>JARHVA010001510.1:2990000-3380216 GCA_037957365.1 Torreya grandis | reverse complement strand
TGTAAGAGATCTGATACTCTATGTAGTGTATTAGTCATCACACGTAACAAGTTCTATTAAGTTGAAGGTCCTGAGCTGATGATAATTTTTTTTTAATGAAAATGTTGAAGTAATTTCAAGATATTATATTTCAAATCTATTTATATCATTATAATTACCTAAAGATTCAAATAAGGAATGATGTTCTTGTGAATCACTAAGATATTGCGTGGCCTGCAAATGAGAGGTTTGATATGGTCTCATGTTTGAATATTAATGAGAAAAAAATATTGGATATTGCTTCTATAGGAATAAATAGATAAATTTATCTCCAAAGTATTTCCTTAAAGTTAATATTCTTATCTCATCACCATACATCAAGGTAAACTAACTACTAGTTTAGGCTTTATGCTAGTTATAACCCTGCCTACATAGAGGATAGGTAAAATGGTAATGAGTGTTATCGAATAATTACACTTTGGGGGTTTAATCTCAGTGATATCATGGTCAATTTTCCCAAGACAAAATATCCTAAAAGTGACAAAAGCAGACCTAAAGGTCTATAGACCTGTATGTCTCTTTTTCACTTTAGAAACAATGAACACTTGATTAAAATGATGTTCAAAGGATTTATAGAGATTTAATATATTTAATTAGTTATTAGGAAGGTTTTAAAGTGTCAATAAAACTTGTATGAGTGATATTAAACCACAATATGTAGTGAAGACACTCAATCATCACCTACAGGCCTACAATAGAGAATGAAGATGCAATGGTACATGGAGATGGGTTATAAATGGGTGATCAAGGTGTATAAAGACATTAAATTTAAAAAATATTTAAATATGATAAAATATGATTGGTTACCAAATTAATCTCAAACACATACAATTAGATAGTCAAATCAACACCTATAGGCTTAGGACAGAGCATTTGAAAAAAATGCATGGCCAAAAAGGTGCTAAGAAACTTGAAAATGAGTTAATTTGGAATATTAAAGAGAGTATTGAATGTATTTAAAGTTATATCATTTATCAATATACTAGTTTAATAATGATAATTTTATATCCTAATACCCAAGAGATTTGAATTATAAATATATAGGTAGAATAGTGATACACATGCATGTTTAAGGTTTCAAGTTGATTTCCAGATTTGACATAAAACATAAAACACAAGACATTTAAGAATTAAGTTTTGGGTAAGTGATGAGAATTTATATAATCCATAAATACTAAGAATATCTTGAGAATATTAGAAAGTGAGATAAAAGGTGTCCATCTCAAGGTTGTAGTCACATAGGTTACCCTAAGCTAAGATGAATAAAGGTTGTTTGAAAATATCATGGGATATCATTAAAACTATTGGGGTTTAATTATCTATAATAATACATCAAAAAAATTCTTTATTAATAGGGTGTTTCTTCTATGCTTAACATCACTGACTAAGCACTCATAAACACATAGGCGTATACGTGGTTAAGTGGTGAAGAAAATGTTTGTGAAGGTAATATGAGACCTAAATAGATTTAAGATGATTATTATAGATATAAAAAAAATATTTAATGAATATTTTAAATCCTTAAATAGTGTATAGAAGATAAAAACACAAATTTATAGGGTCAAGAAGCTTAGTTTGCCAAGGAAACCCTCATGTGTGAACATAACACGTTCTAGACATTTGAGGTATCAATTGATTATATAGACATTATATAAATTTATAGGGGGGTGTTTCAAAAACCCTTTTAGGTATTATAATATTTTTTTTTTTGATAAGGCTATTATCCACAAGTTTTAACTCTTGTAAAACTGGTGGAGAGAGTTCAAGAAAGTCCCTAGGCTTTATGAATGATCGTTAAGAACTTAGGTTACTCATAGGCTATCTAAACCCTCCTAGTGACCTAATGAGGTAAATATGCATTCAAATGCCTTATAAAATGGAATATTATGGATTTAAAATTATTTTAATGACTCTTAAAAGTCTCATGAGCACATGAACAAGGTATTAGTTGGAATATGTAGGTACAATTACTATATAGAATAGGCATAAATGCATAGTTATAGGTATGTTTATGAAGGAACAGAGTAAAAATTACTTCCAAACCAATTTTAAAGGTGTATTTAGGATTTAAAATATATATTAAAACCATTAACACACATTTTTAGGTCATTCAAGAAGGTTCATAAGTTCTACAAGTCATTAGGTGGGTTAGGAAGGGAGAATTGCGTCAATTTGCTAACCAAAAAGCCTATATGCAGGTCTATAAAACACTTCAAGAGACATATCCTTAGTGTAATGAGTTACTAATAATTTTTTAGGACTAAAAAACTAATTTCAAGTTTTAGAGTCTTAAAAAATTCTTTCCAAACACTTCAAATGCCTCTCAAGCCTATATAAACACTTAAACTGTGGGTTTTTGGCCATTTCATGGTTCACATATCCATACAAGGTGATATGAGGTAAAAATTTACATGGATCATAGTATTAGCATGGGGAAAGTTAATAAAATGATTCTTATATGTTTTACATGTGGGTGGGTGGTGTGTGATTTTGGGACAAAAACGTAAGTTTTTATACAAGGAGGACTAATTGAGGCCTATTTGAGGAGAGAGAATAATAGAAAAAGGAAACTTAAACTCAAAGTTGGGTCCTAAAATTTGGCATGGAGATGTAATGGGATATTATGTCCTTAAATATAAATTATGTTTTTTAGGATCATTTGTAAACTATCTTACACAAGGAGGTTTACCTATTTTTAGGGCTACAAGGAATGAAGCCAAATGAGACCTTTGGTGCAAAATAGAGTCTCAAAGAAATTTTGATGAATCCAATTGAATTTTAAAGGTTTGATATAATGATTAGAATACATTCATGGAGTTATAATGTTTTATTCAAGGTAAATTCAAGTTTTTTATCTTTCTATGCCAAGTCAGAGGAGTTCAAGTGATCAAATCAAACAAATCAATGCATAAAATCTCTTCAACAATATTTTCAATGTTACTTCTCACATTATACGACACTTGGAGGATAAGAAAAAGGTCATAGGTGATTTTTAATAAGGATTCAAGTGGTTGAAATATTTATCAACATCCTTAAGAGACCTTTCCTCTCTCCTATGCCAAGCCATGAATACAAAGTCAAACAAGCTTGAAGAATATTATAACAACCCCAAAAAAGTAGGGATACCTCATTAATGGATGTGGATAAGAATTATATTGAATAATTAATTGATGACTTGAACACCTAATTTCATAGAAGAAGACTTATTCATCAATGAAGACATGCAAGCTAGTATATAGGTATGAAATCAAAGATATATGCACTTTAAGTGGTCAAACTTCACCAATCAATGCTCAATAATCTTCAATATTTTAAAACAAGTTCAAATATAATTCCTATTCCACTTTTTTGAAGGAAATAAAGAGAAAATCAAAGAAGTAATACATAGGATTTGAAGGATGACCAAGTGGATGAGTCATCCCTAGTTTTAAAGCTTCTCTCTCTCTCTCTCTCTCTCTCTCTCTCTCTCTCTCTCTCTCTCTCTCTCTCTCTCTCTCTCTCATCTCTCTCTCTCTCCTCTCTCTCTCTCTCTCTCTCTCTCTCTCTCTCTCTCGTCACTTTATCTTAAGTATGACCATTTTTTGGATTTGTAAGCATCCTTAACTAAGTTTTGGTAGATCCCTACTCATAAAAACACGTATACTTGGCTTTATGAACTGAATATGAGTAAATTTTGGGCTCATTAATGCTTGTTACTACTGTATGCCTATGATTTATAGATGAATGTCAGTGATAGTGAATGCTTCCTTAAAATTTTTCAATTTTTATTTATCTATTTATAGGTGGTTAATCATCCCTATAGGATACATTATGTGATTGAATATCATTGTATGTATGGAAAGTGTAATCCTTCATTAGTTTCCTTGAGAGACTTATTGATCAACTACCTTAGATCATGCATCAATATAATATCCTCTATGTGAAAACATTCATGTTGGGAGATTCCTTATTTGAGTAGTGCAATCAAGTTCATGTCATAATTCAACTTCTTATTTCATATTAGATATGTGAAGGAGATATTTTATTGTATCACCTTCTTAGGTATATTTTCTTTCATTTTATCTTCATCTTTTTCCCTTACAAACTGGTAGTGAAGTGTAGAGAGTATAACTGATACATCAAGGAAAGATATCCCTTTTATCTAGAGATTCAATCCACTTGTTATGCCACCCATATCCTATTAGTGTCTCCATATTACTCTGAACTATGAAGGGTTGAATAACCTTCACAAGGGTAAAATTTTGAGTAAATAACAAGCACCATGGCCTTTTCCACAACAAAAATTTGGATCAATATAGATAGTCACTAAATAAATTTACCATATATTCCTCTGACAAAAAAGTCTTCCATATATTCAAAGGCCAAATAGCCTTGCACAAAAAATTCAATGATATATCCATCAAATTTAGTTTAGGTGTAGTAGTCCATAACATGGGTCTAATTAGTATCTAAACTTCATAGGTCCTATCTAACTTTTATTTTGTCTAGACTATACACTTTATCTTTATCAACTAGAAATAGTAATACTTCAGTCTTCACAACCATGTAGCTAAAAATCTAGGTAATTCACACCAAAAGATTTCATAAATCTCTCTGTATATATGCTCTTGAATTATCTCCTTTAGAGTCACTTCAACTCTTCCCTCTTCTTCCTATGATTTTTTTTATATTATCTCATGAAACCATCTTTATAAATCTATTTATCTTGGAAACCATCTCAATATGTTTCAAAAATTTCCATGCTCACCAAACCATTGTTAGGATAAGTTCCTATAAAAATCCAAAACATGCTAATTATAGGGATAACATTTATAGTTAATAAAAAAGGAACAATTGTCAATAATTTAGATTGAAAGTTGCCATTAAATACTAATTCAAGCTCATTATATGAAGACATGAAATATTAATGTATATATAATAGTCATCATAAACTATATGAATAAAAAATTAAAACATCCATAATACTCAATATGCATAGATCATAGGTAAAAGATATATTGGAAAACCCTTCATAACATTATATTAATATCTATCTCATACAAAACCATTCTCAATCACAACTAGGTGTTTTTTATAAATATTTTAAAAAATAATTATCTCTTTATCTTCCAACCTTTTACTATACTAAAAATAAAGGCATCTTCACATATTGATATCAAATATTATTCGACCAAAGCTCTAATATGTAGAAAAGATAATACAAAAGACAAAATAGATCAATTCACACATGTGTTCATCAACCTATAATTTGTAATTTTGTTTAACCATATTATTCATCCAATTTTGAGATAAATTATAAATATAAAATCAATAAAACTTTACTACAATATGCCTTATAGGTACTATGAAGATGTGTTAGGGGCCTCTAAGCTTAGAGTTGGTCACTATGTTTCATGGGTGATGGGAGATACTCAATGATACATTTAGGTGGGTAGTTGATGGGTATACCATTGAGGTGTATATCCACCCTAGAAGATATACATATGATCCTAAGGCTACTTTTTACATGCACACCAATGGTGTGTAATGGACTATATATCATAGACAATAGATAAGAGCTAACCTAGTGGGATAATGTATCATATATGTATGATGAGTATAAGATAATCATATGATTATTTGAGGCATAAATATTAAGTGTTTTAAACATTTAAAAACCTTTATTAGGCTTATGAATACACATGTATGTCATAATTTAGATGGTGCCATACTAGTGTATATCATAACTATGTGTCACTCAGTGTTAAAGTAAGGCACTTTTATGGTATCAATGATATGGGTGTACTTGTCATGAATTTATTAGTATTTAAATTAGATTATATTATATTATGGGCCCATTGATATTATTTTTTAGTTATATATATATATATATATAATGTTCTCAATGTATATATCTATGGTAATTCCTGATGTTATATATGATCACCCCCAACAAATGAGGAGGTGGGATCAAGACCATGTTGTCTAAGAAATCCAATATGTTAGCCTTAGTTACCATATATTAGTATCACATAAAATTAATGTCATATAAATTCATTCATGATTCATGTAAATGATGGCCAAACATAGTATAGGTGAGGGGTTGGAGTTAAATTACTATCCACTATACATGGTGGGTATATTCTCACCCTTATGACTACATCCCAATATATTTTATCCCTGTAAACCTAGAGACATCTTTGGTTTTATAATTTTAATATATTAGGCATGTGTGGATCCATAAGGAGAGAGGGTATGAGAGGTACTTATTATGGTGCCTATATTGATAATTCACCATCATTAGTGGTGAGAAAACAATAGAGACAATAGTGAACACATGGGAGGGATGTTGTAGATAGGTAGGATCCATGCCTCAAATACATTAAAGAGATATACACATATATCTAGTAGATACTTAGACCATATAATTAAAAATGTATAAAGTATCATGAGAGGTTACAGTGTTCTTATGAGGGAGTTGATGAGGAATTTCACTAGGACACAACAATGACAACACTATTGTTGGTAAGTAAATGTTTTTGATTTTTTCTATCACTTTCATTTCTTGGAGATAGAGATATTCATGTTAGGTATTAGTGATAGCTAAAATATAGAGTTTGATACACATATGATAGATCTGATGTTGATTTAGTTTATGTTTTGTATATGTGACAATGATGGAGGAGACATGGTGGAACTATTTGCTGGAGGATACTCTCCATGAGATTTTAGACCTCATGATTCCTCAACATAATACCACATAGATGTTTGATCTTATGGTATCAAAAGGTAGAACACATACTAGATAATTTTACTTGGTGAAATAAGCTTCTAGGGATCTCTAATGATAAGAGTAGGCTACTTATTAAGTAGTGGTGTTGGCAGGGATGGGATTATGAAATATGGTAGCATGGATAGATTTATCTATAGAGAGGACCACCCACATAGATACTACTAAACATGTTGTATTTTTATATGCATATATTTATTGACTATAGGACAAGTCAATAACATGAAATCACATACCTAGACATTGAGATGGATTTTGCATGCAACTCAATTGGTATCCTCCATGACAAGCATGACACTTCACCTTGATGGGGAAAAAGGTGATCCACATGCATAGAGATTATTTTATATTTTACTTTTGATGACCATGATGTATCAGAATGTACTTAATCAAAAAAAATAATCAATTTATATATATAGATATATCTTCTTATCACTTTTGTGTTCTTATCTAGATGTATGACTTTTTTATTTATAACATGCACTAATATTTTTAATATAATATTGTGGGAAAATGTTAAATATTATTATTTATGTTTTATTCCTTTTCTATAAAATGTGATCACATGCATGGTAAAAAATTAAAAAAAAATAAAATGATGAGAATGACTAAAGTAAAATGAAAAAAAAATGTAAAACATACTAAAGACTATGATAAAGAATGTGAAAGATTATAAATAAAATGAAAAATATCCAGTGTAAGAAAATATAAAAGATAATCAAACAAATATATATAAACATAATGTCATCCCATGCAAAATAAGTAAAGTCAACCTAAAATAAACATGAATAAAAACACAAATGATTGTAAAAATGTTATCCACAATTTAAGACAAGTCAAGTCAACTTAAGTAAAAGATAAGGAAAATAAAAAATAATTGTAAATAATTATCATCCTAAATGAAAGAAAAGTCAATTCAATTTAAGT
Organism: Torreya grandis; assembly: GCA_037957365.1. Taxonomy (NCBI): domain Eukaryota; kingdom Viridiplantae; phylum Streptophyta; class Pinopsida; order Cupressales; family Taxaceae; genus Torreya; species Torreya grandis. Next base: position 3,372,481 of record JARHVA010001510.1, on the reverse strand, counting down.
CAAACATCACTAAATACAAAATTTATTATAAACAAGTGTCATATAAAATGAAATATAAGTCAAGTTAGCTTAAGTCAAACATCAAGAAAAACACAAAAAATATTGTAAATAAAATTATTTGTGTAATAAAATAAAATTATACTAAAATCAAATAAGAACATGAAGGAAAAAGGAGCAAAAGACTCCTATGAGTGAAAACTTGAAACCATTGTTTATTCTCAAACATGATGTAAGGGAACACAACCATATAAGGACATAAATATTATGATAAATATGGTGTCTAAAACAAAATAAAATGAAAAATATATAGTGTAAGAAAATATAAAAGATAATCAAACAAAGATATGTAAACATAATGTCATCCCATGCAAAACAAGTAAAGTCAAGCTAAAACAAACATGAATAAAAACACAAATGATTGTAAAAATGTTATCCACAATTTAAGACAAGTCAAGTCAACTTAAGTAAAAAATAATGAAAATAAAAAATAATTGTAAATAATTATCATCCTAAATGAAAGAAAAGTCAATTCAGTTTAAGTCAAACATCACTAAATACAAAATTTATTATAAACAAGTGTCATATAAAATGAAATAGAAGTCAAGTTAGCTTAAGTAAAACATCAAGAAAAACAAAAAAAATATTGTAAATAAAATTATTTGTGTAATAAAATAAAATTATACTAAAATCAAATAAGAACATGAAGGAAAAAGGAGCAAAAGACTCCTATGAGTGAAAACTTGAAACCATTGTTTATTCTCAAACGTGATGTAAGGGAACACAACCATAAAGGGACATAAATAATATGATAAATATGGTGTCTAAATTAATAATGATGGGAAATTATGAAGAAGGTATAGTTGACTCCCTAAGGTCTTATAAAGTAGCTAATAAACTTAAAAGACAAGTGGTATCATAATGGTGAAAAGGAAAATTAGAAATTAGAAAAGGATGCGATCAGATAAAAGTGGTAGCCATTGATGGGATATCATGGGAGATATGATGTAATTTAGGATGTAGAACACCACATATATGATATATATGTCTTTACTAGAGGTGAGACACTCTAAACAAGTGGGCAAAGCTAAGACCTATCAACATCAAGAACCTAGGAAACTCCACCTAACAAGTACAAATTCAAATAAAAATTTAAGTATATATCATCCCATGAAGATTATATTCATAAAAAATAAAATCTTCCTTTCTCACAACATGTTCCTATCTCCTTGTGACACATTACATTATCGTCAGCCTAATGTGAAGATTGGGTACTTGGGTGATAAAGTAATTGGCACTATAAATTTAAGAAGATATATATAATTATATAATGATACCTCCTAACACATTTTAATCTCCTACCATAACCAAATGGACCATGAATCTATCATGAGGTCAACTATGGAGGTTAATCTTTGACTACAATAAGAGATGTGATAAACAAAGATCATGTCTTTTGGTGTGATATGACTTTTAAAATTGTATTCACCTTTTTATTTTATTTGTATTGTAATTCTTATATAATTTTATATTCCTCCTTCATACATATTTATAAATACCGAACATGTGTAACATAAATTGTGAAGAATATATTTATTCTACTTGGTTAATAGAGAGGAGAACCTACATATCATGGCACCTATACACTCTCCTAGACTTAAAACATGTGGAAATGTGCAATCTCAAAACTAACCTTAATGATCCTCAAGTGAAAGGAAAAATGTACATAATGATTATATTTAAATCTCTTTCCATGTAATGAGAGTAATAGAATGATGAATAATATTATAGTTGACCATAATAAGGGAGAACAATTCTTTATAATTGAATAGGCTATGCTATGAAAAAGGTGATAATCATGTTATTAGGGAATATGTACTAACCTACATGGGATTTGGCATAAGAACTAATATAAGAAGTTATCCCAAAATATGGGTAATATAAAAATGGCCAAAGAATCATAAGGAGACTAAGACAAACTAGAAAATGGTAAAAATGTGATATAAAGAACCTGAATGTGTTACCCAAGTTTTGTAATGGAGATAAAGGTTGACTATATAATGATTGTAAATGACTGAAATAATGCATACAAGCTAATAATTAAAGTGTACAAAATGTGAAAAAACATGACGTAAGTAATATATATTCAATAGTCATAACATATGCTAATAATAATACTAATAATAATAATAATAATAATAATAATAATAATAATAATAATAATAATAATAATAATAATAATAATAATAATAATAATAATAATAATAATAATAACAATAACAACAACAACAACAATAACAATAGTAATAATAATATCAAATATACTCATGTGACAATGTGGGAAATATGATACAACTCAATTATTTGCTAATAATTTTCATGAAATATCTAGGCATAAATCATATATAACATTTAATATATCCTATTGTGGTTGATATCTATCTTTAATCATAGTATCATTTACTCTCTTTTAGAGTCGTGCTAGGATTGTCTAGTGAAATAGATCTATGAAACAATTATGCATGCCATAAGGATAAGGTCATGGGTCCTCCTAATGAGAAAACATAATGTGAAGAACTTATCGTATTATGTCACACACATCCTTTGATATACTAAAAGGCTTGGGTCATAAGGGAGGTTGTTCCCCTATCATAGCTATAATATGTGAGTGTTTTTTTGAATCAATAGGTGAAAGCCTTAAATTTTTTTAAAATGCTAATAGATATTCATACACATATCTATATGATGTGTAGAAAACTATTTCCAAATACAATAGACATCCTCATTTTTGGGGAGATAATTTGGTATAATATTTACTGGTATCATGTTCATGATACTATAAAGTTGAGTTAATCTAGGAAGAATGTGTCTATATAATAGAAAATAAATAAATAATTGGTCTAATAATATGTCTTCATCCCATGGAAGAAACAAACATGCCTAGGAATATAAGACCTAGGTGGGTAACTGTATGTGGTAGGAACTAGGCCTTATGACTTTTGTTGTGCTAAAAATAATTAATAAGCTATAAAATGTTTACCTATATGATCAAATACCTTATGAAAATTATAATATGGTTATTTATATTGTGTGTATGGGTTTATTACTGCACCCAACCTAGTGGATAATCATACTAGGGTTTGTTTAGGACCTCATTAGAAACACTATTGTAATCAGAGCATAGACTTGTAGACTCAATCTTTTTTTATACTCAAGAAATATTTGCTACACTTTTCACTTGTGTTTTGGGTGTCCATAGACTCTATGAAAGGATCAAAATGTCACTACTATTTTTTTAGGATTAAACTTTAGTATAGGTCATATCATAGTGGACAACATATCTGGAGAAAACAAGATTGAAGGATCATAAACTAGAAAATTGGGATGGTCCAATCATGGATCTATCCTGAAGCATGCTATAGAAAGGCTCACAAGTAACAGGAGTGCCATATGTGGTAGAAGATGGAATTCTATCCAAATTGGACATATAGACATCAATTGAAATAGGAATAATGTTAGGTAAATCATAATGAGGGGAAATTATGTCAATTAATTTAATGTTTAAGAAGATCCATTTTGTTCGTATGAGTGTTGAAAAGAAGATTGATAATGGATAACTTTTAATTCTTTAGCTTGTGAATAGCTAGATAAGTGTGGGTCACAAATGGTATATCCATCATTATATTATATTTTATTAAGATCAATATTAGTATCTTAAATCCATATATCAATAAAGGAGTGGTAAGTGGGATTCTTAAGAATAACCATAGAAGTAGTGAACTCATTAGTTGGCTTCTTATGAGAATGAAGTTGTGAGGAAGGAGGAAACTAAGATATAATATTCTAATGGAGATCCAATGTTTTGATCTTTAAAGTGATATGATTAGACTCATAATTATCATAATATAAATTATCAGGTTGGATATTTCCCTTAAACTCAAAGAGACCACTTTAACCTTGGTTACAAAAAGCATCATAATTCATGAAAAGCAATGTTGGGCAAGGGTTCAAGGGTAGGTATTTTAAATACACCACACTCTTGGAAATTTTTAAAATTACAATTATCAATGTCACCTTGAATCTTTTATATGTCACCTTATGAGGAAATTTGACACACTATCATGTAGAAAAGGCCATTGACCTCATGTAATAAGTCTAGGGATGTCTAAGTGAGATGTTGTATGATGAATATCATAAAATTAACTATAATTATTATGAGTGGTAATTTGATAGGAAACAAAATACATCCAAGTGGATAATTTTTTATTTTAACATATCCTTGGCACATGATTTGGGTAGAGTTAATATTAAACTTATAGTATCCTAATATTTTGATGAATTTTAATGAAGTGACATATGTGTTAGAAACTTTATCGATCAAGGAATGATTGATTTGAATATAACCAACAAGGACACTAATGAAAAAATTAGGATCATTTTCATGATTTATAATTTCATTGATGACCAAGGAGGTTGTAGGAAACTTCAGTGAAAGACATGCATATGTGGGTTGATCAACTTGAGTAGACATTTCCTCACATTATTGTAAGATATTATCCTCAAACCTGGGGAAGGTAGTTTTTCCCCCATAAATGGATATTGAGGAATGTTTATGTCAAATAATATTTACATAAATATATTTATATAATATGGATAATTATTCTTGAGATCAATGAATGGAATTTGAGAATGGAATCTAGAAAGTTATTTTATGGGGTCACATTTATCGAATCCAAGGTGAACTAGATAAGCTAGAAAAATGTATGAAATTATAAAGTATATATATTTTATAAGGAATGGATATATATTTCATATAATTAGGTATAAAAGTGTTATGTCTCATACCTAGTGGTATAATAAGGTAGGTTGAGAAAACAGTCTCAACCTAGCTCATTCAATTAGTTGCATAAAGATATAAAAATCAAATTATATTAACCTAGATAGTAAATTAACATCATAATTAAGTGTCATAATAGATTATATAATTATTTTAGATAAATTAGTAACATATATTTCTAAAGGAATATAATTCATCTATGTGGTTGATTATATTTGTTTTGGGTTGGAAACCATAGGTTATACCTAGTTGGTTATTATAGTTCAAATAGAGGTTGATGATCGAATAAACTCTAGCAGGTTGGTTTATTTAGTTTGAAAATATATTATATTATAATAGACAACATTTTTATACCCATTATAATTTTGAATTAATTTAATTGCATCACATTAGCTAATACAATTATGAAATAGGAAAACTATATTGGATTGGTCGATGCAATTGGACTATCTAAAAGTGCAGAGGATGTAATTTCTTCATATTCAATATCTAAAAAATGGTGTAGAGGATTTTTTGAGATATTATATAATTAAGATATTTAACATGATTCTTACTGATATAAGGATAAATATAGGAAAATTTCATCTTCGTGTTATTTATATTGACCAGGTTTTCCACATCATTAGAAGAATGTGGGTTAAACATGGTTTCAACATCATTTGCAGTTGGGGATTTATTTTTATTATTTGGATATTTTTTTTTAACTTTGGTTAGGAATAATATTATAATATATATTAAGTTGAGTTTTATATTAGTTAATTGCATCATTCATTACTTTGTATTCATGAGATTTGGCTACCTTGTAATAAGTTTGTTTTTATTATTAAATCATAGTCTTGTGATTGAAATTTGAACCAAGTATGAATTTGGAAGACAGGGAATTAATTTGTTTGAAATTACAATTATATTTTACCTAATTTACATGGAACCATAAATTTTTTTAGGATCATATCAATGATAAATTGGTTATAAAGTATCATACTCTCTAGGTGATGGTTTAAGAAGATGTTTTGTAATCATAGGTTGGGAAAGAGGGTGATGAATTTCATATTTTTGAAATGTGAAGGAGGAGGATATAAAGGACTTCCATGTATAGTTTGGTAAAGTGTCACTTCATCAAATATTTAATATACTATAAAATTAATAGTTATTATGGACTCATATGTGTTTAATACACCATCATTGGTAGCATTTTTCATTTTTACACTTCATATGTACATAAGTTCTAGACTTAGATTGGGAAGGCTCAAATCATATTATGAAAAAGTTTTTGAATTTATATTTATCAATGGATTCTTCCAATTATTTTGGAGATATATTTTTCACTCTATTTTTAAGTTTGGGATGAAGATCATTAATAAATAGATGGAAGAGCTTATCTTCCAACATTTTATGCTCGACTTTTTTAGCTAAAACTTTACAAAACTTGAGGAAATATTTTGGTATTATTTTTATCTTCTTTTTTACAATTAATAAAGTGGTCTAAGTTATTTTTAGGTACATCATTGTACTTAAATTACCTAACCAATACATTAACTAAGTCTTACAATCTAGATAAGGATTTAGACTTGAGTTGGTTATTCCAATATAGAGCATCATTGGAGAAGGTTTTGGCTACAAGATTGGTATCCATAAAGGTATTAAGTTTAATATAGTATTTATAGAGATTTATAAAGTATTATAAATGTAAAGTGGGATCACTGGATGTGGGATTAGTGGATCCATTATAGGTGATCTAAGTAGTTATTCCTCCTATGTCTATGTTTAAAATTTAAAGTTCCAATGGTTCATTTTAAATATTTTAAATGGATTTATTTCAAAGTGGTAGATGTGGATTGAGATTACCATGATAATCTCTAAGGTTAGGATGGGGGGGTTAATTTGGATTTGACACTCCATACTAGATTTGTTAAGGTCAATTTTGAATATTCAAATGTTTTTCACAGTTGTATCATCCAAGCATTATTATTGGATTGAACATTATCCATTCAACTCATGGATTGCAACATGATTTTATAAGAATCAAGAGATTATTTTACTAAATATCAAATATTGAGTTTCTTGTAAGGATTTTGTATATGTGGTATTAATGTTGGTGTTAATGTGGGTACTTTGAGTAGACCCATTATATTGTATTCATTCTATATTAGTAGTAATAAATGGCATGGTGGATAAAAAGGGGAATGAGGAAGTCACATATAGACTTCCCCCAAGTCATGTAGAAAAAATTGGAGTGGGGGAAGGATGGATTTCCACATGGGGTGTCATCTTGAGTTGATAAATCATTGAATGGTCTTTTCCCTTGTGTTTGATATTATCACGAAGATATAAGATCATATACTCAAGATGACATTCATCCTCCACATCATGGTAGTGGGGTAAATGACTCATATAGTGGTATTGGGATTGTTAAGTGGTTCATGACTTATATATCTAGTTGAAGCCACATGACAATTGTGAATATATTTGTCATGAGTCATGTTAAAGTTAAAAGTCATACAATTTTTAGGTATTTTGTTAGAAATGGTTATTTACATGTAGTCTTGTTTGATTTTCTATTTGAGTTGACCAAAAATGTACTTTTTAGTGGAAGATAAAATGTTAATTATACTATGTTGGATATTGTGGTTAATTACATAAGAAATAAACTATATTGGGATAACTAATGTATTTTGTAACTAAATCTATGAAAATTAACTTTATTGAGTTGGCCGATATAGTATGTTGATAGTAAAACTATTGGGTTTGGCCTACACAATATGATAATATAAAATTATTATATTGGGCTTGCCATTATATGTGGAAAAATGAGAGTAAAACTATACCATATTGGGTTGGCCAATGTGGTAAAAAAGACACACAAAATTATATTGTGATGGTTGATTCATTTATGAACACATGTAACTATATCAACTGGGTCAATGCATTTCATAAACATAGAAAAAAATGGTATTAGGATGTCTAATACAGTCGATAAGATAAGAAAATAGAAACTTAGATAACTATTTTGAAAAATCAAGATAGGGAGGTAAACTATAAAGTATTTTATTAATTGATAGTGTCTTATATATATTGATCTCAGTTATAAATAGTCAATAGGCTATGAAGGACATAATCAAAAGGATTATGTATACAATGAATTAGGATGGATCTACAAATTGTCCTACTTAGTGAGTTCTAAGTTCAAAAAAGGTAATCTTACCAATAACTCATTGCATATCTATTTATATTAGGATATGACTAGTTGGATCTCATAAACCTACGTAAGGGATCTGTTATCACATAATACCACTAGATGGGGTTTTAAATCCTCTAGTCAAGTAAAACCATGAAATGACCCTAGATATGCCTATAATACATAAAATAAATCTAATCTAGTGCTCTCTAAAATTTTTGGCACAAAGGAGATAGTTAACAACATTTAATAAGCAAAGAAAACTCCACTCAATTCAATGTATAGGTAAACTAAACAAGAAATAAAACATTCAACTTATTAATTTATGCAATATCTATCTACCAAATGAAAGAGTAAAATTTAGGAGTACTTAGCTTTAGACTAACCTATCGTGCCTCAATCTCTCCCTCGACCAATGTTGCTTTATAAGAGGTTATAATGGTTTTGTAAGGATCACACTAGAGAAATTAGATCTAGGATAAAAGACTCCTACTTTGCATCCATACTTTCACATAAGATAAGATTCTTTCCTTCCAAGACAAAACCTAACTAATGACTCCTCAAGTTTACAATTTGTACAATTGTGACCAACAACAATGCAATGTTATTCTCTATTAGATTGAAGTGAGTGGTATTTATAGTTGGGTATTAATTATAAACCCTCTAATAAGTTTATCCAACATGATTGAATAAATCAATATTATTAGGTGGGAAAAGTAGTTCTTAGGTCTTGAATTAGGTTGATCTAGTTGACCTAGTTTTGTAACATGAATTGAATCCTTTCTAACGATATCAACTTGGCCAACGTAATAGTATAATGAATAAAAAGGGTGTTTTCTTAGTAAGAGTCTATTTTACAAGGGGAATTGGTTAGGGAAGTGGATAAATGGGGTTTTATTGACTAAGGAGTTATGTAAAAGTTACTTGTAGTGGTTTTAGGTAATGGATAGGGACCAATAATATTATAAAGTACCAAAAGTTTGCCCACCCTTTCCCAGTGCACCCTTTAAGGCATGCACTCAAAGAGATTGAGACTTGACAAGTTCTTGTAAGAGAGAAAGTGATAGTAAAATATAAATTTTAAAAATGTGTGTATATATATTCCACACACAAATCTAATTACATGTCACGAATGTGTAATATGGAATGGTGCTTTCATAAATAACACAGCAACACACAAGAACTAAGATAATAAATTGTATTAGAAAGCAACACTAAATGATAATAAGTAATGTTTGGAAATAATTGAAAGTGCCATATACATACCTTGACTTAAATTTATCACAGAATGATTGTGTACTATGTTTGTAGTCTATATCATGGATGGTGTATTGATGTATTTGGATAAACCCTAAGGATACAAGGCTAAAGAGCAAAAAAAATATATTCAAAGGAAAATATAAATGACCTATTAATTAATCCTAACCAAGGTATTTGTTATACCCACCAATGGATATCTTACCATAATAACATCGCTAGAGAGGATTCCAAAGCCTATAGTCAAGTAACACCATGAAATAACCCTAGCTAGGTCATATATTTTCATATTTACAAAGTATATACAAGTAAATTAAAATATAATATAGTGTTCACCAAAGATTTTGGCACAAAATGGGTATAATAAACATAATAAATAAACATGTATAGAATATATATACTCAAGTCAATGTATAGGAAACGTAATACATGGGAGTGAAGTGTAAATGCTAATATATATAATTTAAAAAAGGAGGAACAAAGTTAGGAATACCTACCTTTTAAGATGAACCTATTGAACGTCAATCTCTCCTTTGTCCAAGGCAATTCACAAGAGGTTATTGTGGTATATAAGGATAATAAATATAAGTCATCTCTAGTCTACACAACTTCTCTATACATCTAGAACTCTACTCCATAAGGCAAGATCTATATCTCTAAGGAAAATATTAAAACCCTAAGCAATGTTCCTCAATAATAATGGTGGATAAGTAGATGTGAAATACAATATTATTCTTCTTCTCTTCTTCTAAATGATATAAATGGATGTGCATATATAGTTGAATTCAACCCTTAAGCTTTCCAAAAGTTTCATCGATAGGGTCAACCCAATTTGAATCTATATCATTATTTGATAAATTTAATTTATCTCTTGATCTATGTTAGCCAAGGATCACCTAGAACTATAAAATACTTTTAACAAATTAAATACAGGGTTAGTCTTGGCCAACAGTATACTGTAAACTATCAAAAAGGGTTTTAGGCTTAGAAAGGGGATAAGTAAGGTAGTGAATTAATTAGAGGAGTGTGAAAAAGAGGAGGAAATGATTAGGCAATTACATAGGAGAAGGTTGTGTAGATATCAAGTGGTGATATAGGGGACAAAAACCCTATGAAGCACTAATGATCTGCCCATCCCTTTTTTAGTACATTGTTTAAGGCGTGCACTCAAAGATATTGAGACTCGATGGGATCCTTGAGATAAAAATCATCATTAATTGATAAAGTTTGAAAATATTATGTGTATACATATTCCCCACTTGAAGCTCATCACGTGTTACATAGGCGTAACATGGGATGGTGCTTTAGGAAAATAATATAGAAAGACACAATGCTAAAGCTGAATCAATTATAGTAAGAAGTAAATAAGATAAATGAAAGGATAAAATTAAAAAAACACATACCTTTACTTACTTTATTGTTGTAGATAAGGAATGAAGTGAAATAAAGGTGAAGGTGTCTAATGTATGTAACTTTAGGAGAACCTATAGCAATTAGTGAAAAAGAGCAAAAAATGATTTTTTTTCAAAAGATACATGTAATATATGAGAATATTCTAGAGAATGTCAGGGTTATAAAACATCTTACGGTTTAAAAAAGAGCTAGAAAAAACAATAATATGGCCGAAAAACAAAATATAGTTGTAAATATTTGAGAGGTAAATAATTTTGGATAATAAATATAAATAAGGTGAAAATAATTCATTTTTTGTTTTTACTATTTTGAGAAAACATTACTTTGAGATACCTAGTTTGAGCCTAGAGAGCGACCATGGTGAGGAGATGACAACTATGACATGGAAGATACATAGTGGCCATAACTAGTGCAACATAGGTAAGAAAACATGAATTTCAAAATTTTGAGCAATTTTTATTTGAAATTGAGATAAATATATAAAATTGCATGGTAGGCAACATCTAGACACTAAAAATGATGCTAAGAAAGTTTTAGGTAAACTAGGGGTAGAACGAGGTACTAGGTAGGAAAATATTAGACAAATAAATGCTAAAGGCATTTATGGTAAATGGTTAAAAAGTCATTGCAGACACATAGTCAACCTGGTTGACTCAGTTCATAACATGATAGGGAAATAGAGAGTTGAATACATAGAAGTAGATAGATATAGTATTGATGAAGGAGGCTACCTATATAGCATTAGACCAACATAGTTTGTAATGGGAATATAGTTGACATAGTACCCTTTGGCTGATGTAGGTTGTAATATGTGGCTACTTTAATTTTCTAAAGGGGGTTGACTGTGTACTAGAGGGTCAATGTAGTATGATAATGTTGGGAAAGGGCTGATTTAGTGTCAAATAGGTTGATATAGTCTAAAATAAAAGGGTTAACTATGTACTAATGGGATAATGTAGTATAACATGACTCTAATAGGGCTGCTGTCGTATCAAATGTGTCAATTATGTATAAAAATAAGAAAGATAGAAAACTAAATAAAATAAACTGATTAAGTAGTTAATTTATACATTTTTTAGAATGTATTTTAATTATTATGACATTGATACCTAATACATCTTATATTTATTGATATTTTGTAGACATGCCATATATTTCAATACCTAGTAGATGCATCATGGCTACTAGATCTATTGAAGTGGTTAGTTGATGTAGATAGGTCTTGAATGGTCACCTTAGGATTAAATGGCATTCTAGAAATGATATGGACCCTATTGAGTGTTGATCTTATTATCATTTTACTAAAATCATGGAAATGGTTGACCAATACTTTCTAATTGGAGCTAAAGGGGGGAACCATAAAGGTGGATATCACTCTAGAGGACATCCATGCATTACTTGGAATTTTGATAGTTTGGACAATGGTATTTATTGATACTCCAGAGTCAGAGGATGAAAGATGATCCTTAGATCAATAAGTTATAGGATCGGATAGGATCTACATTGCATTATGAGTGAGCTTGTTCAATGTATATCTTTTGGCCATTCACAACATTTATAAGGTAGTCATAGGACTTGTGATAGCAAGAGTGATATTTAATAATTCAGACATTAAGGCATCACTATATACTATAGCCTTTTCCCAATTAATATTAGATTAGGGAGTACTCTATGATTTTGTTTCTATTATCTGGGTCTAATTCATGCATGATATGTATGGGATGTTTTCCATAGGGTATAAGATTATAGGACCAATGATACTTTTGAGCATATGGATATATGAGAGGTTCCCTTTGTATCAACTAGGTGGGTTACCCCATATGGTCAATGATAGTTTTCCTTAGGTCATGAGATGGAGGTAGGACCATGTAACATAGGCCATGACCCATGAGCCAAATTTGAATACTATAAAATCAGGTAGATGGTATGGTATACACATAATCACATAGTTTCCATATGGCCTAGTTATTCTACCATTGATACAAGGTTAACAAATGTACAGATCATAGGCTACTACACTTCATAGATGGGGCCTCATCTACTAGTTTATATACCTAAACATCTATGACTTCCCCATCTAATGGCTCCTATGGTAGTTCCTATTTATTGGGCATGCCATTCTATATATCTAAGAGGGAGAGGAAGTAGAGGGGTACTTATAGAGATTCTAATGATCAGGCTTTAGTGTGTTAGACCATGGTATGGTTGAAAATGGTAGTAGGAGGTAATAGGGTTAGGAAAATGTAATGTTATGTATGTTTATGTAAGGGATGAGAGAGCATAAAATGTTCCATAGTATAGGTAGCAATGGACACTACCTGTTCATCAAATATGGAGAAATCATTGACTTGAGGAGGCATAGGCACTAGTTATCATGTATGGGGATCTAGAAACAACTCTAGAACATAGCTTGTCCATAGAGAAATCACTAAGGAGAGGATTATGAAAAGATTGGATGGTAACTATTGCATTTGCATTGGTGTAGAGGTAACTAATGGAAGAGGTGCTTAGTGGGTGAGCAAATAGTGAGACCATGATTAGTGACACTAGAATTGGTTATAAATGATTTAAATTTGGTTTAAGTTTTGAATATAGAACACTATTTACATTATGGATTGTGATAGATAGATGATTTAAGATATATATGTGATATGATGACTATTTGGTTTTTGGTTTTGTAGATCCTATGATAGAGGAAGTCATATGAGAAACCCTTGTGATGGCCATATATCATTAAATTTTGAATGGGGTGATGGCATCATATGATCCTACCACATTTTATGATCTTTTGTTTCCATATTCCCCATCTTGGATGTGTTGGTTTAGACTGCTGAGAGAGGTTGTGATGTAAATATAGGCATGTGGTGATGGATCACAACTACTAGTAGGGGTTATAGCTAGAGAGACATAGGCTTGACAAGCCCTAACACATGAGTGAGATGCACAAATGGTGACTACCATCCATCTAGGATAGGTATAGGCTAAGGAGGCCAATTTATAGGGATATATTGTTGGTTTGAGATCCTAAACTACCTCCTTATAGTGTACTATTTAGAGGGATCAATCATAAGAGTCAATGGGTAGCACGGCTAATCCACATGATAAAAATGATTGAACACAACCTTAGAGTTTTATCTAATGTATTTTGTAATTTTCATTGTATAAAATGCATGATGTGTGTGTGTGTGTGTGTGTGTGTGTGTGTGTGTGTGTGTGTGTGTGTGTGTGTGTGTGTGTGTGTGTGTGTGTGTGTGTGTGTGTGTGTGTGTGTGTGTGTGTGTGTGTGTGTGTGTGTGTGTGTGTGTGTGTGTGTGTGTGTGTGTGTGTGTGTGTGTGTGTGTATGTATATGTTGATAGTTTCATTAATATCATGGGTCCTACTTGGATATAGATGTGGATGCATGGATGTATTTACTTTCTATCACATTTATTTAGCTTTTACTATATATGCTATGAGAAATTGGTGATGTAAGTTTTCTTTTCTAGTTTTATGTGATACACATGCATGGTAAAAAATAAAAATACAAAAATGATTTTCAATAGTATAATTAATCAAAAAAAATATAATACACACTATATCATAATGGGAAATGTGTGAAAAACAAAATATGAATAAATATAATAAACCAAAGATGGTAAAAAAAAAACCAATGTTTTAAAACCATGTAAAGATTTGTACCAAATTAAAACAAAATAAAAATCACAATCTATCACATTGGGAAGTATGAAAAATTTGTTATAAAATGGAAGGCACATGAAAAACCAATGGTATAAAAAAATTAATTCAATAAATCATACTAAATCAAGATGGAAAGTATAAAAATAAAGACAAAATGTAAAATTAAATTAAATTAATTACACTAAATGAAGCTGAGAAGTATTAAAAATTTAATAAAGTGGTCGTAAGCATATATGTAATTATAAAATAAGAAGATAAAATTCAAAGGCTTATGAAACAAGAATACAACATACTAAATCAAGATGGAAAGTATGTTGATGATGTGTATCTCATTATTGACCACTACTTATCTCAAATTTGATGCATTTAATTTCATTATGACTTGGTTATAGTAGGAACTAGGTACTGGAAAACTTTATGAGGAGGGCCTTTTCTTATCCATCGTCTTGAAATGTAACTCATAAAGGGAACACCAATGAGGTATAAATAATGGTGGGATATATTTTAAAATATGGTGTTAATGTGGTAATTTATGATGAGGGCCTGGTCTTATCCATGGTCTTACATTCCAACTCACAAAGGGAAACCCTAGGGGAAATGATCAACTAACATAAAAATATTTCTCAAGGGGAAATATTAGGAATGTTGTAATGAAAGAGGGAATGTAAAAATCATGATATATTCATATATGATAAGAACTTTGGAAACATGAGGCATACTAGGTATAAAAGAGAGATACTAAGAGTTTAGTGACCATCAAAATACAAAGGATACTTGCTCAGAATAAGCACAAATATATATAGGTAAATAGGTGAGATACTAATATTAACTAATGATGGTCATATGAACAAGAAAATTAAAATGGGCCTACCTTCCCACAAAATGTTCATCTCTCTTCAAGACCTCTTATAGAGTTATTGATATATTTTGAAAATCGGGTACTTGTATGAGAAAGTAGGTAGAACTAAAATATTTTTTATTCTCCTTTCCCAATATACTCACCTACCATACCCCAATGGACCTCAACTCTATCATGAGGCTAACTGTAGTTTGAGATTTGATTAAAAATAGGAGATGTCCTATGAATCATGTTGTTTAAAGTGATTTAGATTTTGAATTTATATGTTGCCTTTTATATCACTACCTTTTATTTAAATGATTTAGTTTTTAACTTTTTTATGGATTTTGTGATTCCTCCTCCATACAATTTTGGAATAACCAAAATAAGTGATATAAGTGATACATACAAATTAAATTTAGACTTATGTTTAAATAAAAATAAGTATCCAAATATATGACTAACTAAACACTTAGGTCAGCCTATGAAATATTATGTAATCTCAAGTTTCAATCATATGTATGCTTAGTATGTGAAATGAATATAGAAGAATAAAGTGAAATCCAAAACAAATCAGGAAATAGGACTAAAATGAGATGTCCTATTTTATAATTGGTCATATGGTAGATAAATAATTATTAAGGGGATCAATTTTTGTATAACTAAGTCACAATAATAATTATCTAAGTTTTAATTGAGATAAGATAGAAAACAATAATTGTAAATGAAAAAGAAATCCATGAAAGAAAAGAATTCATAAATATAAGTGTGAAACCATGGAAATAATGATAAATAAACATAAGAAAAAGGAAAGTAAGTAAAACCATATAAAACACATAAACCATAATATAAACATCAATGTAAAGTAGATAGGTGAAACTAGATTTGACACATAGCTAAATGTGAAAGATATAAACAAGTGGATCATAAATCTAATAAAAAACCATAATGAAAAATAAAGTGAAATAACACCATGTCATGTTCACAAATAATAATAAATTTTACCACAAATATTATCCATCACATTTAAAACATCCCTACGAATCTAGATCCTAATAGTAGCCAAAGTATCATCAATTCTCATGGAAAGTTATGCAAATACTTCTCTCTAAATATCCTCAATAGAAAATGTAGGTGTAGCTTAAGGATCATGCTCATGAGAGTTTTCCTACATGGAATACTCAATTAAAATAATATGTATCAGAATAATAATGGTATTTTGGGGGTAAGAATGAGGAAGCATCAATGGAGAACAAGGATCCATGAGTAGAGAAGGAGGTTTCATTAGTGAAGGAGGATCCTTATTGCATAGACAACCTATGAAAGGAAGAATAGATAGTATAGGTAGTGATAAAAGGTGATCAAAAAGGTGATACTAAAGAATAAAATAATGAGAAATATGATGGGTAACACATTGGTTCCAAAGATAATATACCTCCCCATATTTAGGTATATACTCAGATAACAACTTAGGAGGCATAGCCTTATCTTTGGGCTAAGAAATGGTCAGATGAAATGTGTCAATATAATTTTAAAGATTCTAAAAAAGAGTGGAATAATGATTATTTGTCTCATAAAAGTAATAAATATGATTGTTAGTAAACTTTTGGGTCCTACTAATGGAAGAGGTAGAAGGAAAAGATAGGAGTGGCTGATATAATTGGTAGTCTTTAGTCCAATGATCGACAACTTTGTGAATATCACAATTAGGTTGATATGCAAATCAGGTGGGCATGGGATCAAGATATGACAAAGGAATAAGGCCATTTCCAAGGGAAGGTAGGGTTGAAGTGGAAATTGGACTAAGCTCATTTGAAGGTAAAGTATGATAAAAAAATATGATAGAGTGGGAGTAGGAATCACACTAGGATTAACTAAAGGTGAAGTTGATAATGAAGAAGGCTTAATAACAATAACTAACATCTCTATGGGAAGTAAAATATAAGGATCATAGTATTTAAAAAAATGATAAGGAATGGTCATGACATGATCTATGAGCATGCTTGTAGTAGGATATGCTAAAATTGGAGGTGTACGATGTGATCTCTCCATCTATACCCTATGAAAATATGAAGAAAACTAGAAATAAGCACTATGAAATAAGGAATGCTAAAAGATGAAATAAAATATTGAAATAAAGAAGTATGAGATTGAATAATCTTAACATTTATACCTTGGACAAATCCTCCTAAAATTTGTCATATAGAGCATAACTATCATCATAGTAGGGTGCGTATAAGTTGATGGTACATATAGGTATGACTTTATCATTAGAAGTAGCATGATGAATATAATGTGTATTCTTAGTCAAGACCATAGGTATATCATTTATAGGAGGTTGATGTGATTGAGGTTTCAAAGAGGGAGGAAGTTGGGTGATGATATGAGGGGATAGATCAAAAGTTTTAATCTTATGGATAATATCATCTGGCTAATCATCATCAAAATCTACAAGGTTAGGTGGTATGTTCCCAATGAGTACAGGGTGACCATTATAACTTCAGGTAGAATTGATAGGATAATTAAAGAGTTGAGATTCCATAAATAGGATACTAGGCAAAGGTTCAAGGGTAAGAATTTTAAAGACACCATGTTTTTAGAATTGCTTAAAATTATAAGGTTTTGTGTCTCTTTGAATCTTGTAAATAGAACCATTATAGGGGAATTTGATGCATTGGTATGCGAATAAGGTGGCGGCCCTCATATGATGAGTCCAAGGATACCAATAAAAAATGTTATAAGAGAGGGTAAATTTAAATATCATAAATTTAACATAGACGGTGAAAGGAAGGATGGTAATGGGAAGCCACATGCAACCTAAAGGAGGCATTTTCCTTCTATCTTAGCCTTAACATGTGCTACGTGTGGACTTGATATTGAATTTACATTTTCCAAGAGTTTTAATGAAATCAAGGGAGGAAACACAAGTACCTAAACCTTTTTCAATTAAGGCATGCTTAACTTGGATATCATATATTTAGATGCTAATGAATAGAGGAGGATTGTTTACATAAATCAAAATCTCAATGAGAATCATGAAAGTGATAGGAAACTTAAGGGAAAGATAAGTATCCAATGTTTCATCAACATGTATGGATATAACTTCACATTATTTAAGGATACTATCTTTAGATCTAGATAAGGTAACTTCACATCCTACTAGAGGAGGATGAGGGATGTTCATTTAAAACAACATTTTCATTGTCTTGTTTCTATGATGGAGGGATGTTTTTATTAATTCAAGGAGAGGTATTTGAGATGGGAGATGAGAAAATATTGAAATAGGGTCCAATTCATCATAAACCCTAGGGGGATTTCTAGATATAGGTGCATAATGTTACAAGAGCTCCTATGAAAGAGGGTCTAAAGTGAAATTAAAATTGTGTTAGCAAGTTGGTTTGGGTTAAGGTTAAATGGGTTTATTGAGGTATTTATTATGGTTGGGTTGAATAAATACTAGTGAAAGGTTGGGAAATGTTATCTATATATGTAGATGTTGGAGGAAGAGTATAGATAGTGTGAGAGGTATGCTAAATTTGAGATATTGAAAGTGGTTTATGGAAGGTTATAAGGTCCTCTTTCCACAACTCCATTATATGATATGGGGAAGTGTCTTGAATTATGTAGAAAGTTTAATAAGGTTGATGCTTGGGTGTGCGATTAGAATCAATAAAATCAGCTAATATTCTCATGTTAGTCATATTTACCACATTTTATTCATTAGTAGTGAGTTATATAAGGATTTCAACATTATTTTTATAAGGAGGAGGCTTATCAATGCTATTGTGATGATTTGGAAGAAGATCTTTGTATATAACCAAATGAGCATTAGCTTGATTTAAAGCTTAATTTTTGTTTTGCATTTCATGGGATTTAATAGATATGTCATATGATTATTGATTATTATAGATGAGTGATTCATGATCAAATTTTTCACCAATAATAAAATCCATAGATACATTACACAATTATCTACAAGTCTCATGAGAGTGGCCCCAATTGGCATAAAACCAATAAAATTTATTTAGATTATATCGTGATCTCATTGGATGAGTGGGGTCAAGATCTCATGGTAGTGGCCTTGGGATATGATTTTTAATCTTAGATAAGGATAATGGTTTATGGACATTAATGTTTTTTTAATTTAGAATATGTAATATTATGATTGTTATTTGGAGGGGGAGCATGTCCCATAGTGTTATTTAGAGTGATTGCTTAAATGTTGTGAATAGTGTCATAGGTATCAACATTTTCATAATTATTTGCATGATAGTTTTTGTTTTTAATGAGAATACAAGTGTTCATGGTAGGTTTATGTGGTTCAAATTGGATCATGATAAATTATTGCCACTCATCATGGTCAATCGGATTATTCTAAAGTTCTTAGAGAGAGAGAGAGAGAGAGAGAGAGAGAGAGAGAGAGAGAAGAGAGAGAGAGAGAGAGAGAGAGAGAGAGACGAGAGAGAGAGAGAGAGAGAGAGAGAGAGAGAGAGAGAGAGAGAGAGAGAGAGTCCTGACCTAATATTATAACTTGGGGTAGAGAGAATTAGTGAATAGGTGGAATAGGTTATCATCCACCATATTATACTCAAATTTTTTGGACAAGTTCTTATATAGTTTGAATGAAATATTATGTCATTTTATTTTCAATTTGTTTACAATTTATGAAGTGATCTAAGTCAATCTCGGGGAACATTACTAGTTTGAAATTTTTGGACTAGTGAATTAACCAAGTCTTCCAAGCTAGTGATGGAATTGGTTTTTAGTTGATTGCATAAATATAAATCATCTCTTGAGAGTGTTTTAGTTAATATTTTAGTAGCAATAAATTTATTAATTTTGACCCAATATTTATATAGGTTACCAAATTTTAAGTGTAATGTGGGATTGGTGGATCCATTATAGGTGATGGTAGGTGTGATACCTCCTATGTTGATATTATTTATTTTAGGTAAAATGGGTTCATTTTAGAGATGTTTGATCATTTTTTTAATGCATTTTGGTTGAGGAATAAGCTTACCATGGAAATACCTAAGGGGAGTGGGGGAATTCATATTTTTCACTCCCCATGAAACCTATTGGGGATGGTTTTCAAGGTTAATGAAATGATTTTTCATATGCATCATTTGATTCTCATTATTGGTTTGAAAAGTATGAATTAAATTGAGTGTTTTTAATAAAATTTGGTGATTTTGGGTAGTAATTTAGCTAGTGTGTGTAGCATGTGATGCATTGGTATTGAAAGTATTGGCTTGATTTGAACTATGAGTAGTAGCAGTACACTACACTAGTGGTATGAGACACATTGGTAGAAAAAGAAGAAATAGAAGCATGATTAGAATTAGTAAAAAAATATGTATGAGTGAAATGATTAAAATTATTATCAAAAGATGCACTAGTGGCATGATTAAGGGGAAGGTTCTTTAGAAAAGTCCCACTAGAAATTAAACCTACCATGTTAGTGGAGATACTTGGCATGGAGGTTGAATAAGTCATAGAAGAAGATGTCATGGTGATTGAAGGAGACAAACTATAAGGAAAAGGTTTAGAAGAAAATAAAGTGTCTCCCCCAAATATATGAGATAAGGTAGGGTAGGGTTAAATAGGTTATTCTACTTGAGGACCTATCATAAGATTATAAATGGTTGAAGGGTCCTTTCCTCTATGTTGAGAAAATTCATTAATAAAGTAGAGAATTTAAAGTGTGTAATCTAAATCATGCTAATTTTATAAGGAGATAAAAGGATTTAAAATTGATGATGAATGAGGAGGATCCCCATAATTAGTAGTGTGGGTGGAAATGTGAACACTACTTACATTTAAAGTAGGAGCCACAAGCTATGTCTTGGGAAACCTATAAGGATTGTTAAGACTCATCATGTTTTTTAGATTTAACTTTGTATTATCCTCAAGTAGGAATTTTATAATGGATTAAATATGATAATAAGTTTATTAAAAAAATAATTAGTTAATATGATACATAATATAATAGATAAATAATGTTATATGAAATATAAAATAGAACATAGAAAAAGAGGACACAGTCATATAGGTCGATTATGTAATACTAGACAAATAAAAAAAATAAAAAAGAGGACATATTTATATAGGTTGAATATATACTACTAAAAAATAAATATAATAGGAAGACAAATATACATAGTTAGATAGGTGACAATGTACTAAAGGAAGACAAGATGAATAGTCTGTAAGAGACTATGTTGACAGGGAAGACAATGTTCTAAAAACAATTTTTTTTTTCAAGATAATATCTATGAAAATGAAATAAAATACACAATTAATTGGATCAATATGATTGATCCAATTAGAACACACATCACAAACCTTGTACTAGTGTTGGCTAATGCATGTTTTGTAATACAAAATATAATGATAAAAGAGCAAGAAACAACTTGAATGTAAATGCTAACTAAATGGTCATTCCTAAATGTTATTAAGTTATAATAAAATTTGAAATTAATGTGATAGGTAGTTGGCTATAATAAGCAACTAGAAATCATTCTATGGGTAATTTCAAGTAGTTTAGGTTGAAATATATTTGTATTGGTGATGGTATTGGATTGGTATTAGGACCTACCCCCTCAATTCATAATCCTACAATAATAAGGGTGGTAGGTGTTTTTACAATATATACCATCAACCATGTGTTTATACTAGGCCAAAAAACCAAGATGGCTTTCCCTTTGGTGATGAAATCCAAGTAGGTAGACCTTGGGAAGAAAAATGTTTAATGTTTTTTTGTGTGTAAAGTGGTTTGGAAGTGTGTAGAAAAGATAAAAGTAGAGTAACTAGATCGGTAAATTGAAAAACCACCTAACTAATATATGTTTTTTACTCTAAGCTGCAATCAACTAAAATAAAAACTAAACTAATTACTAACAAAAATAGGTTAATTTATTGAATGTGAAGAGTACATAGTCAGTTTAGGTGACACCATATTCAAACAATTCAAAACAAAGTAAAAAAGGTCACTACTATTATACAAAATCAAATATTCGAAAGAACACAGTCAAATAGGTTGACTATGTCTTCTAGATATAAGACAAGCTATAGAATTGTGTCAAGCTAGTTAACCAACTTTGTTGTAGGTTTATAATTTTATAGACTATAAACTTGTGAAAAATAGAATTGCAAATGAAAAAAAAAAATGATAGAGAATGTAAGAATGAAACTTGGTGGTTTTAAAGATTCTTAGTTTGTAAATTTTATGTTATGTTGCTCAAATACCGATTCAAAATATTCTACAAATAGAGTTAACTATCTCAATGTAATTGGTAGAGCTTGTGTACTAAAAGGAAGTTATGAACATAGTCAAATATATCGACTATGTCTATAAACCTATATACTAAAAAATAATAATTGTAAACAAATTCAATTGCCTTGACTATGTATGCAATCTTGTAACTAAATAAAAATACTATATCTAGCTAACCGATCTAGTCACATATATTTAGTGAAGACCTATATAGATGAAATATAGTTTTTTTAGAGTGACTATTTCTTGAATCTACGCACAGACTGTTAGAACTATACTGACAGGTTTGATATAATACTAAAAAAATGTGTGTGTGTGTGTGTGTGTGTGTGTGTGTGTCTATATATATATATATATATATATATATATATATATATATGATATTAAAATGAATGCGTGAAATAAAACCTATAAGGGTTTGATTCATGTCAATTTTACTAGAATGTATACAAAGGAAAATATAGCTAACCTATTAGTCAATACTAACTCAAAGAAGATAAATCCTACTTATACTTATGTTTATTGATACATTAAATATTTGGGGTCATCACTGAGATAGAACTACCATACGTAACCAAGGGATCTCTTACCACAATAACATCATTATATAATGTTCTAAAGCCTCTAGTCAATAAATACCATTTAATAACCCTAGATAGGCCCTATGTTTTCATATTGACAAAGTATATGCAAGTAAATTAAAATATAAAATAGTGATCACCAAAGATTATGGCCCAAAGCTGGGGTAATAAACATAAAAATTAAACTTGCATAGAAGATATATACTCAAGTCAATGTATAGGAAACCCTAATAGATGGGAGAGAAGTAAAAATGCTTATCTGTCTACTTTAACAAAGGACCAACAAAGCTAGGAATACTTACCTTTGAATATGGACCCATCGAGACTCAATCACTCCCTTGGCCAAGGTGATTTATAATAGGTTATTTTGGTATGTAAGGCTAACAAGGATAATTAAAGTCTAGGATACACAAATTATCTATGCTTCCAAAAGACTTATCCAAAAGACAAGATTTGTATCTCTAAAGAAAGTATTGAAACCATAAGCAATTGTCTTTAAGTAAAAAGGTGGCTAATAAGATGCACAATATATTATTATTATTATTATTATTATTATTATCATCATCATCATCATCATCTTATTTTAAATCATGGAAATGGATTTGTATATATAATGAAATATAATCCTAAACCATTCCAAAATTTTATTTGATAGGGTCAGACCAATTTGACTTTGTATCATTATTTGATAAAAACAAGTTAGGTCCTAGTCTAGGTCGACCAAGGCCGACCTAGACCCTAATTTGATTTTAATAAACTTAATACATGATCGACACAGGATGATATTATACTATAAATCATCAAAAGGGTTTTAGGTTTAGGAAGGGGCTAAGTAAGGTGGTGAATTTCTTGGAGGAGTTTGTAAGAGAGGAGGCAAGGCTTAGGGAAGTAAATAATAAGGTTGTATAAATATCAAGTGGTGGTATAGGGAACAATAATCCTACAAAGCACCAATGATCTTTGCACCCCTTTCTCAGTATACCTTTACGGTGTGAACTCAGAGAGATTGACACTAGATGGGTTCTTGAAAGATAAAAAAGCATTAGTAATTGATAAAGTTTGAAAATATTATGTGTATACACAAATAATCATAAGGAAATCAAAGTAAAGTAATAATTTCATAACTAAATAGGTCACTTGGAAAATTGGTAAGTTAAGGTGATAAATGCTAATTCAGAACTAAAATACCAAGGAAAATAGAGAAAATGAGAGTAATTCAGGTAACCAAAAAAGCTAAGGCTACTAAATAACTGACAAAGCCAAAAAAATTATTTGAGGTAATAAAAGTAAAAATATATATCAAATCAAAGACACATTAAACTTAAAATAAGGTAACCAACATAGATGTAATAGGAATAAAAATTCATAATCAAACAAATATGGAAAAATAGAAACATAAACAACATCGATGAAAGAGAAGTAACAATCCAAAATAAATGAAATATAAAAAAATGAACATATATGTAAGAGACAATGAAATCAAATGATCCGTAAAAAGTGTGAAAAATAATATTTAAAATTTTAAACATAACCAAGATAAATCTAAGAATGATAAGGCAATGATGAAGAAAGTATTACATAACCACTCAAAGATGTAACTTATATTCTAATTATAGATGAGTTAAAACAATCTAATTTTGAGCATCTCTAAAAGATATAAAGAATAGGGAATTTAGAAATTGGGAAAAATTTTACAAACAAAGTTACAAATGACTATCACTAAATAACTTATTCTTGATGACTAGAAAAAATAACCTAGAAAGTATGGTTTGTATGACTCTAGTACTTTACATTAGATAAGAGTGATTTATTGAAACTGACCTTGGTGTGCCCATAGTGGTATGAAATGGAGGAGAGGATGGAAGTTAACATTGAATTATTTATCTATCTCAAATCATGAAAACTATGTAGTGTGAAACTATTATAGTGATAGGGAAGCATGACTCCATATCATAAAAAATTGTGTAAGTGAGGGTAGACATGCAAAATAGATTGTTAAAATTGTTACCATAAAATAATATAAATAATTTTAAGAGTATGAAGTGAAAATTATCAACCATTGCTTTATTTTCCAAGGAATATACTTAGGTAACATTAAAAATAGATGCAAATTTTTAAAATCAATATTTTTCATGAAATCCTAGAGGTCTTACCCTAAAAATCATAAAAGATAAACCACATAGGTGTAAAAATGAATAATAGTTTATGAGGAAAGCCTGGTACTATCCAAGGTCTTACAATGTAACTCACAAAAAAGGAAAAACTAAAGATGTGGGAAAATAAATTGAGTTTTCAAAATAAGGAACTTATGACCATAAAGATACTTGAAGATCAAAAATGAAAAATAAACAATATATATGCATGAGGATGTCCAGGTCCTATCCATGGTCTTATGATGCAACTCATAAATTAAATAAAAAAATATAGATAGACCAAAGGACCAACACTAGGAACTAAGGCTATTGAAAGTGAGGCAATATTACACATGGAGAAACTTTTGAAAAAACTGTAAGAGTGTTAGCACCATAGTATATATAGATATATAAAATACATATGAGATAAGGATAGTAAAACATTTTTAGGATAATTTTTTTTAAAAAAAATTGAGTATTAGTGGGTTATTTCAAAATATATCCTTCATGAGTTTGTAATCTATAAGTAATAAGCCCAAGTATGTCTTTAACAAGGTAAGGAACCCACCATTTTTGGGCATACTTTCCTTATTTATCATGGATATAATCTAATTTGAGGACTATATCACCAATATTGAAAGTATGAACTTTGACTTTATTATCATGTTTTTTAACAATGCAAGCTTTTTATTGAAAATTATGTTGTAAGGTGCACATACTTCACTTATCAAGTAAATATAAGGTATGGAGATGAGTTTTTTGAAGCTCTTTATCTATAATAATTCCATGAAAACAAATGTGTAAGGAAGGTTATTACACTTTTAGAGGTAAGATAGGTTTAGTACCATATAACAAAGAAAATGGTGTTGCCCTAATAATAATATGTTATGCTAGTACATTAAGCCTAGAGTGTGGGATAAAGGTTAAGGTGTCAATCATTAAAAGATTCTGTAATATTATTTTTAAATATTTTTTAAATAATATTGTTAGTGGATTTTTCTTTTCCATTACATTGAGGATGATAAGGCATAGAAAATGTATGTGTAATTTTGAAATTTTCACAAAGTTTTTTCATATATTTGTTTTTGAAATTGCCACCATTTTTAGAAATGATGGTATGAGTTATTCCAAAATGACATATGATTTTATTAAGAATAAATTTTAAATGGTGATTCCTTTAAAATTAATAGGAGGTATTTATTACACCCATTTGGTAAAATACTCAATGGTAGTAATGATGAAGACATGACCATCTTATGATCTAGGTAATTTTCCATTGAGATCTAGTCCCCATATATTAAATGGCCATGGAGACTCCAAGGTTTGGAGTTTAGCTAGATGAGAGTGAATGAGATCATCACAAATTTGAAAATTATTTCCCTTTTTAGTAAAATTAAATTAATATTTTTTAAGAGTAGGATAAAATTATACCATGTGTAGGCATTTTTAGGCTATCACATGGCTGTTAAAGTGACCACTATATATTAAGCCATGTGCTTGTTCAAGAAGAGAAGGAACTTCTTTTGGAATTATAAAATGGAGTAAGGTACCTTAAGCATTATCATAATAAATAGTGTCATATCAAAGTACATATTTATGTGCTTTTTTTTGAATTCAAGTCTTTTGACATGAATATACTTATGGGGGGTAATAATGATGCTCAATAAATTAGATAATATTTTATACCATAAGCTCTATAGAGTGGTGATAGATTATATGTGGTAAATTAGAGAATCCTTCTTATTTTATGAAGAATAAGTTGACTTAGTTAAATGAAGAATTATGAATTATGAATGGCTTGATGAAGATGAAATAGAGATGTTGATGAGGTGAGAGAATTAACTATGGCATCTTTCTCTCATGGGATTGGTTTAATGGTAAATTAAGTGAATTACTTAGCAAGTGTATTTTCAAGTTGTTGATATGCAATAATTTTTTCACTTTTATATTGATAATCACGACTACCTTAATGACATATTATTTATGAATCACCTAAATCATGTAAATATGGGATATCTAAATCACTCATAGCTTGCATGACTAATATAAGGGATTCATATTCAACCATATTATTGGTGACATCAAAGGTTAAATGAAATACTAGAGGTACAATTTTACCATGGGAGTCATATGGCATGTAGCCTATACCAACTCCTTGAAACAAAATATCACCATAAAAGTAAAGTGTCCAAGTGTCTTCATTCAAGTTGATTATGATTTTGGGTAATTCTTCAATGACTGATTTATATTTGAGGTTTAAAGTACAAGGGTTAGGTTCTTTTCTTATTCAAGATTAGTAGTAACATTTTGAAAATAACATTTGAGTGGAACTACGTGATTAATACTTTCAATATAAATAATATATTCATCAAAAATATTATCCTAAATATGATTAGTAGCTGGTAGAGGGGTATTTACAAGTTGATCTGCAATGACATGTCATTTGAAAGACTATTGTGTAATAGATAAAATTACATTAAAAAGACCCCATTTTTCCAATTATATCTCCATGTAAGGAAGATTAAGAGAAGAAATGATTAAGTGAATTGGAATGAACAATAACATAAGTAGTTTGATAGAGCATATAATGGCAGATTCTTTCAACTATGAAATAGATAGCTATACAATCACATTCTACTTTCGTGTATCATTTTTTCTAGTATTTTAAATCTTGAATTATATAATATATGGCATATTCTCTACAAATTTTGTCTTTTTGAGTGATAATTAACCAAATTAATAAGGAGGTAGATGACGTATAAAATATGAGTGGATGATCATTCAAAGGCATTCAAAGAGTATGAGGATGAAGTGAGGATTATTTCATGATATAAAATGATTTTTGGCATGAACTCATCCATTCTAGAGAATTACCTTTCTTAATAAGGGAATTAGTGAGTATATATGTTAATTCATTTGATCAATAAAGCAATGAATTACCCAAAGATTTCCAAGGTATGTGTGTAATTCTATAATGGAACGAGGGATAGGCACATTGATAATAACTTTTATTTTAGTTGTATTGACATCAATGCCTCTACACAAAACTAGAAAGCCTAAAATTTCACCATAAGTAACACCAAACACATATATGAATGGGTTAAGTCTAAATATATATTTCATGAGTCAATCAAATATGATAATGAAGTCATGAAGATGATTGACACATTATTTATATTTGGCAATAATATGATCCATATATGGTAAGATAATTTTATGAATGAGATCATGAAAAATATGTGTCACTGTATTTTGATAGGTAGTTCCAACATTTTTGAGACCAAAAGTCATTTTAACCTATTCATGGTGCCCCATTTTGTTGTAAATGTTGTTTTATGTTAATCCTGAAGAGCTATTTGAGTTTGATTATATCATGAGAAACCATCCATAACTGATAACATTTAATAGCTTGTAGTGGTCCATAATTGCATCAATTGATGGTAGGGGAATAATATCTTTTGGACATGCTAATTTTTGTAGATAATGTTTATGAATCATGTATTATTTTAGTGTTGTATACTTGGAAAATACATATCATATATGTACCTTTAAATTCTATACCCTTCCCACTACTAAAATGCTCACATACACTATATCTTTATGCTTCATTTCTTATCTATTAATATAAACATTGTTATTTTGTTGACACAGACTTGATATATTTCCTAAAATGTTATAAACTTGATTATATTCAATATTTTTAAGTTCTATATATGCATATATTTTCCAATTTCCTAGACACTTTCATCATAGTTAGACACATATGTTGATATAAGTGTCCTATCCCAATTTAAGTGTTTAATTCCCTAAAGTCATCCAAATTAAAAATGGCACATATCCTAAAGGTCAAAATAAGTGATTTAATGTGGTATATTCTCTAAAGGGATTGGTATAAATACAATATCAACCCTTATTCATTATGAACCTAGAAAAGACCTAGAGAGACCAAGGTAACTTACCAAAATAATTCTATCAAGCACTCAAGTGAGCAAATATTCCCTATTTTTTACTATTTTCATATCAGTCATAGGTAAAACACATATACAGGTCTAAATTACTTAAGGAGTATCCCAAGAGCTATATTTTATAGGTTACGATCTAGGTCACTATTATACTTGCTTATCACACATTATGTGATTCACATAAAATCCAACATGTAGGGGCCATATTAATAATATTAGATATGTAGGAAACAATAATTGATAGAGGATTATTTGGGGTAGCTCAACACCATGTGCACAATAACACATTTTTTTCATAGCCACTATGAATATGAAGAACTAGGGTTTTGATATTTGATAAGGAACAATAGTCCATGACCTAGATCTGAATGTGCTAGAGCAAAGGGGACACATAACGTAGAAGCATATATGTGGTTTAATCTATTTTTAGTAGGTATTTTAGATTAGACACTTACATCCAATTCAGATATTATCATCAATGTAACCATCATATGTCTATGTAAGTGTCTTTAATTACAAAAGCATAATTTATAGAATAAGGTGACTATTCTAAAATATATATCTAGTCTAATTTCTACCTATTCTAGATCCAAATATATATTAACATGATAACTATATAAGTATATTTTTTCATTATTATTTTAATATACATCATATTTTTAATTTATATCTTTATCATCGTGGCATAATAAATTTAGTATATGTTTATATGAGTAATGAAAATTGGCTTGATCTAAATATTGTCTACCACCATTGTGCCTTAGGGTATATCTACCCCTTTAAACTTAGATTCCTCTTAATATATATTTTATGGTTAAACATATGTTAAACCCAATTAATATGAATGCAGTTTTTTATGATTCATAGGGTTTTTAATTAGTTAGGGTTTCATACTACCTAGATTGGGAGGTGTGCCTATTGAACACATTGAGTTTCCCCTCCTACCACTTAATATGTATAAAAATAATGAAGAATATAGTATTATGGATAATGATGATACCAATTTTTAGAATTAAAAACCTATTGTTGAGGCTATCATATAATGAGATTCTGATAATGGAAATCATGAATCTAATAAAATTGATGAACATGAGAAAAAATATCAAGAATAAGTGCAATTAATTGCATTGTTTCATGAGTGTATTCATCAAAATATTAGAGATGTTGATGAAATAGTGTTAACTATATATTAAAAAATAAAAATTAAAAAATCATATATAAATAAGGTGATCCATCTATTGATTATTTTATTAGAGCTATGGGTTATCCAAAAATATCAACAACCCTCCCATTGAGTACATTACCACTTCATACTTTTGGTGGGGGCACACGATATGTATTTCAAACTTTTTTCCCTAAAACTACTACTATCACATCTAATTTGGCAAACCAAAATACTTAAAACCAATTGAGAGTTTTAATGTCTATATCTACCCAACCTACAAGTAAACCTCCTTTGGTGACTTCTCAAATATCCAACCTAAAAAACCAAGAGGTACAAGCTCTTATCCAAATTATAAAACTTTTTCAAACTAAGGTGATAAATATTGGAAAAAGGATTTAAAGTCTACTCATGTTATTGATTTTCAAGATGAGTTGCATAAACCTCTTGCACCAAAGATATCTTTACACTCCTTTCTAACTATTTTTGTTTCACCTAAGTTCACATTTTATAATGAAAAGGATGATCCTGAACAACATCTCAAATATTTTTATCTATAATGCCTTGATTATGCCTCCAATGATAAAATTTTGACTTAATTATTTCCAAAAATTCTCAAACACTATGCTTTACCGTGGTTATATGATTTGGAAACTCAATTAGTAAAGGCATTCGAACCCCTTGTGGATCAATTTTTGGCACCCTTCTCTATTAACATTACCAAAAAAGTTTCCTATTTCAAAATTTCAAAAAACAAAAAAGGAAATAATGAACCTATTAATAATTATGTCTTGAGATGTAAGATAATGTTGGCTAAAATCACAATTCCTATGGTAGATAAAGATATTCAAGATATTTTCAATAAAAATTTTACTTGCTCCTTTACATGAGTCCATTATATTCAAAAATTGTAATTTTTTTGATGACTTATGCCATATTTTTAATGATCATGAAATGAAACTTATCTCATTGAACAAACTTAAATATGTAGTGAACACACCTACTAAATCCACATCCAATACCATGTTTGTTATCAAAACCTTGATCATAAAAAAGAAACAACCACAATGATTAATGCAGTGTCATAATAACCTAATCAACTTATCATATCCAATACATCTCAGAGACAAATTTACATGCTTACTTAAGTCTCTCTCTTCAATACTCCTATAGCTTATAGAGTGTCATCTTATATCTCTCCCTCATCCTACAAAGGATAATATGAGTAGACATATCCCCAAAGGGTATGATGTGAATGCTTATTGGGAATATCACCAAGGACCTCGATATTCTATGAATAAATGTTTCACTTTTAAGCATAATATCCAGGACCTCATAGAATAAAAAAACATTGCATTTGATGATCATCCAGAGGAATCAGGTTCATAACTTAGTGACCATCAAAAACAAAAAGTATTTAACAATCCTTTGATAGATTATTTTAAAAAGTATCCATAAGTGTAAATGGCATATAATGGACACCCTCCTATATGCCATCATGAGCACTAATTGGATGGGATTATTGGTAAATATATGCAACATACACCTCATATGGTTCAGAGATCCTCTATTACTTTTGATGACATTGATATTAGGGATGATGAATCATATATTAATTCCTTATTAATTCAAGCATAACTTGACCACTAGCCTATACACAATGTTATGATTAACAATGGTACAAGTTAAAAAAATTATACCATTAAATTACTTATGCATTTGGGTTATACAAATAATGATTTACATCCTTTGAACAAATTAGTTAGAAAATATGATGGGACCTCACAATAGGTTCTTGGTGAGATTGATTTACCTTTACAAGTGAGTCTTTCCCATGTGGTTACTAATGATGTGAACAAGGAATACTTATAAGGGAGGTTAGTTTTATGTTATTACAAGAAATAAAACTCAAATAAACACACTAAAATCTTAACACGTCTAACATAGACACTAAGGAGAGCATAGGTAACAAGCATGCATATGAAAACATAACTAAAACATAAAATAAAACCTTGTTTTACCTTATTTGGAGATCCAAATGGCTTGTTTAATTTCTTGCTTAGCTTGTACATCAAGAAATCTTCATCAATGGAGATTTATTGGCTTTAACTTTCCTTGGAACCTTGGATTTGATTTCTTAGCTTAATATTTGAGCATGGTAACACTACTTGTAAGGCATTTAGGAATTATAAGACTACACCAAGAGATATTGTTGAATATATTTGTGCATAATAACTTTACTCCAAAATAACTTAAAAATTAATAGTCATGGCCTTGTATTTATATCATAAAGATTAACTCTCATCCAAGGTGAGTTAATGTTGAATTTAAACATGGAATGGGTCCAAAATAACCCTAGGTGAGTTAGGACTAACACTAATTCATTTAAAATTTGTCATGTAACTATGATTTTAAATTACAAGCCATGGATCTCATATTAGATATTTTAGGATATTTTCGAAGAGCTTGACAACTCATAAAGGCAATGATGAAAAGGATTGATATTTCGAATTTTAGAATTTCCATTTTTATATATTCAATAATTTTAAATGGATGATTTGATTTGATTAGCATTTTATCTCTTTCAATATTTGATCAAGTGCCCCACTTAATGGTTCCATAAGACAAATTGCCAATTGTTATGCCATAAGGTGATTAGGGATGAATCCATGAGAGGTTATTATTACATATAGTCTAGTATCCTAAATAAACATGCCTTAACACAATTTTGAGCATTTTATGAATGATGCATATCCAAAATTGGGATATTTAGTGGCTCCTAGTCATAATTTATAATGGTTGGTAGGAATTAGTTTGAGGTCTATTCAAAAGCCAGTTGTGGCCAAAATTGGATGTCTATATTTTTCCCCTATTTGTGAAGGCATTGAAATATTTAGGCATATTAACGTATTATCAAAGAATGAAAAGGTCATATATGCCTAATTATTTATAAAATGATGGATAATCCTTAGATGTCCCCTCGAGGGAGTGGTTGGAAAAGAAGGTTAATGATTGGTCCCTCAAAATAAAGGAACAATGGGACCTAAAAGGTAAAATGTGATGGAAAATAATGATTCAACCATAGGCAGTTATAATCAATAACATAGTGAGATACCCCAATTGGGTAGATAAAAAGGATGATTTACATAAAGGTGGTTATAATAATTGGCATAGTAAGATAAATAGATAATGATTTGCCCACAAGAAGTTATAATCATTAGCCAAAGGTTAAAGGTAACAAGAAAATGATTTTCCCAAAAGTAGTTATAATCATGAAAAGAAAATAATGATTTAATCATAGGTATTTATAATTACTGACAAGATAAAATCATGCCCCAGTTAGGCAGATAGAGATTATAATTTATCCAAAGGTGGTTATAAGCCTTATCACCTAGATAGATCAAAATATAATTGTTTTCTCATAAGTAGTTATAATCATTGGATCTATGGGTGGGATGATACACAATGATTTGTCCAAAGGTAGCTAGAATCATTCACAAAATTATGGGAGTAATATGGAAATTAGAATAGGGAGATTACATTATGAATCCATAATCATGGGTTAAGAGTAAGCTTGTATAGAGGAGAAAGATGAATTTGGGAAACCTACTAGGATGGAGATGCGGTCTTGAATAATAAGGATTAAAATTATTCCATGATTTAATTACTCTATATGTGGGGAATGATTGGGATATGTTAGGAATTTTTTAGGTGCTAAAGATAAGTATTGTGGCCTCATTTCTTGTTAGTTTTCATGAGCTGAGTTTTGTTTTAGCACATGATGGTATGCATCATGATATAAAACATAATGTCAACTAACCAAAATATTGATAAGGATTGATGCGTGATCCCAAAAAAATTCAAAAATAATTCACCAATGATGAAAACCATGAGGACAATGTTGACATTTGAATATACATGGACTTAAGTATAATTCAAAAGGAATCACCCAATGAATGCAAGTATACTAAGTCAAGAAATAACAATGAAATAAAATAAAATAAACAAACAAATAGGAAAATAAAAGGAATGAAAAACAAAAATTAAACAAAATAACATAAAACAATGAGAATAAAATGAAATAAACACACCAATGGTTAATCATAATGCTAGCACAAACAAAAGACATAAGTTTTCCCCTAGGCTATATGGAAGCAATGACACAAACAAGATGATAATTATTACCCCTAGGTTATAGGAAAAAATGAAACAAATAAATAAAATGGGGGAAGAGAAGAAAAGGAAGGGGCAACAGAGTTGATTCCATATACAATAGGCAAGTGAATGTTGCCTATTAGTGCTCAGAATTGCATTAGATCGATTGAGCCCTTATCAAGTGTAAATGCCTAAGTCTAGCCCAAATCAAGTATCAAAGTCTAAGTCATTATCCATATTACTATTTTAAAGTGTTCCTTTTAAAGGTCAAGTTAATGTTAAAGTGGCTAAATGATTTAACTTAGTCTTTCCTTAGTGTATTTCCCTTAGGCATTTTGCTTCGAGTATTTCCTTATGTTAATTTGGTCTGTACTTGGTACAAAGTCCTTAGAGTATTTTAGAAAAAGTGTTCACGTACATTATTCAAAGGCCATATTCTTCAAGGTTTTTTATCCACACAAAAATCTCAAAGGGCTATTTCCTTCAGTCATTTTATCCACACAAAAATCCCAAAGGGCTATTTCCATTATTTTGGGTAAATTGTAATGATTTATTTTTTTCAGCCAAAGTGTTTACAAAAAGTGTGAATAATAATTCCTTTGGGCATTTTATTTGCATAAAAATCCTGAAGGATTATTCCTTGGGAATTTATTCCACATAGGCCTATTTCTTTCTGGCATTTTTCCCTTGAAAAATCTATG
Organism: Torreya grandis; assembly: GCA_037957365.1. Classification (NCBI taxonomy): domain Eukaryota; kingdom Viridiplantae; phylum Streptophyta; class Pinopsida; order Cupressales; family Taxaceae; genus Torreya; species Torreya grandis. The sequence goes on along the minus strand of JARHVA010001510.1, from coordinate 3,337,316 downwards.
AAGGTTCATTTTCCCTTTGTAAAATCCTTGAAGGGTCATTTTTTTCGGGCATAGTTCCCTTGAAAAAAATCCTATAGGGTATGTTCAAAATCCTGAAGAGTACTTTCAACAAATTTACTATGGATTAGAAACCCTATTTCTATCAAAAAATTTACATGTGTGAAAATTGTAAAGGAAATGCATTTCTTTGGAGAAAGCGTAAAGTCATATTTCTTCAAAAAAAATGTAGGACTTATTTATTTTAGGGAAATTGTTTCAGACATAATTGTATTGACATACAAAAGGTCCAAAGGAATACTTAATGCTTCAGATATATCGTTACAAGATAAATGCTCGAAACAATTCTCTTGAATACCAAGATGTTGTAGACTACAAAATATGAAAACCAAATTGTTGTGGAGAAATTGACCAATACAAAAATGCCTAATTAAAAAAAGGCCACATGAAAATAAATATGTCCAAGACAAAGTCTCGATGAGTAATGTACCAAAGAAACTTTCTCAAATTACATAGGTATAATGGTCTCATGAACATATTTTGATAGGCACATAGATGTCAATTTTAAGACATGGTAAGTATTCATTATGATTCAAATGTTCTAGGATGGTTACACGAGCATCAAATTTAGACCCCATGAAGTAGCTATTTTTTTTCAAATGGAGGTAGAACCAACAACACATGTTTACACAAAGTAGGATGATCTAATGGTACAAAATCAAAGCTAAAAATTCAAATGAACCCAAGACAAGCATAGGCATGATAAGTATTGAGCTTTCAGGGCATGATTTAAAGTTTAATCATGTTCCAAAGATTTGATGGTGTGAGCTAGTAGTTGATAGTTTAACAGGACCCAAGATCAAGTAAGATACTTCCATGTGGCATAAGGGCACTCAATCTAGTAGAGACTATTTTTAAGGTACACAAGAAGTTAATGGGGATACCAAGTGGTAGATTCTTGGGGATAATTAAAAGGTAGTATTTAATAACACTCTACCCCTTAGATCATGACCTAACAGAGTGTGTTTGCTTACCCTAACCAGATCTGATGGTCTATAACCAAGTTTGAAAAGTTAAGGATCCAATGAATAAACACAAAAATCATAAGTGGAACAACTACATGTACAAATTAGAGTTTGAGAATCTCATGCAAGATTTATGTCTCACATTTTCCTAGGTAAGGATGATCCAATGGTGCAAGCTGAGGTGGATTTTTCAAAGGGCCAAGATTACATGAGGAAGTGACAAGTGTCTAGTTTGGATGTTAATTAATTAGCCTAGTCATTTTTCAAGCCCCATAGATACCTAGTTAGATCTAAGGTAGAATTCTTGGTGTGAATGTGTGGAAATCTTTGGTCTAGAAGTTAAACTTAATGACTCTTTCTTGGTTGGGCAATGAGTCAAAGCATAGAATAAGGTCCATGAGACATTCTAGAGTGAATATTTTCAATAATGATTGATGATTATTTTATATTTTATGTCATAAACAAATCATTCTTGATCCATCATTTTAAGAGTAGGTTGTTACATGGCATGCATAAAAAGGAAGTCAGTTGCCTAGAAGGTTCTAACTATGTAGGCAACTGTTCACCGGCATCTCCAGGTAATTGGACATAATAACAATTTTTTTGACCTTTGTGATTAAATTTACCTTCTAGGTAGATGTAAAGGGGTATATTTATGTAGCTCCACATGAGGACAAAGTTTGTTTGGATCCTTAAATTATTTTATCCCTCTAGATGTGCAAGCAAGTGGTGAATATCATCTCCATGAAATTATGAGTCCTCATAATTCCTTGTAGAGGTAGTTTCAAAAATTATTTTTCTTGCAAATGGACAAAAATTTCAAGCGTGGCAAAGGGAAATTTGTATCTGGGATGATATTGATGGAACTAGAAAGTTTGTTATGAAATTTTTGAAAATTGCAATCCATGTTTCTAGATTTGAGAACGATTGAAAATATATAAATAGCGGGATTCTCTTCTATTCAAAGGTTGTTATTGGTTATTGGTTGTTATTGGTCATAGTTTCTGGCTTTTTCTTTCTCTAAGTCAAGGTTATACAAAAATTTTGGGATCAATTATTGTGTGTAGATCTTGTCTCCCTTGATAAGGTGGTTGCAACTATACAACCATTAGTGAGATTTGATAGCATTATTATGCAACCCTTGTCAAAAAATCAATCTCACCATGCTTTCCCCCATGGAAACATTTTGAAATACTGATGTGTGTAATATTTCCTTACAAGACAATGAAAATGCTTTTGATTCTTTACTATTTCCTATTGATGAAGTGCAACAGTGTGTTTTATGAGTTATGTTGATTGGGAATTTGGGTTTTTGTTCATTAATGGTTGTCATCTTGAGAATATATTTATATTATAAATGCTTTCTAAATTACTTATATATTGATGACTAACTTATTAGGGCACCCTAGGTTTATGGATTAGATAGGGAAAATCATTTGAGAATGTAGTTCTTAGTGTATATTTTATATATCTCAAGGATCATTTGGTATGTTTAGCTATCTTGCATTTTATTTTTCCAAATGGTTGTGCTAATAATGTTGTCATGAATATTGCATAATACCCTACTATTTAAAAGCCACCATTACACCACCCTCCATTTTATAATTATCTAACTCCTCCTACTCTATCTTACATTGCAAGTAATACACCCTTTGAATATTATAAGTGTTATTTTCCTTGAAAACACATAAGATTTTTCATACATAAAATGTGCTTATAGTTTGTGATTTAAATCCTAGCATTGTAGTCTTTTATTTAATTTTTTTTATTGAATATTCTTGAATATGAATATTGAAATCACTTCCCATCTGTATTTAGTATCTTGTATATGACTGAGATCATTTGTGCATTTCATGTGATAACCCTTCATGGGTGAGGTGTATAAAATTGGTTATGCCTTGGTCATATTTATCTTCTCTTGTGCTGAAAACCTCATGGAGGTTGAAGTTCATGATCTCTCCATGTGAGCAAGATACCCCATAGGTCCTCTCACCTTGGTTCAGGTAGAGATAAACATAGTAAGGATATAACCATACCATTTTTAGGTGCCTCTCAGTCACTTTTTACATTCGGTCTAATCATGATGCTAAACCCTTCCCTAGATACAATATCATATTAGCATGTTTCTCATCTTAGTTTGCCATTTTCTTCAAAGTGTGCAAGGCTAAGTGTACGAGGTATACAACTTGGAACCGATACTCAAAAGGCACCAATTTTGGGGACTAAATTTAAGTCTTGGTTACATGTTTTTTGGGAAATATTATATAGAACTATAATTATTTCATGTTATGAAGTTTTTTGTTGTTACTGTACTGATTTGACTATCTTGGCTATCATTGTTACAACACTCCACTAGGGATGTTCTAGGAAGTTTTAAGGCTTGAAAATTTGAATTTTGATAAATTTATTGAAAAGAACCATTAACATTATATGTTGAAAGGTTTTTTTTCCATTTTGAACATTATTCTAAAAACTTCAGTGTCTTTGTTTTCTATCTCATTAAGCTTTAGCAATTTTAATTTCAGCATGTATCGCAACAGTTTGTCAAATGATATATTCTAGAAGTTTGATCTTTATGGTGAATCTGACTTTATTTTATAGTTTCAAGGAATATTGGTGCCTATTATTTATATTCTTATAACTTTTATCTTTCAGTATTTTATTGTTTGCAAAGTTGGAAGGATTGAGGTCATATTTCAAAGGTGACCCATCTAAAAAACTTGTTCCACCCTTAGGTATTCCTCAAAGAAGAATGTGATGAGTTTGGAGGCCTGTTAAATGGAAAATATTAGTTATGTGTTTTCAATATTATGATAATATTAAAATCATTATTTACCCTCCCATTATTGATGACTATCATATCTCTTCTATTGATTTTGAAATACATAGTCCCATTTATTTTCTAGCTCCTTCCCAACTAACTGAATCCCCTCCCAAGTTTGATCCATAAATTCCACCTCATTCACCCCCTCATATATATTTTCCATTTTTTTTGAACCTTTTAGTGAACTAATCATGAGGCATAAGGACCAAGATGATAATTCATATCCTATATTCCACATTCCTAGATTCAAGCCTATCAATTTTGATGAAATGGAAGACTATCATAATGAAATCCTAAATGAAGTTAGGAAATGCCTCCAAAAATTTTGAGGGAAAAATGCAGTGAGTGGTGATCAAGATATGATGGAATTTAAAAGTATCATTGAATATTATAAGGTTGAGTATGAGGATGTGTGCATTAAGTTATTTGTGCACATGCTAGAGGAAAACACTTGTGAATGGTTCAATTCCCTCCCTACTGGGTACACTGATTCATGAGAAGAGATGTAGAATGTTTTTTAGAATTTAGTATGGTGCTAGGATTGATCTAAGGTTTCTATTGGCTAAATTGGAAAAAATAAAAAAGAATCCTAATGAGTGTGTGCATGAATTCAATACCTAGTTCAAAAAGACTATGATGTAACTACTTGAAAACATCCAGCACAGTGATACAACATGCTTGATAAAGTATTGTAATGCCTTTGATAATAAGAATGCATACTTATTGAGAGAAAAGGCTCCCATGAACCTATGGTTGGTGTTGAATATGTCCATCTAGTTTGAGAATAACATAAAGGCTGTGTGAAATCCCCTATATAAGTAGGATGATGTAAAATTGGTAAATCTAAAAAAGACACAATCCACAAAGATAACCAACCTTGAGGAGACTATTAAAACATTGGCCTCTATTATCAAATAAATGTCATAAAAATTGGTTAGCGATAATAAGGGGATCCCTCATGTCTATATCAGTCAAGAGAGGGCTCTAAATCTAAGTCAAGTATAAGGAATGCCTACTTTCCATAATAGAGATAATAATAGAGGGAAGAGTCATGAAGGTGAAGAAATAATATACAAAAACTAGAACAAAGGGTATGGAAAGGAAGCACCTAATCCTTTAAATGCCAAGGTAAATGCTATGAATTATGATTTAGACATTGATTGGTATGACAAGTGCTTCCTTCTACACCCTCTATGTGATACTACTAAACAAGTTAATGAATATTTAGATGAACCTAAATATGAATCATCTAAATATGAGATTTTTATGTTTGATTGTGAAAGTCCTCAAAGTGAGTTGATTGCCTTCATGGAATTGCTGAATGATACTATAGTTAATTAGTTTTGGAGTGTGGTCAAAATGGAGAGTGTCCCAAATTTTAACTTTTCTTGTGATGTTAATATGGTAAAAACATATGAATTACCCATTTATGATTTTTATCTCTTATGCTCTATGATTATTAAGAAATATCCTATGGGAATTCCATCAGTAAGGATAGGCAACTATTAATTAATGCAACAACTACCCAAAAGAAGGAATATAACTTCAGAAGTAGGTAACCAAGTGTTTCTCCTCAAGACACTTCCTCTACAAATACAAAGGTATGGAATGCAAGTAAGGAAGCAAAGAAAGCTACAATAGTCCTAGAAGCTTTCAAGATAGCACCCATGTCCCAAGTTGTTAATCCTAGAGGTGCTCCTACTAAGAGCAATAGAATGGCCATATTATATAGTATCCCTAAGGGTGCTAATGAGTTTAGACAAAATCCACCTTTAAAGGATATTGTTAAAGATTCAAACCCACCCCATCCTACTCCACTTTAGACCTTATGTGACTGCATTCCATCTAAAGGTATTATTACCCTTCCACCAAATATGCTTCTTCCTTAGTATAACATGTGTGATATGGCCCAAGTGTTGAGTCAAATAAAAATCACCGTGCCACTTGTTGAATTATTACAAATCCTTAAACATAGGAAGAGAGCCTTTGAATATTTATAGTTTGGTGAAAGGTTAGCTACAAATGAAATTGAGTTACCCAAATAACCCCTAGAAGAAGATGAATAATCATAAGAAGTTATTAAACCTACTATAGATGTATATTTGGGGACTACACTTATAGAAATTTAGTTGAATGTGGATCTATTTTATACAACTTTGTTGATCAATGGTATGATTGTTCATAATTTCATGTTTGATTCTAGTGATTCTTGTAATGTGATTCCCTTGAGTGTCCTTAATGAGCTTGGAGTGAATATTACATCAGTGTTTGACAAGTGTTATGTCATGGACTTATGAAAGGTTCCAGTTGTTGGATAAGTTAAGGGAGTAGTTGTATAATTGGTATTTCATCCTTGTAAGTATATGAATATGGATGTGGTAGTTGTAGACTACCTACCTAAGTGGGGGATGTTTCTATCATGAAAATGGGATGCTAGCATGGTTGAAAGTGTACATATGGATCTTTCTTATGCCACCATTTTTTTAGAGGGTAAGATGGTTAGAATTTATAGAGAGCCAAAGATGCTACATGTGATTGAAGTGTTATGAATAAGAGATTAATTATGCAATAACATGGAACATGGAAGTTATTCCTCAAAATCATAGTATTAGAGACATATGAAAGAAAATTCATATCTAAGCAAATACATAAGTAACATTGATATAACATGGCTCACCAAATATGGGCTACATCCACCAAGAATATCTCTATAATATAATAAATAAGAGTACAAGACAAATATCAACAAGAAACCTCTCACAGAGATAACTTTCTCCAACTTGAATTCAAACTAGAATTCTCAAGATGCTAAGCTACACCTCAAACCTGATCACACCAACTGAAGAGAGAATAAAAATCTCAAAATGAGATGCAAAAGGTAATGCTTAATGTGTTTCCCATCAACCCTATTTATACTTTCCAAAAAACTATAAAAAATATAGCATACCATGGAGATAACCATATCCCCACCAAATAATGGATCTTACAACCAATTGGGATAAACATAATCCCCTAATTCTCTCAACACCTTACCCACTTCTCCATAAAATGTGCCAAAAATGTGGGAAGTGGTTAGCATACTAAAAAATATGCCCCACCATTTGTGAAAGTAAAAACTACATGTTAAAATTGCCCTGGTAATTTTATTTTTACCTTAGGGTGTTGAAATGGGATCCACATTCAAAAATATCCCACTTAGAGTTTCTTTCTCCTTGAACAAAAATTAACACTCCTCCATGATCTTGATGAAGACCAACCAAAGATGAAAATAACCTCAACATCTCTAATGTGACTAGCTTGGTCATCATATCCACATGATTCTAGATCGTATGTATCTTTTATAGCTTCACCATGTTTTCCTCCAAATTTATCCTAATGAAATGGTATAAAAACTATATGTGCTTTGTCCTTGAATGGAAAGTGGAGTTCTTGGCTAAATGTATAACACTTTGACTATCACTATGTAATCCCCCAACTTCTTGATTATGCCCTAAATCATTAAGTAACTTCTGTAACCAAATCATCTCCTTGTTAGCCTCTATAGTTGCAACATACTTAGCCTCTATGGTTGATATAGCCACAACCTTCTGTATCTAAAAAATCCAAGTAACGAATGTATCCCTAATAGTAAGTACATAAAATGTCATAATCCTCTTACTATCAACATCACCAGCCCTATCTAAGTCCACATAACCATAAAAAGTGGTGTCTAATCTACCAAAACATAATTCTATACCTATGGTTCGTCTCAAATATTAAAGAATCCACTTCACTACTTGCCAATTCTCATAACCTAGATTACTCGTGTACCTTCTTAGTACTCCCACTATATGGGCAATATCTAGCCTAGTACAAAACATAGCATACATCAGGATACCAAAAATTCATGAGTAAGGTACCTTAGACATCTTTAAATTTTGTTATTCTATCTTGGGACACTGCTCCTTTGTTAATTTGAAATGGCCTGCCAAAGGAGTCCCAATTAGATTAACATCCTACATACTAAACCTATCCAAAAATTTATTCACATAATCTTCATAGTATAAGATTAGCTTCCTCTCCTTCTTTTCATGAATTATCCTCATAAAAAATATTTGCTTCACTGCACTCAAATCCTTTATAGAAAAGGAATCACCAAGTTGTTTCTTGAGTACTTGAATCTATTGCTTGTTCTTTCTTGTAACCAACATGTCATCTACAACAAGCATAGGATAATATAATTACCATCCTCAAATCTCTTAATATACATGAAATGGTTAGAATAACACTTGGAGTAACCCTATTCCATCATAAAACTATCAAACTTATTATACCATTGTTGTGGATCTTGTTTCAGGCCATCCAAGCTCTTCTTTAGTCTACACACCAATTTATCCTTTCTTTCAAACTCAAACCCTATGGCTACTCCATATATAATTCCTCCTCCAAATCACCATGAAGGAATACATTATTCACATCTAATTTTTATAATTTCAAATGATCTATTGAAACTATACCAAGCGCAGTTCTAATATAAGTCATCTTAACAATAAGAGAAAAAATCTCATCAAAATCAATACCTTTCTTCTGTGTAAACCCCTTGACCACCAACTGGGCCTTGTACCTTTTCCTTCCTCCATCCTATTTGTTGATTTTGTATACCCACTTGTTTTGTAATGCTCTCTTTCCTTTGGGCATCTTCACCAAATCCCACGTTTGGTTCTCCATGAGAGAACTATGTTCCTCTTCTGTGGCTTGCTCCCACTTCTTCCTAGCATTTGCCTACATTGCTTTCTCAAAACATTATGGTTCTCCACTATTAGTAACAAATAACTCAAAGATGGGAAAAAATGTTTAGGAGCTCTTCTTACCCTAGAATACCTTCTTAGTATAGGATTTTGAGGTTCCTATGTAGGAGATTCCTGAACTATTTCCTTGGACACCTTACCATTCATAATATCATCCAAAACTATGTACTCTTTTTGTTCCTATTCATGCAACTGATCCTTAGACATGAATTTTTATATAAATACAATATCCTTAAATTGGAATATTTTCTTATCTCTAAGAATCCAAACCCAAAAACCAAAGTCATCTTCACCATAACCAATAGAGGTGAATCTCTCAAACTTAGCCTCTAACTTGGTCTTATTTTTATTGGAAACATAAATAAATAACTCACATCTAAAGAACCTAAGAAAATAATAATTAACTTTCTTACCAGACCAAGCTTCCTTAGGCACACTTCCATTCAAAGGCACTAAATTTCCTTTGTTAATTAGATACACTATTGTGCTAACTACTACACAAAACATTAGGGGCATCCCTACATGCAACATCATGCTCCTAACATGCTCAATGATTATTATATTCATCCTTTTTGACACTCCATTCTCCTATGGCATCCCTAGAACCATCCTTTGCCTATGAATTCCATTTTATGAATAATAATCATCAAATGCTTTACTACAATACTCATGTCCATTATCTAACCTAAGACATTTCAAATTGAGACCTATTTCATTCTCAACCAAACCTTTCCATCTCTTGAATGTTTCAAAGACATCAAATATTTTCTTAATGCAATAAACCTAAACTTTCCTAGCTACATCATCAATAAATGTAACATAATAATTTTAACCACCAATAAAAGAAACCTAAGCTAGCCCCCATACATCCAAGTAAACCAAATCTAACTTATTCTCTTTCTTCATAGGTCCAACTCTCAAGAAATTAGTGCACTCATGTTTCCCATGTACGCAATCATCATAGAAGTCTAAATTAACCTATTTCAATTTAGGCAACTTGTCTTTCAATATCTCATGCCCTTTTGGCTCATATGATTGAGCATGTAGTACTAAAAAGTCACATCTCCATCTAAAACTACATTATAGTGATCAACACTATTATTCAAATACAAAGTTCCAACTTTTTTACCTCTCTTGACCACAAGAACACCCTTGGTAACTTTCCAAGAGCCTATTGTAAACATCATCGAACAACCCTCACTATCCAACTACCCTACTGATATTAAATTTTGCCTTAATTGTGGGACATGTCTGACATCCTTTAGTAACAATGTGTTATCATTCTTCATATTGACATAAATATAACCTTTAACTACTATATTATATGGTTCATCATCACTAAGATAAACATGTCTAAAATATCTTTAAACATAATCAGTAAAATGATGCCTATGTGGGGTGGCATGAAAATAAGACCCTAGATCTAATACCCAAGATTCAAAAACATTATCCAAGGAAATAATTAAAGAATATTGAATAATAGTACCTATTTTCATATTTACCTCGTTGGTCTCCTCATTTTTGGTCTTCTTGTCCCAAAGTTCCCAAAATTCCTTCTTTATGTGTCCACTTTTCCCACAATGCCAGCACACCATCTTGGCTCTAGATTTAGATCTTACCCAACCCTTTGACTTTCCATGGTTTCTTTTGATTTTGTCCTTTTGTCTCCCTCTAGTATCCACCATCAAATCATTCATTAAAGATGATTCCCCAGTGCTCTTCCTTCACACTTCCTCGCTAATAATCACATCTACAACATCTTCAAACTTTAAACTTCCCTTAGTAGGGATGGCATTACTCACAACCATAACCAGGCTATCCCAACTATTAGGTAAGGAACAAAAATCCAATAAATCCTTGACTTCATCTTCAAATGTAATACCAACATAATTTATCATACTAATAACCATATCAAAATCATTCAAATGATTAGCTACAGAACCATTTTTAGACATTTTCATATTAAATAACCTTTTCATCAAAAATATTTTATTAGAGGTAGATGGCTTTTCATATAAATCCACCAATTTATTAACTATACCAAATGTGGTTGTCTCATCTAAAATATTTAAGGCAACTAAAGATTCAAGTAACAACTGTATGGTTCTCAATGCTTTCTTATCAAGCAAATTCCAATATTCTTGATCCATACTTGAAGGTTGGCCTACTTTCCCCATCAAAGGGAAATGAATAACCTTCTAAAATATGTAATCCTTTATCTACACTTCCATAATCTAAAATTATACCCATTGAATTTTTCAACTCTATATCTACCATTATCTACCATAGTTCCCACTCAAGCTAATATATTTCCCTGTGATTCACCACTTTAGTAAAACTACTAAATCTAGTTCTGATACCACTTATTAGGAATAAGTGATTAATTATGCAATAACATGAAACACAGAATTCATTCCTCAAAATCATAAAAATAGAGACATATGAAAGAAACCTCAGATCTAAGAAAATACACACATAACACTAATATAACATGGTTCACCCAATGTGGGCTATGTCCACCAAGAAGCTCTCTATAATATTATAAACAAGAGTACAAGACAACTCTCAATAAGAAACCTCTCATAGAGATAAATTTTTCCAACCTGAATTCACACCAAAATTCTCAAGATGCTAAGCTACACCTCAAACCCAATCACACCGACCAAAGAGAGAATATAAAGCTCAAAATGAGATGTAAAATGCAATGCTTAATGTGTTTCCCATCACCCCTATTTATACTTTCCAAAAACCCATAAAAATACACCATGCCATGGAGATAACCATATCCCCACCAAATAAGGGAGGTTAAAACCACCTAGGATAAACATAATCCCCTAATTATGTCAACACCTTACCCAATTAACCGTATCCAAAACATGCTCTCAATGAAGTTTTGTACACATATGTTGAATTGGTAAACTTTTTAGGAATGTTGATACTAGTGAATACCCTACTATCCTTGATGTTGAACCTAAAAAAGGTGTAGTGTGGAAGATGTGATTTGATGGGGCTTACTCTAATCTTGGAAATAGATTTGGGGTTGTCTTTTATGCCCCTACTACTAAATTATTTATGTTTTTTTTCAGCTATCATTCAAGTGCATGAATAATACTGATGAGTATGAGGCACTCTTTCTTGGTTTAAGGATTGCTCGTGAATATGGAATTAAATGTTTGATTATCAATGGTGATTCTAAGCTAGTGTTAAAGCAATTCCATAGTGTTTTTGCCATAAAAAAGAGGTTGAAATAATATCAAAATGTTGTTTTTGATTTTCTTGAATTATTTGATGCATTCAATTTATGTTATCATGATAGATTTTCAACTAAGAGGTTGATAGACTTGCAGGGCTAGGTTCTCAATTGATATTACAAATATGATCCCTCACTATCAATATTAGGTGGAGGTGCTTGTTAGGCCTTTAATCCCAGATAATTTTCATCATTGGTGGGTATTTGATGATGATGAATAGATTAAAATGTTTATAAATTGTGAAGTTAAGTTCCATGACCAGCTCACAAACTTGGAATCTATGGTTCAGGTCAGTGATGAAAAGGAAACCTTGTTTGGGAAGGACATTATTAATTTGAAGACAAACACTCTCCCAATAAGACTAGTCAGTTTAGAAGCATCTTTTGATGGAGTGGATAGAATCCAATTGAGAGACTCATTTATTTGAAAATATGTGACTGAGTGCAACTTGGGTTCTCATGACAATCCAAGAAAGGTTAGGCTAGGTACTCACATAAGTTTAGTAGATAAAAAATCCCACATACAACTATTAAGGAAGTACTAGAATTGTCTAGCATAGTCTTATTCTAAGTTGAAATCATATAGGGAACATTTGTTCCAATATGTCATCTCATTACAACCTGATAGCAAGACTTTCAAGAAAAAATAGAGACCTATTAACCCCATCTTGACCACCAAGATGTGGGATGAGTTAAAGAACCTAAGGGATGGTGGTATCACTCAGCCTATCATGTATTCATCATGATTTTAAAATTTAGTCTCTATAAGAAATAAAAATGGTGACATCCACTTGTGTGTGTATTTTAGGAATTTAAGTAAGGCTTATTTAAAGGATAATTATCCCCTGCCTAAGATGGAAAACCTGATTGAGAGCGTTACTAGATCAAAAATGTTATTTACTTTTGATAGCTTCTTAGAGTACAAGCAGGTTATGGTGAAATAAAATGATATATCTAAGACTTCATTCACAACACCTTAGGGCACGTATGTATATATGACGATGAATTTCATATTGATGAATGCTAGTGAAAATTTCTAGTGAGCTATGGACATTGGTTTTTAAAGGATAATTAACCAATTCATTATTGTGTATTAGGATGACATTACTATGTACTCCAAGACTAGAGAAGAACATTTAGAACACCTTGAGAAAGTGTTTATTAGATGAAGTGACTTTGGCATTTTGCTTAATCCCAAGAAATATCACTTTAGAGTGTAAAAGGCCAAGTTGTTGAGACATATAGTGTCCAAGGATGGTGTCATGATTAAACCCAAAATGGTTGAGGCCATTGACAAAGTGATTATCCTATAGTCCAAAAAACGAATTTAGTCTTTTTTTGGACAAATTAACTTTATAAGAAGGTTTGTGTCCAATTTTGTAGATATTACTCTGCCTATTACTTCAATGCTAAAGAAGGAATAGAAAATTAAATGGGAGGAGAAGTCATTACAAGCATTTAGTGACATCAAAGGAGTTTTAATGTCTAATCCCTTCTTGGCCAACCTTGATTACACAAATTTGTTATAAATATTCTCTTTTGCATCATATAATAATGTTACGACTATCTTTTTACAAAATAATGAGGAAGGTCTTGAGAAACCCATATATTTCTTTAGAAAAGCTATGCAAGGTCCTAAATTGAACTAAACCATCATGTAAAAATAAGCTTTTTCTCTTTTAAAGGTTATAAAAAAATTCAAGCCTTATATTTTGAGTTTTAAGATTATTTCCTACATCTCATACACCATGGTGAAGGACATTTTAACTCAGACTAAAGTATCTATCAAGAGGTGCAGGTGGGTCAATAAGTTAAAATATTATGTAATGGATATCCAAACCACCAAGTTAGTAAGAGGGATGGGTCTAACCAATCTTATGGATGAGACCAATTTGCAAGCTATTTAGGTAAACACTTCTATTTTTAATGTTGATGATTCTTTGATTCAATTTAACATATCTCCATGGTACAGAGATATTGTTTACTACTTGCAAAATTTGAGTTATCCCCCTGACTTAGACAAGATTCAAAGAACTCTCAAACTTATCTCCCAAAAATACCTCTTAACTAAGAATGGACTAGCATGGAAGAATCTAGATGGGGTTCTCCTAAGATCCATGCTATAAGAACAAAATGGTGTCCTAATTGAAGACTTCCATAGTGGAGTATGTGGTGGTCACTTTACACCTAAGGTTAAAACTCATAAAATTTTAAGAGCTAGTTATTGGTGGCCATCATTATTCAAATATGTGGATCAGAAAGTGTGAGAGATGTCAACACTTTTCTAGGAGGATAGAAGCTTTAGGTTCTCTTCCATTATAAATTATGATGATTGAAGTCCCATTTAGACAATGTGGAGTGGATTTCATTGGATAAATTGTTGATTTGTCAAGTACTAGACATAGATGGATACTAGTTGAAACTAACTACTTCAAAAAATGGGTTAAAGTGGTCCCTACAAAGAAAGCAACACCCCACGTAGCTATGGATTATTTGTTAAATCAAATTATTTATAGATTTGGTATGCCTATCAAGATAATTATTGATAATGCCATAATATTCAAAGCCAAACCTTTGGTGGCATTGTGCAAAGACTATGGGATTGAATTGACCTATGCTTCCAAATACAATCCTCAAGGGAATGGGCATGAAGAATCAAGTTACAAGAACTTGCTCAATACCATTAGGTGAACTTTGGAAGAAAATAAGAATAAGTGAGGTGAATATATAAAATATTATTTTTGGGCTAATAGGATCATGCTTAAGAGAGCTATAGGCAAAATCCATTTTGAGCTTATTTATAGATCTCAATCAATTTTTCTTATGAATTTATAGTTGACCACTTATCAGCTCATGCAACAACTAGAATATGATGAGCAAATCAACCACTATAAAATTAGGATGAACCAGATTATCAATCTTGATGAAAATTTAAGATAAGATCATGAAAAAATATCAAGTTCAAGGAGAAGCTAAAGAAAATATTTGATAAGAAGGTCACTCCAATAACCTTCCAAGTAGGTGATCAGTTTCTACTTTGGGATAGCAGACATGAAGAAAAAGGTAAGCATGGAAAATTTGATGCCTTATAGATTGGTCCCTATTCTATTGACGATTGGATTATGGATCACACCTTTTTATTGAGAGACTTGTATGGTGAAATACTGGAGCTGATAGTCAATGGAAAATATCTACAACACTTCCTTGATTGAGTCTATAACCTATTTACCATATTGTATAGTTTTATCTTTATGTTGTTTCATTACTTTGTCACCCTCTACTTTAGGTTTGTTGATATAGTTTCCCTTCATTTTTTCTATCATGTGTTCATTTCCATATCCTCTTGATATGTTTTTGTCAATTCTACCATGTTTTATGGATCCTTCATGAGTGATTGTTGATATAAATTTCTAAGTGTTGACTCTGTGACCCAATGGATTGGTACCTAGTCTTATGTTTTAGGGTTCTTTGCACACCCATAAGGGGTATGCATCCTTGGGTGAGAGCCAATGTTAGTGATCAAAATTACACTAGACCAATTGAGCTCTTATGAATTGTAAATGCCTAAGTCCAACCTGATTTGAGTATCAAAGTCTAAGTCCTTAGCCATATTACTATTTCAAAGTGTTCCTTTAAAAGGTCAAGTTCATGTTAAAGTGGCTAGATGATTTAACTTGGTCTTTCCTTAGTGTATTTACCTCAAGAATTTTGCATCAGGTAATTCCTTATGTTAATTTGGTCTGTACTTAGTACAAATTCCCTAGAGTCTTTTAGGAAAAGTGGTCATGTAGATTGTCCAAAGGCCATATTCTTTTGGGTTTTTTGTCTACACAAAAAACCCAAAAGCTATTTCTTTAGGGTATTTTATCCACACAAAAATCCCAAAGGGTTATTTCCATTATTTTAGATAAATTATAAGGACTTATTTATTTTGGCTAAAGTGTTTATAAAAAGTCTAAATAATTATTCCTTTGAGAATTTTATCTACACAAAAATCATGAAAGATGATTCCTTTAGGAATTTTGTCCACACAAAACCTTGAAGGATTATTCATTTAGGCATAAAAAGATTGAAGGTATATTTGTTTTAGGAATTTTTCCATTTTAAATTCTTTGAAGGTTCATTTTACTTTTCTAAAATCCTCAAAGAGTCATCTATTTTGGTCATAGCACCCTTGAAAAACTCCTGAAGGGTACGTTTAAAATTCTAAATTGTACTTTTGAAAAAGTTGTTACAGAGTAGAAGCTCTATTTTCATCAGACATTTTTCTTGTGTAAAAAGTTTTAAATAATTACATTTATTTTGGGAAAGTGTAAAGCTATATTTATTTGAGAAAAATGTAGGGATTATTTGTTTTAGGGAAATTATTTTGAACATTTTCTTTGAGACAATTGTCCTGACATGCAAAAGGTCTAAAGGAATGCTTAATGCTTTAGAGATATTGTTGTGGGATAAATGCCCAAAATAATTATCCTAAAGACCAAGATGCTACAAACCATAAAATTTGAAGACAAAATTGTTTTGGAGAAATTGCCTTAAATATAATTGCCTGATCCAAAAAAGGCCACATGAAAATAAAGATGCAGAAGACAAAGTCTCAATGAGTAAAGTCCCAAAAAAACTTGCCTAAATTACACATGTATGATGACCTCATGAAAATATTTTAAAAAGTACACATACATAAATTGTGAAAAGTAGTCATTGGGATTCAAATGTTCCAAGATAGTTATGTGAGCATCACATTTAGGCCCTATGAAGTAGCTGTTTGTTTTCAAATGGAGGCAAAACCAATGGCACACATTTGTGTGGAGTAGAATGATCCGATGGTGTGTGATAAAATTTGAATAGTCAAAGGAACCTAAGACAAGAATAAGAATGACAAGTATGGAGCTCATAGGGAATTATTTAAAGTTTGATCATGTTTTAAAGATCTAATGGTGTGAGTTAGTATTTGATAATTCAATAGGACCCAAGATCAAGTGAGATAAATCCACTAGTGTGAGGGTGCTCAAAGTAGTAGAGACTATCTACAAGGTATGTAGGAATCCCATAGGGATACCAAGTGGCATATTATTGGGTCCAAGTAAAAGGCAATATCCAATAATGCTCCACCCCTTACATCGTGATCCAATAGAGTGCATTTTCTCACCCCAACCATATCTGATGAAGGACCTAGATTGCATGAGGAAGTGACAAGTGTCTAGATTGGATGCTAATTAATTGGCCTAGTCATTTTTTAATCCCCATGGATGCATAATTAGATCTAAGGTGGAATACCTGGTGTTATTGCGTGGCAATATTTGGTCTAAAATTTAAATTTGATATCTCTTTCCTGGTCAGGTAATGAGTCGAAGCATAGAAGAAGGTCCATAAGCTATTTCAAAGAAAGTATTTTCAATCATGATCACATATCATTTTTTATTTTATGTCACAAGTGGATCATTTTTGAGTCATCATTTTAAGAATAAGTTGTTACATGGTGTACATAAAAAGGAAGGTAGTTGTCTAAAAGGTTCCAACTATGCAAGAAACCATTCACTGGCATATCTAGGTAGTTTCACATAGTATCAAAGTTTGTTCACCTCTACCACAAAATTTACCTTCCAAGTAGGTGTAAAGTGGCATATTTAGGTATTTCCACATGAGTAAAAAGTTTTTTTGGCACCTCAAATTGTTTTCTCCAGTCATTTATACAAGCAAGCAGTCAAGAGCATCTCCACGTAGTTGCAAGTCCCCATCATTCCTTGTAGAGGTAGTTGTAACAATGATTTTTCTTGTAAATGGATGAAAATGTCAGGTATGGTAAAGGGTAGAATCTTAACAAAATTAGAAATTTTGTTATGATTTGTATTCAAATTTCAGCCCATAGTCCCATATTTAAGAAGGATTAAAAATGTATAAATAGGGGTTTCCCCCTCTATTTAAAGGTTGTTGTTGGTTGTTGATTGTTATTGGTCATAGTCTTTGGCCTTTACTTTCTCTAAGTCTAGGTTCTAAATTTTTTTGGGATCAATTGTTGTGTTTAGATCTTGTCTCCCTTGCTAAGGTGGTTATAGATGTATAACCATTTATGAGCTTTGAGGACATTCTTATGTCTCCCTTGTCAAAAGAACAATCTCACCATGCTTGTCCCTATGGTAGCATTTTGAAAGACTAATGTGTGTAATATTTCCTTTAAAATTAATGAAAATGCTTGTTATTCTTTTTTTTCCTATTGATGAAGTACAATAATGTTTTTTATGAGTTATGATGATTCGGTATTTGGCTTTGTGTTCATTACTAGTTGTCATATTGAGCATAGATTTAGATTATAAATCCTTTCTACATTACTTCAGGATTGTTGAATAACTTGTTAGGTCACCTTAGGTTTATGGATTAGATAGGGAAAAGCATTTGAGAGTGTAGTTTTTAGTGTATGTTGTATATCTCTCAAAGATCATTTAGTATGTTCAGCTAACTTGCATTTAAGTTTTCCACGTGTCTATGGTAAGGAATATTATCATGAATACTGCATAATACCCTACTATTTGAAAGCCACCATTATACCACCCTCCATTTTAGAATTATATAACTCATCATACTCTATCCTACCCTAAAAGTAATGCCCCCGTTGCATACTATAAGTGTTATTTTCCTTGAACATGCATAATATTTTGCATACTTAAAATGTGTTTGTAGTTTGTGCTTTACATCTTAGTATTGTAGTCCTTTATTTGATTTATGTTGTAGCAGATTCTTTAAGATGAAGATTTCAATCACTTTTCCATCTGTATTTAGTAGCTTGTATATGTCTTAGAGCATTTGTGTATTTCATGTGACAACCCTTCATAGGTGAAGTGTATAAACTTGGTTATGCCCTAGTCATATTTGTGTTCCCTTGTGCTAAAAACCCCATGGAGGTTGAACTGCATGATCTCTCCATGTGAGTAGGCTACCCCATGGGCCATCTCACCTTGGTTTAGGTAGGGCTAAAAGTAATAGGTAATTAATGATGCCCTCTGTAGGTACCTCTCTGTCACTTTTTACATTTGGTTTGATCTTGATGCTAAAACCTTCCTTGACTACAATGACATACTAGTAGGTTTATTATCTTAATTTTCCATTTTATTCAAAGTTTGCAAGGTTGAGTATATAAGGTGTAAAATTGAGAACCAATAATTCCTACATAGTTCCATAGATTTAATATCCAACATAAACTTCAGGCCAAATGTCATTTTCTTGGGATATGGGATAGAAGAAAATGATGATCAATAAAACATGATTGATGAGGTATAGGAATATGGGAATGGTCTCAAAAATGATGAGAGCATTTAAATGAATTCTAATGAATATGGGGAAACTATTTGAAAATTAGTTTCTTATGAAATATCTTTGGGTCCCAGAATCATTAATGTAATGAAGTGGTCAATTTGTAGATTTTTTAGGATTTTTATAGATCATTGTCAAATGTTTTTGGATTTTTCTATGCATCTCAACTCGATCAAAAATTATGAAATACTAAATGGTCCAAATATCCAAATGGTGAGAGTGTTCAAACTTAAATTTCTCATAAAATGGAAAGAGAATTTCAAAAGGTGACTAAGATGGCCTCAAAATGAATCAAACACTGCCTACATAGTCCCAAGATGGGACCTCAAGTCATTATAGTTTTACCTTACAGTGGAGGAATTTGAATAGGTATAAGTAAGTTCTCAAATTAGGCAAATGGCATAGTATGGCATAAGAATGGAAAGGTGGGAATTAAAAACATGATAAAGGTGTTGTTCTTAATTTTATTAGAGGTGGTTATAAGAAGGAAATAATATCATAGGTCAATGATAAATTTTTTCTCAAATATGGTTATAATTAGTAGCATGGGGTGGAATAACAATTTATCCAAAGGAGGTTATAATCAGGATTACTTGAAATGAAACAAAACAAGAAATGAATGATACAACTGCCAAACCACTATCATACTTGGTCTAGAATATGCCCTTAGTCTATAATACTAAATCAAATTTTGAAACTTGATCTAAATACTCTCACTTAAGGTACTCAAATAACTAATGGAATAAAACCAAGGTCAAAGGGGTTAGATAGAGAGGGTAAAAAAACAAATTTGTAGTCGATAGGGAAGGTATGGTATAATGATATAAGTTATGCCATACAATAGATGATAAGAGGGAAATTTGTTATAATGGTAATAGGGTTTCCCCCATGTGATAAGATAAGGTAAATAGTAGGGTATGAAACAATGATAAGATGAATGGTAAATTAAAAGAATAAGGTAAATGGAAAATATAAAAGGTAAGGTAAAGATATGGTTATGTTATCCCTGATGATGTGGAGATGCACATCCTAATCAACATATGATACAAATAGAATATTCAATCAAGTAGATTTATAACCCACACTTCTTTTGAATAACTACTCTGTCAAGAACCTACTATAGATTTTTACTCCATTAATGTTTTTTTTATCCTCATTGGTCATTGATTACGTTTCCTCCAAACTTAAAGACAAGATGTCTTCATATCCTATACAAAGGAGAGTACAACTAGGGATGGTAAATAAGGATAAATATTAGATGATAGGTATAATTCATCAATGTAAAGGTGGATGATAACATAATGTATAATGGTTGGGTAACAAATGAAGATCATAATTTTTAGGCACACAAAATATTATTGATTCTAGATTCGACATAATTTTGGTTATGGTAGGGATAAAGACTTTTGGATATGTGTTAGATAAGACCACCATATGTTTTTGTTATTTGGGCCTGAGAGTAGCTACAATTTGATTATGTTTTAGATTGGAAATTATATTGATGTGATCTTTGATAATATTTTTTATCAAGCAGTGAATAACTATTGTGCTTAGCTATTGGTACCTCAAATAGGTTTTCACTAGTGAATTTGTCTTGATTATCCCATAGAACCTCTGAGAAGGTTTTAATAAGGAATGTCAAATTTTGAAACTAAATATCTTCTGGTACCTCAAACAAGGTTTCACTAGAATATGTTGAGTTAGGACTTTGATTTCCCTTAGTGCCTATAGAAAGGTTTCACTAGGAGATCGTTCTTCTTCTACATGAATATGGTCTTGGTACCCCTAATATTATTTAATTGATATGTCTCCATGGATGTAGTTCAACAAGGTATGACTCTATTGGTCCCAATCAACACTTATGGGAGGTGGAATGTCAATATAATGGCTATGTTGGGTGGTGGTAATGGCATGTGGAATAGTAATGGAATAGAAAGAGGAATCACAATCCTCATAGAAGATATTAGGATAACTTGTGTTGATGTTGAAATAATCATCATTAAAAATCATGGAAGGATAAAAAATGTATTCAAATTAATTTTCAAGGAATGGATAACCAATGTTGTAACAACCACAAACATATTATGATTTTGAAGCTAAGTCTTATTCAAATGACTCTAAATCTGATGTTAAGACTAATGTTGATTCTACTTCTGATACTAAATATGATGTCAGTTCAAGAATAGAAACTAAATTTAATACCGATTCTTCATTTAGTGTGGATGATGCTAAAATGATGTATTATTGAATATTTGGTATTGGACTAGTAATGACCTCATTAAGGAGTCTCACTTTGACAAACTAATCTCTATGGAGCATAATAGGCTCTATAGAGACTAGTTTGTCAAAGTGAGACTCCTTAATGAGGGGAAAAAGGTCAAGAGATAACTCCAAAAAGTATGGATTGTCAAAGGGAGGCCTTATAAAAATAATATAATGGTCGAGATAATGATTTGTCCAAAGGCAGTTATAATCATTAAGAAGTGACTCAGAAAAGACTAGCTTTTTAGAGTGAGACTCCTTCATAATAGGGATAATATCAAAAGGTGTTTTTCATAGGTTGACTCATCACAAATAGGTGTTTCAACAAAAAAATCATGGATTTGTTGGTTCTCTTGGACTTGGTTTACAATTAGTTGTATAATATTAGTTTTGAACATATCTTGGTATTCAAAAGATTGGCTTTATTGGAGAGGTAATGATTGGATATGTTATGGCTCAGTGACTGGTATAGGGTTTCTAAAGTAGGGAAGGTTGGAAATGGATGGATAATGGTTGGTGATTAGGTAATGACCTCTGTGTAAATAGGCTCATTAAATATAGGCTTAATAAAGATTGGTTGATGGTCTAGGATAATGAGATACCATACTTGGAAGGGCCTAGAATGGTAATGGTAGGGCATTGTAAATCTTTGTTTCTCACATAAGCCAAAGGATGAAGGCCTATAATGTTAATGATAGGGAATTGAAAATTTTGGTTATTGGTGTGAGCCAAAGGATGAGGTCTTGGAATAGTAATGGTAGGTTGTTGTGAAGCTTGGTTTATGTCACGAGCTAAAAGATGAGGGATTTTAATGGTAATGGTATTGAATTACAAATCTTATTTTCTATTGAGAGCCAAAGTATGGTGTCTTGGAATGCTAATGGTACGACATTATGAATCTTAGTTGTTGTTGTAAGCCAAAGGATGAGATCCTATAATGGTAATTATGGGGCATTGTGAATATTGGTTTCTATTATAAGACAAAATATGATGGCCTAGAATGGTAATGGTAGGTAATTACAAGCTTGGTTACTAACACAAGATAAAGGATAATGTCATATAATGGTAATGATAGGGCATTGTAATGTTTAGTTGCTAAACAAGCCCAAGGATGGGGGTTAGGTATATTAGTCATTGGATATTGTGAAGCTTGGTTGATCACACAATTTGAAGGAGGGTTAATGGTATAGGTAGGGGATTAGGCATTGTTAGCATTAAAAGGGTAAAATTGGTATGTTAATTAGCCTAAAGAAGGTATCACCGAATACTATGCTAGAGGGTATTGGCTTTATTCAATAGATTGAGTATTGTAAGGGGGATAAGGATCTATCTCACAAACTACATCATCACCATAGGGTTATTAAAAAAAGTCATCTTTTTCAATCACATTATCATAACCTAGATTATACATGTCTATAATAAGAGTGTAATTAGACATATCCAAATCAATGATGAATGTTTCACAAAAAGTATTAAAATTATACAATATAAAAAAAACAAGATCCAAATGACAAATGATTTAAAATGGTCTAACTTGGTATAATGAATGGAACTTTATCTCCAAAAAGGCCTATGTTAAAACTTGGTCTAAACTAGTCTAACATCAAATGTTAATGTCAAATGTCTTAAACACATGGGTCAAGTGGATGAATAAAAATAAAAATGCCAAATTTAGGTCAAAAGTGTTTCAAACAAGTCAAATCTAAGTCTAAAGAGACAAAGGTTTCTAGGTCTTTTGGAAAATAAGGCACAAAATAAGTATTGCTAGGTATTTTGGAAAATAAGGCACAAAATCTATAATTTAAAAAAAATAAGGTATAAAAGCCAAGAGATTTAATCAAACAAAATTGAAACACTTTGAAATCAACTAGGAATTCATATTTAGACATAAAATTGATCATTTGGAAAAATACATGGAACTTTAGGCATATGGAAGATATGCTACTTCCCCAAATCTAGGCATAAAAATAGTCTTTAAATCAAGCAAAGAATTAACCTAAGTTACACAACCCAAAACTGAAAGATCAATGTCTAGGCAAAAATTACATAAAGAATAGGCATCAATCAATAAATGCTTGAATCTGAACTTGTCAATGCTAATTTTGAAATTAATTTAGAAGACTAGGATTTTCAAAACAAACAATAAGCTAGACAAGAATGAATGGCATGATGACACCAGCTATAGATCTAAAAGGCACACATGATTTTGAAATTTGTAATTTGGACACAAGGTAATAAGTCTTTGAATAAATTTGAGTAGTGTAATGATGTTATCACTCTTTAAATATATGAAAAAATATATTTTTTAAATAAATCCAAGGCACAATACTTGGAATGATTTGGGAAATGTAATGACACCCTTTTAAAACAATTGACACACAAAAATAAAGGTTTTGATAAATGACTAAGGCAAAGGTGTGTTGTCAAATAGATAATGTAACACCTCTTCAAACAATGTAATGATGTATAAACAAGAATTGTTTTGATGTGGTATGTTAAATAAATAGTTTTCAACATAAGATAATGTAAGAAATGATAAAATGACATAAACACCTAAGTGTAACATCATAATTCCTAAAACTAATAAGGTTGCATCATACCTGTCAAATTATGTCTATATACTTGATCTTCAGAGTATTTTAAGTTGTTAATCCAAAGAGTAAAAGTGCATGAAAATTAGGGTTTTTAGGCCCCCTCTTATCTCAAGAGTTTGTATGGAAATATAGAACTTCAAGATACTTGATCTACATCAACATTATGTCTATGATAAGTGGGGTTGTCTAAACTATCAATTTTTGCTCATTTTTAGATCATCCTATATGTGTGGTAAACACTAGGCCACAATCATGTCATTTGGATCTATGTTAAATACCTTTTTTTGAAAAGGTTTTGTCCTTTTTACAAGCACTACATATGTCAATTTCTTAATGTAGTGTGATTTTTGAGTTGTTCTTATGATCTGAGGTCAAGTACCACTAATGGAACTTATTTTAACCACTCAAAATAAGCATACCAAGAGGTCACCATCAATTTATATACCCCACAATGGAGTGGGGTTGAAATAATTCTAAGAGATGAATTATTAGGTCAATGCTTCCCTAGAGAACTTGTGAGTAAGTGATGAAATCCTAATTACAAGCCAAAATGCATGAAATAAATACAAGTGGAAGGACTTTAGGCTCATTTTGGGGTCACCTAAATCATACATATTTTGGGGAGGGCCTTAGTGACTTTCCTTCCATGATTTTGAACCAAAGTGACAAATACAAAGAGTGAGCATTTTTTATCACCAAATTTCCCTAAAGGGGATAGGAGGAGAGCATACATGCGACACTTGAATTGTTAAATAAACAATTCAACAAACAAGCATAAAAGCAAAAATATTATGAGTATGTAATTAAAAATAAGAGTTTAGTTTATAACACCAAAATGAAATATGTGATGAATTTTGATCCCCTCGGTGTTTGTGTTCAAAAATTTAAATAAAAAAATAAATAACTCAAGTAAAAAGATTTTTAAAACACTAATTTGAAAATGTGACTTTTACAATTTTAGAGTGTTTTAAATGTCTTATTTTTGGCCTTTGGGTATTGTAAAACATGTTAGGGGATCCTTGTGCTTAGAAGAAAATCATGAGTGGACAAATTACTTTTGAATTCTTACTCTTGGGTTTTGAAATATTTATATAGAGTGCACAATGGAAAAAACACAAAGCAATATCATGAATATTCTTATAAAAATACAACTATTAGGACAATATTACTACTTTTGTGCAAGACAAAGAATTAACACAAAATCACTACTCTTAGTATAATAACATAGAAATAATGACAAAATCACTACTCCTAGAAAATAATGTAACTCTACCATATAACATGAAATGGTTAGTGAATAGACCATCATGGTTAGGAAATATTGCTAAAGTTATGATGATATCATGACCTAAAAATTTGTAATATTGCAATACCATGATTTTTAAGGTAATACTACAATTGGATAGTTATAATATTGTAATATTGTATAGGAAAAAGGTAAGAATGAAAATTGAAAGTAAATCCTATCTAATGATGGAATAGGCCTAATTCAAGGCACTAACTAGCCACTTTCATCCATTGTAACTTTAGCCAAAACACATCAAACATAGAACATGACCTACATAATTTGATCAACTAGTAACTAGGTAAGAATCATGACTTTACAAGGAAGACAATTCTATCACATATGTAAATCACTCACATAAATAAACTATATCAGTTCCGTATAATCTAAAAATAATCCTTTTATTTATCTTAAAAGGTTACTAAAACTCAATCTTGACAAAGTCTGATCTTATCAAGAGGGATGATTTTAAAATGGCTGAAAGCCAATTTATATATTAAAAAGCATACAAAAATCCAAGAGATTGGCATTGAGAAAAAGAGAGGAGATCAACTCCCACATCACACAAGTCCAAATTGAGCTATCAAAAGATAACAAAACCTTAAAATAATATCTTTTTATCTTCTCTCTTGCATGAAAAATCTCTTTGGAATTTGAAAATAATGATGGTCCCATCTTGGACTAATCTACTCCATGCATGGAAAGCCACAACAAATATTCAAAGAGAAACTCCACTTGATATGTTTGGAAGTTGAGTTGAAACAAAAATGAATATTTTTCATGAAAAATAAGGAAAATGCATGATAAGCCTTGTCTAGTCAACTCCAAGTAACTCCATCCTAAATGAGATGATGCTACACCAATCCTTAGATGAAAAAAATCAGTTTGAACAAGTTGGAAGTGTTGAAAACCCTCAATTAACAAGATAAATTAGAATAGATGTGACACTTTGACAAAATTTAACTCAAACTCGAGACTAATCAACTCCAAATGGCCTCCACTTGCATGAAAAGGGGCTTTGAAAAATGAAGCATGCATGAAATTCCATGTTAAGCTCTCCTTATAATTCCTTGGCCTTTTGTTATCAGGATCTTCTTTTTTGCATGTATTCCTCTAACATTTATTTAGGCTCTTTGTATTTAGACCTTTGTCTTTGGACTATTTGTTTATATCTATTTATATGGACTTAATTTTTGTAGACTTTTATATTTGTTCTTTTCCTTTCAAAGTTTTGTCCCGTAGGAATTATTTTGAGTTTTTTCATGAAGAAATTGTTTTGATTTTTTTGGCTTTCAAATTTTTTTCCAAAATAATTTCCTTCATCCTTTTTTACTTAAGGAAATCCTTCATAAATCTATTATATACCTTTGCCCTTTTGAAATTCACCCTCCTGAAAGGAGATAACGCTTCAAACTTCTTGAAGATGACCCTCGAGAACCTTGAAATGATCCCTTTCTGAAAGGAAATTACCCTTCAGATTTTTTGAAATGGACTTTTTTGAAGAGAAAGTGACCATCCAATTTTTTTGAAATGGTCTTTAGAAAATTTGAAAAGGTCCTCAAAAAAGTTGAAAAGGTCGTCATAAATTTTGAAAAGGTATTTAGAAAAATTGAAAAGGACATTGAAAATTTTGAAATGGTTTTCAAAAGTTTGAAAAGTGACCCTTCAAAAAAGTTATAAGTGTCCTTCAGAAAAGTTGTAAGTGTTCCTTCGACTTTTTTGATAAGGACCAATTCCTTCATAATTTTATAACTGGACCATTTAAAAAAAATGAAGTGCCCTTTGGAAAAGTTTATTTGAATAAAATGTTTGAAACAATCCCTTCGAAAAGATATCCTTTGGATTTTTTGTTTTCTTCAATTTTCATGGACAATTTTCCCACGGACTTGATTCTTTTGGCCTATTTGAAAAGTCCCTTTGGATTTTAAAAATGGACTATTGGCTTTTGAAAAGTGCCCATTTCTTCATAATTTTTATCCTAAAAGAAATTCTTTGCCTTTTTGAAATTTCCTCCTTCCAAAAGAATTCCTTGAACTTTTTTGAAAAGTCCCTTTTCCAAAATTAATTCCTCTTTGAGAGGTTTATTGAAGATGGACCTTCTTGAAAGGAAAGAACCCTTTAAACTTCCTAAAAATTACCCTTTAAGGACCCAAAGAATCCTCCATGATGATTTTCTCATAAAAAATCCTCTGCAAACCAAATTAAATGCCTGAAAAAGGCCTATTAATCATGGATTATTTCAAGGACTTTTTAGGTCCAATAACTGACTCACAAGATAAACTAGCATGATATGCCAAAATTTTGAATGGTAGGAGTGACAATTTAACCTACAGGGTCAAAATTGTCAACATTTTGGTGACTCAACTGGGAAGCATGCCTGCTATGCTTAGAACTAAACCATGTACATGACTCTTGAACTGATAAAGTAATGACAAATTTGATCCATGACTGCAAATTCTCTTTTGACACGGCATGAGACACCCTCATCCTCTAAAATAAGAAGGGAAACACACAAAATAAGAAAACTAACTAAAAAAGTAAATGTGAAAAAAATCATTTATTTGAGACAAAACAGAACTAAACTAATGTGGTTAAACATCACTTAGAGGAAAATAAACAAATAAACTTAGCTCTTTAGAATAAATGTTTTAAATGTATCCCATTGACTAGGATTAGAAGTTCCTCACCATCCATCTTTGTAAGTTAGAAGGCATTATGGGATTTGTAGCTAGAGATTGTGTATGGGCCACTCCAAAGGGAGTCAAAATTTTTGTGTCTTCTTAGTTTAGCTCTATCCTCATCCCACTTGAGGACCAAATCTCCTTGTTTGAAACTTCATGAAGAAGTTCCTTTGTCAAAAGCTCTCTTTACTTGTGCTTGATGAATTTCCATGGCTAACATGGAATAAATTTTTACCTCTTCCAACTCCATAAGATTAGCATACCTAATCTCCATAGGCTCATTCTCTAACAACTTAAGTTGATGCATTAGTTCTAAAACAAGAAACTCAAGAGAAATGGTTAACCTTGCTTCCATACCATATACCAGCTTGTATGGAGAGTTGGCTATTGATATTTTGTAGGTGATCCTATCATCCCATAGAGTTGAATTCAACCTGAGATGCCATGACCTTTGATTGTCTTCAATATTACTTCTTATGATCCTCAATAGCTTCTTATTCATAGATTCAGTAAGGCCATTGCCTTGTCAATAATAGTTTGATGAAGTGCTAAGATAAATTCCATATTGGACAGCCCATTTTCTGATCCTAGTTCCCACAAAAGCCATTGTATTATCATAAATAATAGTTGAAGGAACTCCAAATCTATTAATAAAACTTTCATAGAAATCTAGAACATTGGTTTCATTTGCTTCTTTCAATGCCACTACTTATGTCCAACATGTGAAGTAATTTGTAGTAGTTAGAATCCATTCATGTCCTGAAATTGAAGGAGGATTTATGAGACCAATAAAGTCTAATCCTCATTGGACAAAGGGATGATCCACCATAATTTTTTAAGGAGGTAAGGCTACAAGTTTCACTTTTTCTACAAACATAACACACTATTTTTACTTTCTAACCCATGCATGATAATCACCAAATATACTAGGCCAATAATACCCACATCTCATGATCTTAAGGGCTGTAGTTCTTATGAGAAAATGTCCTAAACCATGTCTATCATGGAATTATTTAAGGAATCTCTGAGTTTGTCTTAGTTTTGTACATCTTAGAAACATGCCATTGATATCTTTCTTGAACAAAACACCATCAATAAGTAAAAATGGAATTGATTACAACTTAAAATATCTTCTTTTTGAAGTACTTAGATGAGATGGATAAATACCATCTTGGAGATAGATTACCAAGTCATGAAACTAGCTGGAATGCAAGGTATGACCAGTTGTAACCTCTTCATCATTTAACACCAAAACAACCTCATTAGTCTCTTGTAAGTCTTCAGCTAGATTCTCACAAAGTCCTTTGCCTCTAATCAGCTTTCTGACCTTAATTTCTATATCATACTCCATTAACTCCTTGATTATTGGATGAGAAACCATTAGGTGTATTTTATATTTAGACAACAAGTATCTAAACTTTTAAAGAGACCTTGTAATAGAAAGCACATGTTTTTATAATGAAAGAGTACCTTATTTCATACGTTTTCAAACCTTCACTAAATAAGGATATTGGCTGCTCCAAAGCCTCATGATTTTGTTGTATAAGAATGCCTGAAATGGTGTCTATGTTAGCATATGTATACAAAATGAAATCTTTTATAAAATCTGGATTTATAAGTGTAGGAGCACTAGCTATGGCCTTCTTAATATCTTCAAAACTCTTTACTCCTTTGGACTAGTTGAATCTCTAATTATTCTTTAGCATGGCTGTAAGTGGCTTAGTTAAAATGGAAAAATCTAAAATATATATCCTTATGAAGTTGATTTTACCAAAGAAGCTTTGCATAGCCTTTTTGTTCTTAAGCAAGGAAAGTATAAGAATGGGATCAAACCTTTCAAAATATATTCTTAAACCATACTTTGAAACCACATGTCCAAGGAACTTATCTTCATGAATAAAAAAGACACACTTTTTGGGATTTAGAGATACCCCAAATTGCCTACACCTTTCAAACACTTATTTGAGATGAACTATGTGATCATCTGCATTGTTTGAAAACACTATTATATCATCCAAATAAATAAATACAAACTTGTTAATAATAAATTAAAATCCCATATACATGGCTATTTGAAAGGTTGCTCTAACATTAGATAAATTGAATGGCATCTTTCTATATGCAATTGTATGCCACTTGGTTGTGAAGGTTTTCTTAAATTGGTCCTCTTCTTTGACCAAAATCTGATTATAGCCACTATATCCATCCAACAAATAAAACCTCTCTAAACCTACAACTAGTTATAATTTTTTTTCCATTGATGGAAATGGATAGTGATCTTTAAGTGAAGCCTTGTTAAAATCATAGAAGTCAAAACAATCTAATTTCACCATTTTTTTATACCAAAACAAAAATTTCCACCCAAGTTTAGTGCTTGATTAGAAATATAATAGCTAACTCTATGAGCTTGTGAAGCTTAGCTCTCATCAAAGGCTCAAGCTTAAGATTAATGGGCCTTTGTCTTTGTCTCACTAGTTTAGTTTTAGCCTCTAACTCAATGGTGTGTTGAGCTAAAATTGGGTTAAATCCCTTGAGATCACTATATTTCCAAGAAAATACATTATCAAAACTTGTGCATAACTTAATGAAATCTTCTTTTTGTGAAGGAGTTCATACCTTACCCAACTTCAAATTATTACTAGCTACAATCTCTACATTGACATAGTGCTCTTCTTTTGTTGACAAGGATGAATTTTCCTTCCTTAACTCATCATCACCACTTAAAGTGTTCTCAAGTGTGACCAATCCCTTGGGAAACTTATTTGTTTTTTGTTACATAACCTAATCACCATACTACTACAAATACTTTGATTGGTTTCTTGAAGAAAATTTGACCTCCTCTTATAAGAATCTCACAAATTGATTGCCATCTTTAAACACTTGCCAATTATAATGATTATCTAGAATAGAAGGCCTTACAACCAACTTTATATGTGATTGAATTTTTTCACTTTTTATATCAGTTGGGATATTGAATTGTGCCCCAATGGTAGCCAACCTATCTGTGTGTTTATTCTCACCTATTAGTATTGTCTAAATGTTAAAAGCTTGAAAATATTCAAATAATTCCCATTTTATATGCTTGTAATATTTAAGCAACAAATTTTTACATACATTTAAACCTCTTACTTGGTGAACTATAAGTTAAGTATCACCAAAAACCTACAAGGTGTTGACTTTCATCTTCCTAGCCCACTGGAAACCGTGAACTAGTGCCTCATACTATGCAACATTATTTGAACAACCAAACTAAAACATAATAGAAGAGAAATAAATTTGTTTTTTTGGAGAAACTAACATCATTCCAGCCTTGGTACCATGTTTATTCCTTGATCCATCAAAGTACAATTGCCATAAATCTTCACTAGATTTATCATCTTGAACCATGGCTGGAATTGGTACAACATTCTCATAAAGGCAATACACACCAAGTCCTTCTTCTTCAATCAGCCTATAAGGATCATGATCATGAAAAGTGGAAGCCCACTCATCAATAAAAAAATATATATCTCCATCCAAAGGTGATCTATTTTCTACTCCACTAGTTTTTAGTACATCATCTGAGATAATATGGTTATTGTTCACAACACTTGGTATATATGGCTCCATATGGACACATGAAATAGGTTTAGAATGAATTGTTACCTTGGTATCAGACCTAGTTATGAACATCAAATAAGTCTAATCAGCTGATAAATATCCCCCAATATTTGATTTAAGTCCCTTGAAAGGCACATAGCAAAGTAAGGAGGAAAATCTACCACAACATCATCCTACTAAATAGAAACATTAGGACAAGCATGAAATGTCAATTTTAGATCTTTGATGATTTGTACCATATTTGTTTTTGACCCATCCAATTTTAATACCCCCTTAGTGTTTGGCTCATAAACAAGGTCAAGCTTGTCTACAATCTATTTAGACATGACTATACTACTAGCTCCACTATCCACCATATAGTTATGAACTAAAGTATCATCTACTATAAAAGAAAGGTATAAGGGAGGAGTTTTATTTGATTTTACCTTAGTTTTTTCCACCTTTACCTTCTTATTTACTTGATGTAATTGTTTCTTGGTTGGCTGATCTAAATTAGTTAAGATAACACCTTCTTTCTCAATTAGTTTTGGAGACAACTTGAGAGTTGAAAGCTCTTAGATGAGCATATGTTTTTTTTTCTTGAATGGAAATAGAATCTTGCATGCTAATGCTGATATTATAATTCTTCATCTGATCCACTATACTGAACTAAGATCCACTAACTTTTGGTTGTACTTTTTGAAGCACTGGTTGCTCACAAACTAGAGGTATTTGATGAACTTTACTAACCTCTATATTCTAATTTTTATAAGTTGTAGGGGTAGAAAGTTGTTCTTTTATATTAATAAAAACAATACTATGAGTATTTGAAGAATTTGTCACCTCTGGAGCCTCATCAATTGCTCTTCTTTTAGCTCTAGTTATACTGTAGTTAGTTTCAACACCCTAAGTAAAAGCAACACGATCATCCACTTACCAGTTTAAATTAATGTCATTACGTTGCTCTTAAAATTTTTGAGTCTCTCTTTGTGATTCCAAACTTTTATCTTGGTACTAACCTCCTTGAAAATAAAACTCTTCTTGTGTCATTTATGGCATAGTGATGTTTTGTGATACCAAATCTTGGTTTTGAACATCATTGACATTTGAGAACTAACAACCTAAATCTTGCATCAAGTTATTTTGAGGTGGGGTGAGAAAAATGGAATTTGAAGTGGAAGGAGCATTAGGATCAAGGGTAGCATATGGATTAGCTAGAGTTATGGCTCCTTGTGCTTGGTAAGGTGGTCTATTCTTTATGAAACCCTGATAAGGAGGCATTTGATCTCTAAAGGGCTGATATGTAGTTTTATTTTGTTGTTAATAAGTCCTATTAGCCTAAAAATTTTACCTCTTGAGTTGTACTATTTTATTCCTAAAGGACTGTAGCAAGATTTTCAACTCTCCTATCTCACTAGCTTGACTAGTAAGGGATGTAATTTGAGTTTAAGGTGATGGAATAGGAGCTAAGGATGGAATTTTAAGAACTTGAGGTGCTAGTATAGAATTAATTTTTAGGAATATAGGCATTTGAGGCCTTAGAGAAAGATTACCATCTTGTATCAAACTATTCTCTACCCTTATTACAACCTCCTAAGGATCTAGCATGGTAGTCCCACCCTTTAACTATATCATCACACTAATGCTAGAGTTAAGGGATTTCAAATAGTATAGGAATGCATATTCAAGGGATGGCCTAATCAACATAGGTATCTGTAGAGTAAAAATTTTACTCTATGTTGCATTTTGATTTTTGGTTGTGCACTGCAAATTTTGTTCCCACATACCTTGGTCGTGACAACAAAATTTTGAAACAGAGCATGGGCTTGATTCATTTGATTCATTTTCCATCTAAGTGTCAAAGAGTACCAAAAGCTGCCAAGTGGCATCATCCAAACATGATTTCTTTTTTCCTTTTGTTTCATTTTTGCCCAAGTGTTGAATTCAAGTGGAAGCTGCCAAGTGTCACTTTCTGAGATATGGAACCAGCCAAGTGGCATCATTTGAGGCACCTTTCATAACTTTCAAGAGAGCCGAAAAACGTGCCACATATCTAATAACAATTCAGCGGCATGCACCATGTGTCAGCATCTGCATTCCTTTTCCACACCCATGTTTCATCTATTTTTCAACAAAAGGTTTCAATAGGCTAAGTATCAGGATCAGGTGGAAAGTGCCAGGTGGTAGTCGTGGAAGGCTCAAAACTACTTTTCTAGAAGAATGTGGAAAGTCACCATGTGTCAACATTCGAGAGATAGTCAATTCAATGCCTTGGTTCAATACTTTGGTTAACATGTAAACGGCGTGCAATGTTGAACTGTTGAACCATTGAACCATTTTTGGTTCAATCAGTCGGTTCAACGGCTTGGTTCATCAGGTAGTTCAAAGGAGAGTCCCAAAAACCAAAGGGGTCAAGCACCCTTTTAGAAGGCAATAAGGCATTGTTTCATTTTTGTTTAAGTCCTGAAGATAAGCAGAGGCCACCAAGTGTCACTTTCTGAGCCCCTTTCTACTCCATTCCCAAGAGAGGTAGAAGCTGCCACATACCCTTAGCAAGAGCAGCAAAAGATGCCACGTATCTTACCAAAAGCTGCAAAAGCCTCCACGTGTCAACATCTAAGAGATCATCTTCGAGTTTCATTGTTGAATAAAGATTGTGGTGGGTCTCGAGTTTTATTTCAAAGGTCTGTAGAAGCTGCTAAGTGTCACCATCTAGAGGAGCCTAACATGCATCCCAAATATTTCTACAAGCATAGCTAAAGAGCAGGTAGAGATTGCCATGTACACCCTTCCCCTTTTAAAGGTTTCTTGGGCAAGGAATGCGGTGAGTCTTATTTTGTTGAAATTGATAAGTATCAAAGAAGCAGATTGTGATAGGTGTCAAAGGTGAAGTGTTCCTAAGTAGGATATAGGGAAAGAAGAAAGTGTTGTGTGTCTTTGATAAATCAGACAGAAAGTGCCAAGTGTCATCCTCTGGTATCTCCTAAGAAATAAGAAGATTTTTGGGAAATTGACTAAGTGTCCTCTTCCATTTCAACAGAACAGAGGGTCTTATATAGGCCCTTCTAGCTCAGTTAGAGTTCAGTTTAGGCCATAATTTTGGGAATGTGTAATCAATCTAGAGGGAAACTCAGCAAGAGTTATTTTCAGTAGATGGAGCAGTTCACCAGGTAAAGCAAACATTGAAAGTGTCATCTGTTTGTCCCCTATGAGATAAAGGCAAAATAGACAGTTGCACAGGAAAGGAGGAAGATACGAAAAGAGAATTTCTAAATATAGAATTATTGTAACAAGTTTTAGACTTTCTAAAGCTGTGGCTAAGTAATATCATTTTCTTTTGTCTTGTTTTCTTGAGTTGAAAGGTTTACATAACTGTATGTGTTTCTACGCTTCTTATGTGATCAAAAAATTCAATTAAGAAGATTGAACCTTATGCCTTTGTTGACATTTTTATATTTTAGCAAAAGAAGTCTATGCTATGAGCCTTTGTTTCTATTATTTCAATCTTTTACATGGATCATGCACTTGTTTGCTCTTAAATGTAAATGAATCCTACATATAGTTTCACTATGCTCAGGATTAAGGTCAAATTACATTCAGACACATCACCATAGTTAGATTTTCTTTCTTTGCATTTAAGTTTTTGTTTAAATTCCCATCCCTTTTCTCCAACACTTGATATAAAGAAGAGACCAGCTTCTTAAAAATCTAGAGGTTGTTTCAAGTCGCATGTCCCACATCTTGAAACTTCCCATTGTTGGTGTCTGAAACAAAGCACAATTTTAAACATCAATAGTTTTTGGCACACCCAGTGAGACCATCTTAAAGTTTCTTTCAAGACCGTATGAACTAGAGAGCTACAAGGAGTTGGAGCTGTGGACCAATAACTAGATCACAATCTGCTACAAATCTAGGTATTCTTTTACCACCTTTGGTAACAAGTCCAAGAAGAAGAGCTAACCATTTTGTACCAATACCAAATATGGGAGCCCCCATACCCCCAAGAAATTATGCAGGATGGAACATTGGTAGTCCCTTAATCCTCCCAACACCACCAGCCATTTGGGATCCTATCCCAGTAAACTCCCTAAAAGCTTTGCCCAAGTTAAGTGGGCAAGACTCTAAAACACCTGCAGAACATCTTCAAGATGTATCAGATGTCTATGCTATACATGTTGTCACACAACAAAATGTGGCCATAAGGTTATTAACAGCTTCTTTTAAAGGGAAGGCTTTAGAATGGTATCAGTCTTTGACCCCAAATACCATATCTACATGGGATCAACTTGGAGATCTATTCTTTGAAAGATTTGCAGAGAAGGGTGATAAGTCTTCTTTGTTACAACAATTAATCACCTTTCAAAGGGGACCATAGTAAGACATGACTAATTTCAATACCAAATTTTCAAAAAATTGGGACTGAATCCCTACTACAGCTAGACCACTACCAGGTATGGCCATATTGTTTTATCTCAAGGCTTTAAATTCAGATATATCTATTATGATTCAGTCACTTGGAGGACACACTTTGCCAAAGGCTTATGAATATGTGGTCAGAGCTGAGAATCACTTAATAGATGCTGGAAAGTTACCTCCAAGGCCCCCCATGCCCATGTTCCTAGAAATTTCCTTGCCATTACCTCAAGAAGTCCCTAAATCTATAAGCCCACCTGTGTCTATGTACACTTACCCTCAACCATCTGTGAAAGAACTTGCCTTTTCTTAGTCATCTGAGATGGGTGATATCAAGAATATCCTCAAGACATTTTCCAATGAGTTGATTAATATAAAGAGATAGCAGAATACTTTCCCTAAGCCTCCTTATCAAGGCTCTCAAGGAAATAGGTTTTTGTCCCAACCAAACCAATATCAGGGTCCTCCAAAACAAACTAACCATTAGCCAATGAATCAATTAGTTACAGTTCGCACACCCTCATAAACCATTCCTCCCAACTCACATAGGGAGATGGTTTTAGGGCAAAATAATTATGTGGATGATACTAATGCCTGGTGTTTCCCTTTCAATAATGCTCATACACCTAGAGATTGTCCTAGGGGTAATCTACAACAAAGGGTGGTAGAGAAAAGAAGAATAGATGGTCAGTTTGCCAGTACCAGTGACAATCAAGCCTACCGGTCTCTTGGTATGCAAAATTCAATCCTAGTGGCTTAGATGAAAGGAATGTCCTTGAAACAAGAGGAAGAAATAGCCCTGGAACATGCTTTGTTCTCATGGATTGAAGATGAAGAATTAGTTTTCTTGAACGAAGCATCTACCTCCCAAAGACCAGTGGTGCAATAAAATTATTACACCATATCAAGGAGGTGAATGGTGGAATAACCCACAATTGTAAATGGTCAAGTCATGAATAATCCTCCATCTCAAGGGCAAAGAAATGCTGCTGTCAGACAAGAAGTGCCTTAGCTAGTGCAAGATCAAGGGACTCCTTCACAAACTCAAGAAAAAACAAGATATCCTTATGTTCAAAAAACTCAGTCTTTAGGACTGATAAATGTAGTGGATCAATTAAAGAAGACTCCAGCCCAAGTATTAATGTGGGATATATTGGCTATTCCTAAATAGAATACACTACTACAAGAAGTTCTGCAAGGCCAAGTAGTGCCCAAAGATACTGTCACCAAAGAAGGACCTACTGGAAAATAAATGCTCAAAAATATGGTTCCTCTAAAGCAACAACCTTTGTGAATGATGCAACACAAGTAAGTAAATCCAAACCAGAGCCTTCTTATTTGACTCTGATAGTTGGAAAGAAACTCTTGCATAATGCATTGATAAATTCAGGAGCTAGTACAATAGTGATGCCCAAGCAAATAGCTGATGCTTTGAAAATAAAATATGAACCCCTTACAAAGGGAGTTATGCAGCTAGATGGCAAAATAATATAAACCATAGGGAAAATTAAATAACTCACATTGCAGTTATACACATGTCCCAACATAATTGTCAACCAATATGTAGTTGTCATAGATATACCTCCTATTTTTGGTTTATGTTTATCCAGAGACTTTACATCAAAAATAAGAGGATATATGTCTCTTGACTGGTCTCACCTCATCTTAAGAACCAGATACGGTTTGAAGATGAAAATTCTATCTGAACCACTATCAAAAGACCATATCACCAATGAACTAACAACAAGATTAGAGGCAGATCATGCTATGTTAATAAGGAAGAAAGGATTTTTGTTGAAGAGTTGGGCGACTGGACTGATCATGATCAAGAAGAAGAAAACAACTAGATGTTGTCTATGATGCATAACGACCCATATGGGAACTATGAATCTACTGGTCTGGGCACATATGTCATTTTTGATGAAGACTAGGCAATCCCAAATGTTATAAGGGCAGAGACACCAACTAATCAAGATTCAAAGATCTGGACCTTGAATTTTGATGGGGCTAGAAGTAGACATGGTGCTAGAGTAGGAATTTGTCTTACTGCTCCAAATGGTGATACAATTTTAAGGGCATTCCGATTCCAATTTGCTTGCACTAATAATGATGCTGAGTATGAATCTCTAGTACATGGGCTCCTGTTAGCCAAGAAAAAGGGAATAAATAATCTAAAAGTGAAAGGAGATTTAGAATTAGTAGTAAAGTAAATTAGAGAAAAGGTAGTAGCTAAAAATGTGAGAATGAGATCCTACAGACATAGGATTTGGGATTTGATAGAAGATTTTGAAGCTTTCAATATTGAGATAGTCCCTAGAAGTCAAAACTCTGAAGCTGATAGGATGGCCCAGATTGGCTCACAATTTAATCTAATGACTAGCTTATTAATTAACAATGAGTCAGTAAAAGTTATAGTGAGGCCAACTATTCCAGACAATGATGAGAATTGGCAAGTATTCAAAAATGATGCTCAGGTAGTTTCATTCTTACAATAATCAGATGAATTTGCTGATCAATTGCAAACCAAAATTGAAGAGGCATATGGTGATCAGATTATACAATTGAGGACTAATAAGGTCTCCAAGGGCTTGATCACCTTAGAAAACTTGTTTGACCCAGAGGATGTAAGCCTGGAAAAGAAAAGGTTCCAGGTACACAAAGCAGACTATTCTGAAATAGAGGTGAGTGACGGGAAAAGGCTAAAAATTGGAAACTCTACAACTCAAGAAGAGAAGGAAAGACTAATTGAATTGTGCTAGAGATATGACAAAGTCATAGCTTGGAGCTATGAAGACCTTCATGGATACAATAGAGAACATTATTCAGCACACAATAAAATTGACTGAAGGGTCTAAGCCCATCAGACATAAATAAAGGCCAGTAAATCCAAGGATTGAGCCTCTAATGGTAGATGAGTTGCAAAAACCTTTAGATTCTGAAATAATATTTCCAATCAAGCACTCAACCTGGGTATCAAATCTAGTACTAGTTAGGAAAAAGAATGGAGATGTAAGACTGTGTGTAGATTTTAGAGATCTAAATAGAGCATCTCTGAAAGACCACTATCTCTTGCCCTCCATGGAACAAATTCTACAAATTGTGGCTAGATCAGAGAGGTTTTCTTTAATAGATGGTTTATTTGGATACAATCAGATCTGGTTGGCTGATGAAGATCAGTACAAAACTACTTTTACTACCAAATGGGGAACATTTGCATATGCTAAGATGCCATTTGGTCTGTCAAATGTAGGAGCCACCTTTCAAAGAGATATGGATGTAGCCTTTGGGGAACTTATAAATAGGATCATCTTGGTTTATCTAGATGACCTCACTATTTTTTCAAAAAATGCCGATGATCATTTTGAATCTGTCTTCAAAAAACGTCAGGATTTTGGGATATCACTAAATCCCAAGAAATGCATCTTTGTTGTACCTCAGGGCAAATTGTTAGGACATATAGTATCTAAAGAAGGAGTTCTCATAGATCATGAGAGAATTGTAGCTATAATGAACCTACCTCTTCTAGTGAATAAAAAAGTAGTTCAGTCCTTTTTAGGGAAGATTAATTTTGTTAGCAGGTTCATATCTGATTTTGCAGGCTTGGTAAGACCAGTGACACTCTTGCTAAATAAAGACATGAATTTTAAATGGACTACAGAAGGAAGTCAAGCCTTTTAAGAGGTCAATAAGGCTATCTCAACAGCCCCAGTGCTTAAAAACCTAGATTTTTCCAAACCTTTTGTAATGTATGTCTATGGAGGAGAGTTAAGTATTGCTGCTGTCTTGACACAAAAGGATGATAGGCTAGAGGGAGAACAACCAATAGCCTTTTTCTCAAGAAATATAAGGGATTATGAACTAGGTACAAATTTTTAGAGAGACAAGCATATGCCATGGTAAAATCCCTCAATAAATTTAGGCATATGGTATCAGGGAGCAAAATCTTGATACTTGTAGCTCACCCAAGTGTCAGAGAATACATCATGGAAGGAGAAATCACTGAAAAAAGAGCTAAATGGATCACTAATATTCTTGAATACGATGTAGAGGTCAGACCCACCAAGTTAGTTAGAGGTAGGGGTTTGTGCCAATATATGACCCAAGAGCTTATAAAGATGTTACCTGAGGAGGCAGATTCAGAAAGAGAGATGCAAACAGTGTTAAAGATACAAGAGGTTAATTAGGAATCTTGGGTCACAAGTAGGATTCATTTTATGAAAAATGGGATTTATCTAAGAGAACTCCCTCAAAATAAGAGGAGATATTATAGGATACAGGGAGTTCATTTTGTTTTAATTAAACAAGTCCTTTTTAGAAGAAATTTTGATGGAAAATTGTTAAGATGTGTAGAACAAGCTGAGGCCAAGAGAATACTACACGAAATGCATCATGGAATATCAGGGGGGAATTTTTCTGCAAAGACCACCACCATAAAGATAAGTGAGGTAGGATATTTTTGGCCTACTTTATTTATATATTGTTATCAGCTAGTTAAACAATGTCAACCCTACCAATATTATATGGGAATGAGGAGGAATGCAACCATGCCCCTTACTCCTATAATTGTGGATGAACCTTTTTCTCAATGGGGTCTTGAATTCATTGAAATGATAAATCCAGTGTCCAATATGGGTCACAAATGGATATTAACTGCCACAAACTATTTCACCAGATGGTCCGAGGCAGTCCCACTTAAGGAAGCAATAGAGAATGTGATCCTAGATTTTCTAGGGAGTATCACTACTCGCTTCGGGGCTCCTCACACCATAATTTTAGATAATGCTAAAGCATTCTTGGGGTCTAAAGTATCTGAATTTGACTTGAAACATGGGATATATTTGAAAACTTCATCTAACTATTACCCTCAAGGTAACGGTTTGGCAGAATCAACTAATAAGAACCTGATTAGACTCATCAAAAGAGTAGGGGCTGATCATCACAAGGAGTGGCATAAAGTGCTTAATCTAGCACTATGGGTTGATAGAATCATGTCTAAGTAGGTGATCAAAATGTCCCCATATGAGTTGGTATATGGAAAGTCAGTTGTAATTCCCCTAAGTTTGGAGATCCTTGCTCTCCAATTGATCAAACAAATTGAAATTGAAGAAAATGGCCCCATGCAGGTTAGACTCACAGAACTTTTAGAAGTTTAGGAAAAGAGGGATACAACCCATGATTTATTGATTAAGCATCAGGGGATGGTTAAGAACTATTTTGATAAAAGGACTTTGAATCCTAATTTTGAAGTAGGCTTAATTTTTTTGAAATGGGATGCAAGAGCTGCCAAGCTAGGTCAACATACTAAATTTGAAGCATTATGGACTAGCCCGTATAAAATTTGTGTGTGCAAGCAAAAGAATTCATTCGAGCTAGAATCAATGGAGGGAGAACCTAAAGATATTCCTATAAATGGAATCTATTTGAAGCATTTTAGTTGACTTGGGTCTTTAATGTATTATAGTTAGATAGTTTCCCCTTCCCGTATTATTTTTCCCGTTGTTGTTTTCCCACTTTTCATTTAAAATAAGTGTTTTAAACACAGAGTCAATGGCTCACAAAGTTTTCAAATAATAAAAGATCTTGAGATCCTTGAAAAGCATTGAATGTTTCCCAATCTTTAAGAAATCTCTGAGTTACCTTATGCGGCCACTTGCATAACGTGTCTACCTCGCTGTCCCAGAAAGATTGAGTAGGATTCGCTAACGGTTGTCTAAATTTAATGACTTTCAAGACTTGATAGGTCCATAAATACCATTAGCAAGAGTTAAAGTTTACAAACTCTCAAGCATTCTTGTATTTTGTGAGAAAATATCCTGCTACTTGCAAAAAATTTCAATGCCTAGTAAATTTGCTTCAATGAGAGTGTTTTGTTTGCAAAGGGATCATACCAATTGCCACAGAGGAGACATAGAGATGGAAGGAGCATCATCTTCACAACAAGGAACTAGGATTTACAAATCCCTTGATAGGTTTTTGGCAAGTAAGTCATATGCTTCAGCTATTGTGCCACTATTGAAAGCCTATCCAAGGACTAGAATTCTAGAGGTTGGTTAGGCTAGTGACTCGGCAAAAGTAAAGGATTATGTGAATGGAAACATGGACCCAATCTTGCAAAGAGCCAACAATAAAAACCTCAGAGCAGGGGTACATCAAAGGTGCCTTCAGAAATCCAAAGTAGGGAAATATGAGACATTTGGCATGAGGATGTGGACCTCATAATTGGTGCAATTCCTTGTCCCAGCTGTGCATCCGTGCCCTGACTTGGTTGAATTATGTGCAGACTGGATCCATGCACCCTCATGCACCATTCAGTAGGGTCCTTTCATGGTGCAAATCATACCGTAGGCCATCAGAGACATGTTAGCCCTACAACATGATAGTACAATAATGTTTCCCACTATTGCTAAGATGTAAAGGACATGGGATAACATCAATACTCAGTTAAGGTTCTTAAGAACTAAATTAAAAATGGGTGATGATAACACTACTATGCCCACACTCCCTACAACAAGGGGGAAATTCATACAAGCCAACCAAGATGCACTATCCATGATGGCTGTCATCTTCAGCATGAAAGATGATATGGTAGTTTATGAAGAGCAAATGGCCATCCTCTTTAGGTTAAAGACAGTCGATAAAACTAAAGAATACTAGCTCAACTTTTTAGAGTAAATTGCTTTTACAATGATGGAGCAACTGGCCCAGTTCAGATCAAAAGGAGTGTTTAGGTACTCTCATTTTTTGTTTCACCTCATGTTATACTAGAACTCTGACTTATTCACCCAACATATGCATCTGAACATGTATGACCTAAGTTTTGATCCCCAAAGGACCATTCATGTGTCTGCATGGACACATGTTTTGTCAAGGACCAGTGACCCATATGATTTTTGGGAACTATTTGTTACCCTTGCTCTATGCCACCTCAGCCCCGAACCAATCATGAATAGATTATTTCCCAGTGTTTCAAACCTCCTGGCCAGTTGCCCGATTCCATGTGACTTCTACTTTGGATTCAACCATATGATTCTAAGAGTTCATGGTTTTTGTGGGGAACCAATGTTGCTACCGAAGGTTTTAACTCTTAGATTAGCATTTTAGAAGTCACCAAGATAGTGTCAGTAGTAGATAATGATTATGGTTCTAGGAAATACAAGAGGAAGATGTTTGACCTCCCATGGATGGCAGGGAACATAGTTTTAGAATCTAGGGACGCTGAAGTCTTGTTGCTTCGAAAGCTAGCCTTCTTGGGGTTCCTATTAGTTGAAGACAAATGGTTATATGACCTGACTGGTTACATAGCTTCCTGGATAAGGACTAACAGGGTTGCAACCAAGATTGCACATGAGGGCCACCCTTTTTGGGAGACCAGGAGAAATCTTGTGGAAGATGTTCCTAATTTTTATGTTGAGTTAACAAATTTTCCTCCTCTCTAAAATAGACCATGGGATACTTTCTATGTTAAGTAGAGGGATTATGATCCCAAAGTCAGAATGACTTATGTCTTAAGGAGAGCATTAAAGAATAAAGATTGGGATATTGAGTAGATAGAGGCCTATTAGAAGTATAGGCAGGAAATTTGTCAAACAACCCATTCTTTTGAGAATGTAGACATAGATGAAAGATGGGAAGAACTATGGGATGAGTGTCATCTCTCCCCTGCATCTAGCCTAGAGACAAGAAATTTGCCTACACCAGGTGAAGGATAGGAAGCTAGGGCCGGGTCAAGCCAGGAGTCACAAGCCTCATTAAAAGGAGTAAAAATATAGCCAGAAGAAGAGACATATAAGAAATGGAAGAGGGTGCAATTTCAATTAGCTTCAGAGGAAGAGACGGACACCTCACAACACCAATTATAGGGTACTATAATTGCTCCTCAAGTAAGTACTACTCTTTCCTCTCCTTCTCAGCCTATTTCTTCCCCTGTCACTTTTGCCTCTCCCATTTCTCACTTCATCCCATCAATGCCACTTCAGGCCTTAACATTACCCTATTTCTCCCCTTCTGCTCCCAAGAAATTTTCTCCTCAGATTGCCCATAGCTAACAATTGGCTATTTAATACGGTCTACCACAGGGACATCCTTTTGTGGGTGGGCACATTGCCTCTCCTTCTACCTTCCTAACCCAAGGAGATGTTGTGCGG
The DNA here is from genome assembly GCA_037957365.1 of Torreya grandis. Lineage (NCBI taxonomy): Eukaryota > Viridiplantae > Streptophyta > Pinopsida > Cupressales > Taxaceae > Torreya > Torreya grandis. The sequence continues at coordinate 3,293,167 of JARHVA010001510.1, read as the reverse complement.
ATGGGAAAGGAAGCTCAAAGAGAGAAAAAGAGGACAAAATAAAGTAAAAAACTGGCTACAATGCATCTATGGTCACAATTTGACCCAATTTAGCAATAATTGATGGTGACTCATTTATCACCAAATGTAATAAAGCCAATAGAGTAGATGTAGCCAAAAGATTACATGATGAATGTTGTGGCCATCGACATGTCCCTTTTCAGACCCCAAGATAGAATTGAGCTATTAACCAAATCCACTTTTACAGTCATTGAAGACTATTTGAAGACATCGAGAAGGCTACAGAAGATGGAGGCTGATTTGGCCAGGGAAAAGGCAAACTGTAACAGTTTGACTGAAGAAATAAACAAGAAAGATAATGAATAACAAGTCTGAATAAATAGTTGCAAGATACTATTTCCCTTTAGATTCAATAGGCAGTCTAGGCCCAAAATGATTCCTTAAAGGTAGAGCTAACACATACTAAGGATATAATGATGACCCTTAGGTGGGAGAAAATAGCGTTGCAAGGAAAATACAAAGAACATCAGCTACAAGTTACTCAATTGTAGTAGAAGTTGTTGGGTGAACAAAATAATATTGTGGCTTTTCAAGCCTAGTTCCAAGCAAAGAAATAGAGAGCGGCACAATTGACCACAAAGCTAGCTAATAAGCCAAAGAGTGTTAGAGTGATGAAACTGGTAAAGGAGCTCTACAAATCCATGTGGAAAAGAATCTCCTTAGAGATTATCCAGCTCAGGCCTTCTCTCACCTTCCTACTCAATGCACAGAATTTGTGTGAGAAGGTGGAAGATTCAGTGAAGAACACTCTGGCTACAGTCTCTGATAGAGTGACAGACTCTCAAATGTTACTGCAAAAGCTCTATGATGCAATAGATGCAACATTGGTAGCTACAAGAATCACTAAAAAAATGGGCACAACAAAGAGAGTCAATGAGGTTCTTAGTTGTAATTCCACAGCCAACAGTTGCAGAGAGCTCCTCAACATCATGAAAGAAGGCATCAACGAGATGAAGTAGCATATCGAAGATCTAGTTAGTTTGGGCCTTCCTTCTTCATTTCCTGATGATAGCACAATGCTAATGGTTGATCAAATTAAACCACTACTGCTGGCCAAACATAATGATCAAATAGTTTTTCAGAACTTACGAGATGATTCTTTAGTCTCAAAAGTGGAAGCTATTCTGGTTCTTGTTTCCCGGCTTGAATTCAAGTTAAAGACTATAGTTCAAATTTTGCAAAATTTTTCACACAAGGATATTATTCACCTTGATTTAGCCTTCAACAAATTATAGAAAAATCAAGGGTTATCTGACCATGAGTGGTCCACCTACCAGACAACATTGTTGAAGCTATAAAATTTTGCAATTTTGACCCAGTGGGAGTTGTGTTTCTTTTTTAGTAGGCTTAAAACTCCTAGGGGTTGCTAGTAATTGTAGAGTAAAAATTTTACTCTTTGTTGCATTCCAATTTTCAGTTGTGCACTATAGATTTTGTTCCTACATACCTTGGTCGTGATGGCAAAATTTTTAAATAGAGCATGGGCTTGATTCATTTGATTCATTTTCCATCTAAGTGTCGAAGAGCAGTAGAAGCTGCCAAGTGGTGTCGTTTGAACATAGTTTATTTTTCCCTTTTGTTTCTTTTGTTTCATTTTTTCTCAAGTGTTGAATTTGAGTGAAAGCACCAAGTGTCACTTTTCAAGATATAGAACTAGCCAAGTGGCATCATCTGAGGCACCTTTCATAACTTTCAAGAGGGCCATGGAACGTGCCATGTATCCAATAACAACTCAATGGAATGCACCACGTGTTGGCATCCATGTTCCTTTTGACACCTATTTTTCATCTATTTTTTGGCAAAAGGTTTCAAAAGGCTAAGTATCAGGATCAGGCAGAAAGCGCCAGGTGGCAATCATGGAAGGCTTAAAACTACTTTTCTAAAATAATGTGGAAAGTCACCACATGTCGGCATCTAAGAGACAGTCAGTTCAATGCCTTGGTTCAACATTTTTGGTTCAATACCTCAGTTAATGTGTAAACAACATGTAGTGTTGAACCATTAAACCTTTTTTGGTTTAATCAATTAGTTTAACAACTTGGTTCACCTGGCAGTTGAAAGGAGTGTCCCAAAAACCAAAGGGGTCAAGCACCCTTTCAGAAGGTAGTAAGGCGTTGTTTCATTTTTGTTTAAGTCTCAAAGATAAATGGACACTGCCAAGTGTCACTTTCTAAGCCCCTTTCTACTCCATTCCTAGGAGAGGCAGAAGCCACCACATACCCTTAACAAGAGCAAGGGAAGATGCCACGTATCTTCCTAGAAGTCGCAGAAGCCTCCACGTGTCAACATCTAAGAGATTATCTTTGAGTTTCATTGCTGAATAAAGATTGTGGTGGGTCTCAGGCTTTATTTCAAAGGTCTGTAGAAGTCACCAAGTGTCACCATCTAGAGCAGCCTAACATGCATCCTAAATATTTCTACAAGCATAGCTAAAGAGTAGGTAGAGATTGCCACGTACACCCTTCCCCTTTTAAAGGTTGCTCAGGCAAGGAATGTGGTGAGTCTTATTTTGTTGAAATTGCTAAGTATCAAAGAAGTGGATTGTGATACGTGTCAAAGGTGGAGCATTCCTAAGTAGGATATAGGGAAAGTAGAAAGTGCCACATGTCTTTCATAAATCAGGCAGAAAGCACCAAGTGTCATCCTCCGATAACTCCTAAGAAATAAAAAGATTTTTGGGAAATTAACTAAGTGTCCTCTTTCATTTCAATAGAATAGAGGGTCCTATATAGGCACTTCCAACTCAGTTAGAGTTCAATTTGGGCTATAATTTTGGGAATGCACAATCAATTGGAGGGAAACTCAGTAGGAGTTATTTCTAGTAGATGGAGCAGTTCACTGAGTAGATTTTTGGGGCTAACAAACATTGAAAGCACCATATGTTTGTCCCCTGTGAGATAAAGGTGGAATAGATAGTTGCGTGGGAAAGGAGGCCATGGAATGAGAGATTTGAGTTTATAAAGAGGAGTGCAGGGATCATCATCAAATAAAGGAGGAAGATACAAAAAGAGAGAATTTTTGAATATATAAATATTGTAACAAGTTTTAGACTTTCTAGAGCTGTGGCTAAGTAATATCATTTGCTTTTGTCTCATTTTCTTGAGTTGAAAGGTTTATATGACTATACATGTTTATGCACCTTTTGTATGACTAGAAGATTCAAATAAGGAAATTGAACCCTATGCCTTTATTGATATTATCTGTGTCATTTGCAAAAGTAGTCTAGACTGTAGATTTTCTAGAACTGTGATTAGGAATGTCATTTTCTTTTGTCTCATTTTCTTGAGTTGGAAGGTTTACATAACTGTACATGTTTTTGCACCTCTTATGTGATCAAAAAATTCAATTAAGAAGATTGAACCCTATGCCTTTGTTGACATTTTTATATTTTAGCAAAAGAAGTCTATGCTGTGAGCCTCTGTTTCTATTATTTCAATCGTTTACATGGATCATGCACTTGTTTTCTCTTAAATGTAAATGAATCCTACATATAGTTTCACTGTGCTCAGGATTAAGGTCAAATTACATTCTAGTGCATTGCCATAGTTAGATTTTATTTCTTTGCATTTGTGTTTCTATTTAAATTCCCATCCCTTTTCCCCCAACACTTGATATAAAGAAGAGACCAGCTTCTTAAAAATTTGGAGGTTGTTTCAAGTTGCATGTCCCACATCTTAAAACTTCCCATTATTGGTGTCTAAAACAAATCATAATTTTAAACATCAACAATATCTTAGTCCATGTATTTTAGAATCTGAGATTAAAATTAGACATGAACTCCTGAGGAGCTCTCGTTAAGGGAATTAACTATTCAACTAAAGAGAGGTGATCATGTTTATCTTTAAATTGCTTGACTAAGGCTACACCCAAATCATCCTAGGTAGAAATGGATTTCAATGGATAGTTTCTATACCACTGTAATGCTTTTCCTTTTAAGGAAGCAATAATAAATCTAATAACAACATTATCCTCACTAACATTATGGATTGAACAAAGATTAGCTACATCTTGGATATGCTCAATAAGGGTTGTTTGATTTTATCCTAAGAATAATGGGATGCTCTTGAGGGTAGACACAAAAATTTCATCAAATTGGGATAAATTTAGTGGGCTACCTCTATTGAATAGAACAAACACCTAGTTTTTGATAGCCATTTGGATAGTGGGGGTTATAGTGATTAAAACAGTATGATAACTAGGAGACAAATATTGTTTTTTAGGATATGGGTTCATCCTACTAAACCTTGATCATTTATATGATGTAAACTATAACTTAATGAATTTAAAATAACTGCCTTTGATAATTGACATCATAGTAACCTTTGGCATGAAAGAATTGCCTGAATGATGCTATGAACTTTGTAACTTGAAGAATCTTTAGCTTTTGATGAAGATATATATTTTCCTCTACTACAAATGCTTCTCCTTAGCTCCAAAATTTATCTAGGCCAAGGATGAAGTGTCCCATTTAACATGCCAAAAACTATTGTCAATCCAACTCGTACCCTTGTGAAGGTAGTTTTAGGTCTTCATTGTCTGCTAAAACATGAAAACAATCCTAGGTTGTGGGTGAACTAATCAATGAATTGAATCTCTATATTATAAGGGCTATCTCCCTTTGGTGTATCAATTAGGATCTCTACTCTATGCTACAAAATACTGGGAAAAAGGAAGAGGAAATAGGTAATAAATAAAATTGGAAGGAAATCCTATCTAATGATGGTGATACAACTATATTTTGGTTCATCCACTTAATTTGAGCTTCTAAAAACACTAATTAGACAAGAAAAAATTAAATCTTCAACTCCAATTGAATATTATGCATTAGTATTTCATGAAAAGGTTTTATCTAGTGATCAAAGCTTGAGGGAAATAATGGAATATGATTGATTCAAGGCACTAACTAGCCACTTTCATCCACTATAACTTTAGCAAAAACACATCAAAAATAGAAAATGACTTGCATAATTTGATCAACTCGTAAGTAGGTAAGAATAAGGACTTGACAAAGAAGAAAATTCTATCACATATGTAAATCACTGACATAAATACACTATACCATCACCATAGAATTTGAAAATAGTCCTTCTATTTATCTAAAAAGGTTACCAAAACTCAATCTTGATAGAGTTTGATATTATCAAGAGGGATGCTTTTAAAATGGCTAAAAAGCCAAATTATATATAAAAAATCATACAAAATCCAATATATTGGCATTAAAAATAGGAGAGGAGATCAAATCCCACATCACCTAAGTCCAACTTGAGCTATCAAAAGATAATATATCCTTTAAATAATAAATTTTTGTCTTCTGTCTTACATAAAAAATATCTTTGGCATTGGAAAAGAATGGTGGGCCCATCTTGGACTAATATTCTCCATGCATGGAAAGCTACACCAAATCTTCAAAGAGAAACTCCACTTGATATGTTTGGAAGTTGAGTTGAAACAAAAAAATGTACTTTGCATGGAAAACAAGGAAAATGCATGATAACCCTTGTCTAGTCAACTCCAAGTAACTCCATCCTGCATGAGATGATGCTATGCCAATCCTTAGATGAATAAATTTAGTTTGAACAAGTTAGAAGTGTTGAAAACCTTCAATTAAAAAGATAAATTAGAATAGATGTGACACTTTGACAAAATTCAACTCAAACTCAAGACCAATCAACTCCAAACGGCCTCTACTTACATGAAAAGGAGCTTTAAAAACTAAAGCATGCATGAATTCCATGTTAGTCTCTTCTTATAATTCCTCAACCTTTTGTTCTTAAACTCTTCATTTCTGCATGCATTCCTCTAGCATTTGTTTGGGCTCTTTGTATTTGGACCTTTATCTTTAGAATATTTGTTTCTATCTATTTCCATGAATTTATTTCTTATAGACTTTTATCTTCATTCTTTTCCTTTCATAGTTTTGTCCCTCAAGAATTGTTTCAGGCTTCTTCCTCAAAGGAATTGTTTCAAAAAAATTGGCCTTTGGACTTTTTTCCTGAACAATTTCCTTCAGCATTTTATCCTAAAGAAAATCCTTTAGAAATCTACTAAGTGTCTTTGCCATTTTGAAATTCACCCTCCTGAAAGGAAAGAACCCTTTGGACTTCTTGAAGATGACCCTCAAGAACCTTGAAATTATCCCTTTTTAAGAGGAAATTACCCTTCAAATTTTGTGAAATGGAATTTTCTAAAGAGAAAGTGACCCTTTAGATTTTGTAAAATGGTCTTTGAAAAATTTGAAAAGGTCCTCGGGACTTTTGAAAATGTCTTCAAAAAAATTGAAAAGGACCTTAGAATTTTTGAAATGGTCTTCAAAATTTTGACAAGTGACCCTTCAAAAAAGTTATAAGTGTCCTTAAAAAAAGTTGTAAGTGTCCCTTCGGATTTTTTGAAAAGGACCAATTCCTTCAGAAAATTTTATCTAGACCATTCATAAAAAATGAAGTTCCCTATGGAAAAGTTGTTTTGGAAAAAATGTCTGAAATAATCCCTTCAAAAAGATATCCTTCAGATTTTTTATTTTCTTCAATTTTTGTGGATAATTTTCTCACAGACTTGATTCTTTTTTCCTATTTGAAAAGTCCCTTTAGCTTTGAAAAATGGAATATTGGCTTTTGAAAAGTGCCCATTTCCTCAAAAAAATTCTCCCCAAAGAAATTCTTTGCCTTTTTGAAAAGTCCCTTTTCTAAATGAATTCCTCTTTGAAAGGTTTCTTGAGGATGGACCATCCTGAAAGGAAAGAACCCTTAAAACTTCTTGAAAATGACCCTTAAAGAACCCAAAGAAGCCTCCATGATGCTTTTATCACATAAAATCCTCTAAAAACCAAAGTGAATACCTTAAAAAGGCTTATTAATCATGGATTATTTTAAGGACTTTTTAGGACCAATAACTGACTCACAAGACAAAATGACATGATATGAAATTTTTTGAATGGTAGGGGTAATAATTTGACTTGTAGGGTCAAAATTGTCAATAGGAGCTCTAAATGGATTTTTGAATGGCTTGCTCAACTTGTGCATCAATAAATATTCATCAATGGAGATTCATTAGCTTTACCTTTCCTTGACACCTTGGATTTGATTGATTGGCTTAATATTTGAGTATGGTAACACTACTTGAAAGGCATTTAGGAATTATAACACTACACCAAGAAATATTGTTGAATATATTTTTGCATAATAAATTTTCACCAAAATATCTTAGAAATCAATAGGCATGCCCTTGTATTTATAGCTTCAAGAATTAACTCTCACCCAAGGTGAGTTAAGGTTAATTTTAAACATGATATGGGTTAAAACTAACCCTAGGTGAGTGGAGACTAAATCTATTTGATTTTAAAAATTTCATATAATTATGATTTTTAATTACTAGGCATCATTATCAAATTATATATTTTGGGATATTTTGGAAGAGCTTGACAACTCATAAAGGCAATGATGAAAAGGCTTGATTTTTGAATTTTTGAATTTTTGAATTTTTAAATTTCCATTTTTAGATATTAATTAATTTAAAATAGATAATTCAAATGATTGTTTAATATTATTTAATTAAATGATTCAATTTGATTATCATTTTATCTCTTTCAAGATTTGATCATGAGCCCCACTTAATGGGTCCATAAGCCAAATTGCCAATTGTTATGTTGCAAGGTGATTAGGAATGAATATGTGAGAGGTTATTATTTCATAAGAGATATTAACCCAAATAAGGATACATCAACATGATTTTTATCATTGATGAATGATGCATAGCCAAAATTAGTACATTTAGTGATTCCTAGTCTTAACTTTCAAAGGTTGGTAGGAATTAGTCTAAAGTCTAGTTGGAAGCTAGTTGTGGCTAGAATTGGATGTATACAGTTACTAATTTATTGGTTATAAATTAAATAGGTGTCTTTGATATGTTATTGGGATGAGCCTAGATACATGCACTTTGATTAGTAGCTTCTACAGTACATGCGTGTGTTAAATAGATTAATCCCAATCAAGTAATTATAGTTTCTAGGATTCCATATGAACATCCTCTTGAGAAAGAGAAATCTATACCAAGGAAATTAATTATCAAACATCCTAAGTTTAATATTATATAAGAGAGTAAGTAATCAATAATCCCATTTACTAAGTGGCTAGTATTTGAGAGATTATTACATAATATATCCACAGTGGGTTCCACAAAATACTCATTTACCTCACACCATATTCATATATCTTGAACACCTATAAATATTTATATTTCTCCTATTTTGAAAAAACCATAGAGAAATAAACAATGGGTTTTAAAACCCCTATTCCTACTATTTCTACTTCACAGTCACACAATCATATTTTACATATGTAGAGCATCATAAATACTATAGTGATAAATGTTGTACCTATACACATTCTTTAGTAGTGCCACCAATTTATTACACCAAGTTCTTAATGGGAATATATATATATATATATGTATATATATATATATATATGTATATATATATATATGTATATATATATATATATATGTATATATATACATATATATATATACATATATATATATATATACATATATGTATATATACATATATATATACATACATACATATATATATATATATGTATATATACATATATGTATATATATATATGTATATGTATATATATATGTATATATATATATGTATATATATATATGTATATGTATATATGTATATATATATATATATATATATATATATATATATGCATGTATATATATATATATGTATATATATATACATATATATATATACATATATATATATATATATATATATATATATATATACATATATGATAATACTTTGGGTATGATCACAAGATTGTCTTTTCCTTTCACAAATCCCAAAAAATACCATAAAAAAAAACTTCTAAAATATAAAAATATGTTCAACATACACATATCTTATTAGCTCCTTGGCATATATGTTATCAGTTCCTTGTTGGTAAATGACATATCATTATTTCCTATATACACGTGTCTCACCCATCTTTTGAGTATGATTTAGGCATACATAGATACATGATCTATGCACTTTTGGATGTTGGGATTTCCCTCTACTCACGTCACCAACACATTAAGGGAATCCACCTATATGATCATGATACATCAAGGTTATATTGTTCTATTTTCATTTTACATTATCATGTTAGAGATTATATATACTTACACATGCCTTTATCCATGATTATATCTTTCTCAGTGTATTTGATATTCTATGTACTTGATATTTTTTGATAACACATAAATCTTAGGACTAGTATGATATGTTTATGTTTGTTACTTATGATTTCATTTATGTGCTTCCTCGAATGTCTTGCCTTGCTATTGTATTTATTGTTTGAGCATTTGAATATGCTCCATTATTTTCAATCTATGTGCCTTTGTTTTCCTCTTTGAAATTTAAATATGTTATTTATTGGTGTATGTTGACATTTTAATATTCCATTATTGCTTTTGTGTACATTTGATAGATTCTTGTCCCTTCAATTGTGTAGCATTTAAGCATGCCTATTTGTTTATGGTCTCCTTAGACCTTTGTCATTTGATTTTATTTTTGAGTGAACTTATGTGTGTTCTTGACTGCCTTTTATATTTTACTATTACTATTTAGATGTTGTCACTATTTACATCATGAATTTTAGGACTTGGTATGATCACATTCTTTATGATTTAATCATATATATACCTAGACATGTTCCCTTTTATACTCTACATGGTACATTCATAGTTTACATGGTTATATTATCCTTTTGAGGTAAGGTAATTATCAACTTATCATTCCATTACCTAAAAATGTGGGGAATATTAGTGGTGGCATGCCATATAGTCATGATTTCCACATTAATTCATAGATTTGGATTATAATGGGGGCATGTTTTGGAAATATGTTCTCCACAATTATTCAATATGAAACATAACTAGATTATAGTGGGGGCATGTTTTGGAAACATTTATTCCACATTAGAAATTAAAATATTTATTATATTCAAATTGTAGTGAGGGCATGTTTTGGGAACATGTTCTCCACACTTACACCATTTTTCATGTTCAGATTACAGTGAGACATGTTATGGAAACATGTTCTCCAAATTGGAACTTATATCAGTTTTCATGTTTCTCCATATATAGTTGGTAAATGATTTAAAAGCATGTTCTCCACACTTACATAGTTTAAAATTGGCCAAATTCCATAGTTAAATGATTTAAATACACATTTATGGTAGAATTCTATATATCGGTACATTGTTATACATTGTTCTAGTATGAGACATATTTAAGGTACATATGTTATGCAATGTGTGCCTAATATTACAAAACCAAATCAATTTCATATTATAAACACTTTTAAGGCCTCTCATCACCCACCAAGTTGGACTTTTATGGAATATATTGAACTAATCTACTGCAGTACTTGGTTCACTTTTTGGTATGGTTGAGGTGATTAAATCTCTCAATCTTGCCAAATTTATAGGTTAGACTTGAATAAATCATTTATCATCACTAGTTTTTAAGTGTAAATTGACTTGGTTCACTCACACTCACTAGGTTATAAATATGATTGGTTTGGATGGTTGAGCTAATATTAATTGTTAGGTGGCAACTCACTTTTTCTCTAAGGGCGGGGACATGTGTCCTCCAATCTCTCTCTATCTCTTTAGATGTATACACTTTCCATATTTATATTTATATTAATCTTAGTAATTATATATCTTTCAAATCAACTTTACAAAAGGAAAGATAGTTGCATTGATAAATATGTGTACTCATAAACCTAACTCTCTTTCAATTTCAAGTATTTCAATGATTTTAATTTTAGATTATATGCATTGATTATATAATGTAACATGCCCTTGGTTATATTTCAGTCACCAAAAAATAACTGAAGTTGGACTTAAGAAAAGACAAGGTGTGTTATACTTACCTAGGTACACATTTCTTCTCTTTTAAACTAATGATTTTAATACTAGATTAAAAGGGGGAAATGTAAACATTGTTTCTAAATTATATAGCACCTCAGAATTGTACACTTGGAAACTACGTATCATAGATGTACCTTCAGATTCTATAACCTTGATGTTTCCAAAAGCCTTGCATACACTATCTCTTTGTGCCTCATTGCTTATCTCTTAGTCTAACCAATGTTATTCTAATGACTCAAACTTGGTATATTTAATAAAATATTATAAACCTACTTATATTTTATATTTTAAAGTTTTGGACCTAAACCTATTTTGAAACTACCCTAACACTTGCATCCTAGTTAGATTCATACATTAACCCAAGTCTCCTATCCTAGAATAAGTGTCTAGTGCCCTAAAACCTTCCAATTTATGAATGAAATGTATCCTAAAGGCTAGCCTAAGTGCTTCAACGTGATATATTATCCAAAAGGATTGGTATAAATATGAGATCAACCCCCATTCATTATTAACCTAGAAAAGACATAAAGAGACCAAGGTAGCTTACCAAAATCATTCTATCAATTCAAGTGTGGAAAGATTCTCTATTTTTTCCTATTTCCATATTAGTCATAGGGAAAACACATCTACAGGTCTATAAAACTAAATTAGTAATCCAAGAGCTATATTTTCCAAGTTACAAGCTAGGTCACTATTTTACTTATCATAGATTGCATGATTCACACATAATCCAATATGTATGAATACCTACATAAGTTTTAGGCCCTCTTCAAAGTATTGGCTATGTAAGTAGAGTTTATTGATATAGGGTTCTTTGGGTTAGCTTGACACCATGTGCCCACTAACACATTTTTACCATAAAAAATATGAACATTAAGAATTAGGGTTTTACTATTTGACAAGAAACAATAGTCCATGACCCAAATTTGAGTTCACCCCAGTGAAGTTGACATAGAACCCAAAAGCATCTAGGTGGTTGCATCTAGTTTCACTAGTCATTCCATATTGGAGACCTACATCCAAGTTAGATATCAGTGTTGAGGAAACCATCCTAGGTTGACACAAGTGCATATATGTATATAAGTATAATTTATAAAAATAGGATATTATTCCAAAATCTAAATCTAGTCCACTTTATACCTATTCCAAATCAATATTTGTATTAACATCATAACTAGTTAAGTATCTTGTTTTCATTATTATTACAATATCTATCATAGGTTTACTTTATATCTTTAGAATATCAACATAATAAATTCATTATATGTTTATCTAGTTTTTATAAATATTTTTCCTACTCTGTAAATTGTCTACTAGCTTTTTACCTAGGCTATATCCACCCCTTTAATCCTATATTCCCCTTAATCTAGATTTTAGGGTTAAACAAGTTTAAATTGTGAAAGTATATTCATATGAAAATGAATATGGTGACATTTTTATTAATAGGGATGATGTTTGAAACCCATTAGAAGTAATACATGGGTTTAATGAACTCAAAATTTTGATGATTTCCTTATTACATAGAGTGGAAATCTCAGGAGGAGATTTCCATTGCTCTTACTACATAGTTTTATCATTTGGATAAGAAATGATATTATGGACAATGATTTTAGGATTAATTAAAGGTATGTCTTCATATGACTAAGTGAAACCTTCACAATATTTTTCAAATAAGATAATAAACTTATCATGTAATTCAAGGGTGAGATCTTTATAAATATTAATAGGTCGAGAGCATGTGGGTGTATCATACTCCTTTTTTTTAGTTTCTTCGATAAGCATAGAATTTCCATCTTATAAATGATATGAAGTAGGACGGATGGAAGAAATAAGATGTGTTTTAATATCCAAACTTGTGGTGAAATTGTTAAAAAAAGAACATTTTATTGAAAGTGGCTTAGCTTATAATATTGGTGTGGAATTTGAATTTCTCTAGAATGGATGAGTTATAATATAGCCTAATCATAAGGAAGTGCAGGTAAAGTTCCATAATATTTTACATCCACTTCAAGATCAATTATTTGATTACATTTGTTTCATATTTGGAATGTATTTGTCTCATAGTAGTAAATTTAGCATCTAAAGTAATTTTAGGAGGTATAGTAGAGGGTAAATATTCTATTTTGATGGCATCTTGTTGAGTGAAATCAATAATATCAATATTAATTGGATTGATTTTTTCATTAGATGTTATTATAGGTGATGAATCTATAATAATCATGTTAGCCAAGTTATTTTAGATAAAATTAGAAGATGGTAATTAAATATCATTAGATTGATCAATATAGTAAAAAATAGGTGAAGTAACTTGTACTAAATTGAGTTTATTTAGAAACTTATAAGATACAATAGTAGGAACTTCTTGGATTACCCATGAGGTATCTAACAATGGTGGGTTACCATGGGGTACAAAACATTCAAGTTATGATTTAGTATCAGATGAGATATGAATTACATGAACATCATGGTCAAATGTATATATTATATCTTATGTATTTTGATAATGTTGTACATATAAATATCATTATTGAGTTTGGGCCATGATATAATTGTTATCATAGGTATGAGAGATAGTGCATGCATCATTTTTTGTAGGAGAATCATTAGTAAAGACACCTATGTTCTTAAATTTATAAAGAGACATAACTAAATGATATTAAAAGAGTTTATTACCCAATATTCATTACAAGTGAAATCATCCTCTATGTAAGAGGCTTCATATGTATTTCATGGGGGAGGATTATCAGTCATATCATTGATTAATAGAATGGTGCAATTAGGTAGAAGTAGGGATGGAGGGATACATTATACTATATAGGGGGTAATAAAGTGGTATTATAATTATTTTGTAATTAATTTGGTTCATCATCATCTAAAGTCTACATGAGTGACATGTAAATTAGAATGCATCTTAACCAATTTAGGAAAAGGTGGACTTTTGATGTGAAAAATAGTAGGAATGTGATATTGATATTTTGGATTGTTTAATTAGATTATCTAAGGATTATAATCAACCTCTTATTTTTAATATTTTCCATTATATATGATTTTGATACATTTTCTACTTGAAGAGGCAATATCATGCATACAATGGGTCCATGGATGACCTAAGATCATGTTTCAAGATAAAGGATGATTAAGAACCATAAGCTTGGTGCAAATTTTTTTGGGTCCAATGGTAAGAAGGATACAAATGCAACAACATGTTTTTTTTATCGGTGTTATCAAATCCTCTACATGTGAGATGTGTTTGTTTGATTCTTTATCTAGTGTATCCTATTTTTTTATTTAACCAAATATAAGTGACATTAATTCTAGATCCTTCATCTACTAATACTTTTATAATGAGGCTATTGTTGATTCTAATTTTGTTGAAGAGAATTGAATCATCCACTTGAAAAAGATTACATAGAGGGTTTTGTGGATGAATGAATTATTTTGATTGCATGAACTTGTATAAGTGGAGGACCATCAGTAGGGAGTTCAGAATCATGAGATTGTGGTTATTCAATATTTTGTAACTATTTTATAAGGAAGTTATTGTGATAAGGATATGTTTAAAAAAAATCCATAAGTGGAAGTTTTCAAGGCATTGATTCAAGTTATTATAATAAATTCTAATGATATTTAGAGGATGAATAACTAGTACGAGTCTTGTGGGAAATGATAATTTTATTAGGGATAGAAGAACTAGGTTGAGATTCTAGTTGTGAAAGTGGTTCATCACTAATATTTGGTTCTAAATATTTTGGTAAAGTAGATGTAGTATATTTAAGTAGTTTTTCATTAGTATAGGATTTCTTAAGTTTAGTGATAGGATCCTCATGAGTACGATTACAATGATAATTAAATTTAAATGCATTAACATATTGAGAATTAGAGTAATAATGATCATAATTAACATTGATTACACAAATATTATCATTTGAATGTTTCAGATTAGAAGAGGATTTGTAATATTTTGAGGGAATAGGTTTGGTAAATTTTTCCTTTTGGGATGTTTTGAGATAATTAGGATAATGTAACTTGATCGTGTCATCATGATCAAATATATTGCCTATCATAAAATAAACCAAAATTTTTGTAAGCCCATGACACATCTCATGAGAATGACCAATGTTAGTATAGAACCCAAAAAAACTATTAGGATCATACCATGATGGGGGCATAGTATTGTTATAGATGGAGGGTTTATATGGAGATAACAACTACTTCATTTATGATACTATTATTGGTGAGTGGTAAGGAGTTTGATTATCCAATTTAAATACTCTTATTTTTGGTGTAGGGGATTGAGAGTGTGAATTTTAATTAGTAATTACATTAGTTGAAGTTTGGTAAGGTTCCTTGATTGTATTTTATGATGTCTCAAATTGGATCATAAGGAAATATTATCTTGTACATTGATAAAATGCCTCTTTTAATATTTGTGGTGAAAAAATTAGAACCTTATACTAAAGGGAAGGTTTTAAAGTAGTGATAAATAATTTAAAGGGATTATCATTATTCATGTTTTAGATTAAAGGTAAAAATAGGTTTTAAAGGGGCCCTGAAACCCTGAACAAGGAGAAAGATAAACATTACAGCACAACCAGGTTAACAAAGGAACCTGATTACAAAAAAGAACCAACACCAGGTTTTACTGGGACCTGAAACCGACAAAAAGACCAAGACAAAACAACAGTCATAACACAGAAATAAAAGTTAACCACTAGCTTCTAGCTCCATAACCAGCAAACCGAACAAATGACCGGTTTCCTACCCCCAAAAAACCAATCAGCAGAAAGGAACTTTGGATGAATCTTTTAAGTTTAGATTTTTCTTTTTTCATGACCGAAGATTCATATCAAGAGGAGGGACCAAAGGCTTAGACTTCTTTCTTTTGACTGCTGTCCAACCGTCTTCTACCTTAGTTGCCTCAGCAACCCATGCCTCAGGGGACAATGATCTTTGGACACCAATAGACATAACCTCTTGGTGATAGTCTAACACAGTCTGGCTCTTAGATAGATCCTTCAAAACAGGGGAAGAGATCACCGCCTCCTCCTCAGGCTCAGCTGTATCTTTGACTATAGCCTCCTCAGAGGCTTCATTTGATAGATTCTCCAGTGGTTCCTCTTCATCTTCCGATTCGGATTGCACCCTTTCCTCATTCTTAGACTCAGAATCTGTTGTTCTTTCCAAAGGTTGTTTGTCTAAACTATGTTCAGATAAATCCTTTGGCCACCAAGAAGGTGAACGTCTGGGATTATTTTTCCTAGCAACACAATGGGCTGCAATATGTCTCATTTGGTGACACTTCTTACATCTAAAAGGAATCCCCTCATAATCCAAGATCTGTGTCCAGGTGCCCCTAGGGGAGTCAATGCATATCGCCTCAAGAAGGCCCTTTAAAACATCCAGATCAGCGAGAAATCGAGCACAAGTCGAATGGTGGCCCTTCGTACTGTCTTCTTCATATAGAAACTCCCCTATAGCATTACCAATGGTCTTATAAACTGCCTCTTGACACAACTGTATCGGAAGATAAGGGAGCCGCACCCAAATAGGAATCTTGTTAAAGGATTCCGAGAGAGGGTTAAAATCCTTATGCCAAGGTTTGGCCATAAGAGGAAATCTTCCCTGCCAAGAAAAATTATTGTGGCACAGTATTGACTGCCTATCTTCAGGGCTTTGAAAAATTACTATAAAAAAACCCCTGGCACAAGGCTGGATTTGACCATCATTAATATGCAACCAACTCTTAGCAATCCAATTTTGTAGATCTACAAAAGAGGGCCAGAAACCACGAAAGCGGAAAATGGCAGCACAAGAGGAAAACCATTTTTCTTCTTCGAAAATATTTTCTGCTAATTCAGGGTCTAGAGTTACCCTTATAGGTTTTAAATCACTTACAGGCATTACGAGAGTAGGTACAGGTGTTCTTTGAAACCGAACTTCGTGTATCTCTGCTTCAAAGGCTGCCACATCCGCATAGGTTCGCACCCTTGTTTCATGCCCTGAACCAGGAACATAGGTCGGACCTGCAACTGTAGTATCATCAATCCCCCTACCGAAATCCCTTTGCGTGCATTCTAGTTTCTTCCACCACTAATCGAAAAGACCTCCTCCCTTACGGCATCCACAGCCTCACCGGCCGCTCGAAAAACAGCAGCCGATTTCAAATTTTGCTTTATGAACTAATTATTTACACAATTTAATAGAAGTGTGAGTTTATTCATAGGATAAATACTTAGCATTAATGGAATGAATAATAAATTTTTTAAGGAGATCATTTTTTTGAAATTATTTAACTAAGTCATTGAATAAATCCTCTAATTATGAGATGAAATGTTGAGGGAGTTGATTTACCATTCCAAATGATCTCTAGTGAATGTTTTAGAAAAAATATTAGTGGTAATGAAATTATTGGTTTGGACCCATTATTTGTAGAGAATGCCAAATGATTTAAGAAAAAATGTAGGGTCTTTAGTTACATCATATTAAATGGTTGGATAAATGTTTCCAATGTCGATGGATATAATAAAGAGAGTTAAAGTTTCTTATTGAATATCTTGAAGCATTTTGTTATTCATAAGGGTTTGAGGGATGATATTCCCATTTACATATATAAGGGGATGGGGAATAAAATTTTGATCATTTTGAGGCATAAGACGATAATTTTGATTAGTCATTTTCAAGATGTGATGTTACATTTACATAATTTGGTAATTGTTGGTTGTTCACATAACATTCATTTGATAAATAATTTGAGTGGTATCTATGGGTGTTTTTTAATTACTCATTTTATAAGGATGGTAGATTAATAGTATGTTTAATATTAGTATTAAAGGGAGGATCATTCAAAAGATAATGGATAGGAATGTTTCCTATAGGATGATTCCTTAAGAGAAGATTTGTTATGTTAATATCTATCACAATGATGGTATAATAAGGAAGTTTTGATAGGGTATCATTAGGAGTATAAATGGTGTTATCATGAGAAGTGTAAAATGAGTGAGATCCATCTAGATCATCAATTATCATGAGAAGTATAATAATTTAGATGAAGGTCCAATAATAAATGCAACATGAGGGATTGTCTTCTTAGATGGCTAAGGTAGGTAAGAAAAAACAACCCATATATATTATAAGTGGGTTAGGATTATCAAGAAATAATTTGATAGGCGATTTCATGATGTTAATCAATGTATAAATAAAAACATGTAAGTACATGTTTGTAGGAGAGAAAAATACTTAGAAATAAAACTAGATCAACCATTGATGTGACTAGATCAGCCAAATAATTAAAGAACTAAGGTCTATAATAAATCAACCAAATAATATAGGACTGATTAAGCTGATCTAGTTATATCTTTCTAAGGAAATTATAGTTTGATATTACTAAGTTAGTCAAGACCTATGCAATTGAGTAGGTCAACCTAGTTAGATTATAAGGAAGAAAAAATGATCTAATAATGAACTAAGTCTACCAAGTGATATAAAATCAAGAAAGTTGATCTAGTTTATATTTTGAAAACGTAA
Organism: Torreya grandis; assembly: GCA_037957365.1. Classification (NCBI taxonomy): domain Eukaryota; kingdom Viridiplantae; phylum Streptophyta; class Pinopsida; order Cupressales; family Taxaceae; genus Torreya; species Torreya grandis. The sequence goes on along the minus strand of JARHVA010001510.1, from coordinate 3,274,643 downwards.
AATAATGATCAAATAATGAACTAAGTTAACTAGGTGTTATACAATTGAGCATGTTGATATAGTTTATATTCTAAAAAGAAAAAATAATAATCCAAAAATGAACTAAGTAGGTCAAGAGATACTCAATTGAGTATGTTGATGTAGTTTAAAAATAGGAACTAAGTAAACAAATATTATAAGGCTAAGTCATGTCGATCGATGTAGTCTATTCACACACAGGAAACTAGATCGAGATGGTTAATCTAGCTAAAACACAACATATAAAATATATCAGTGCTAGTTGAGATAGTCTACAATATAATAGAAAATAGTAAGCAATAAGTATAAAATGCAATTTTATAACTACCAATTCTAACTAATTATCCAAAGAGAAGATCAATAAATTATACTAAAAGGTTGTGTTTGACAATGTAGACTTCCAAAGATATTGGCTTTTCCATTAGATAGTGATGGCCCAATACTTCAGAGTGCTAATGATAGAGGAATTGTTGTTCCCATATCCCACAAAACCTAGTTTTAATCTACTTTCAAAGGTAAGATAGAAGTAAATTCTTGGAAATAACCATTAACAATGCACCACATAATCAAATAGATGGTTGGATTTATTAGGTTTAATATAAAGGGAAATCCTCATAATTTCTAAAATCTCATGAGGTATGTGGAAAATAAATACTATGTTTAGATATGTACTATGGATATGAGTAATTTTTAAATCCCCTCACACCATGATATTTATAAACTATAGATAAGAACTGTAAATAAAATATTGTGTAGCCCTTCATGATAATAACTAAGTTGTTTTAAGATTGCCAGTACATAATTTCTAGGGAATACCAAAAAATATAAAAATAAAGGTGAAAATTAAATTTGTTAAAAATTAGGTTAAATTTTTTTAAATCAAATTAACAATTAGCCAACTCTTTATTTCAAAATTAGAAGTGATTGTAATTAATATAAAAATAAAGATTAATTTCTTTTGCTTAAGCTAAAAAATGAAACATATAAAATAAGATCAAGTATGTATATTTGGTAGAGAAAAAGTATAGAACATAATAAGGCTATTTGATAGAGTATATTATAAACTTGACCCAAAAAAACTAAATTGAGTAGATTGATTTAGTTTGGTGGCAAAAAATACAGATATAAAACTAGTTTGAGCTAATGGTTTTAGTTTTGAGAAATTGAACAAAATGGTAATTAAAAATTTTGAACTAAAATTTAGGAATTAAAATTTGATTAATATTGATAAAATGTAAATTATAAGCTATTAATAATGAACATGGAATATATAACAAGATCAACCATGTCAATTTAGTTAAATTTCTATATTTTTTTATTAGGTCATTAAAGAAGAATTTTAGTCCTATAAAGGTAGATGTTGGAAGAAAAATTATTGAGAGGGGGATGTGAATAAATCTTAAAAAAAACTTTCTTATAATTTCACTTAATCACTTATGAACCATTCAATCAAGGACATATATCTAGCATGCAAAAACACCAATCCATAAGGGCATGAAACACAAGAACACATAACATATGTGGGAAACACTCAAGGGGAAGAAAACCCACTAATATATGAAAATTAAATAAGTTAATATAATACAAACAACCAATTTATTGAATCACCAACTTCACATGGAGCACCAACCCCAACTAGCTAAGCTCCAACTCAACTAGGCTTTAGTAAGAACCAAATTTCAAGGAGGCACCAACCCCCTAGATGAATAAACAATAAATAAATCACATAAAACCATTTATAACATTAAAAACACTTTTTTCTCATACAATATATGATTATCTCCTTCTTCATCTCTTCTCTCTCTTCTATCCTTTTGAAACTACCTTCTAGGCTTGTTCGCTCAACTAGTCCTCTTCTTAACTTGATTAGGTCATATGAACTTGATTTTCATGTACAAAACCTATATAAAATATTAATAATATTTATTATATGATATTTATATGGTATATAATACGTTATTATACTTACCAATACTCTATTTCATTCACTTTACTCTCCACACAAATAAATAGGCTAAAACTGCCTAGTATTTATACAAGTCACTTATTCATGTCATTCTTAGTCAACCAAACATATTTAACCTCTTAAATAAGACATTGAATATATATTATGACATATAATAAACATGAATAAAATTTTATTTTATCCCCTTTAGATCTACCATATCTTAATTAGGCCTTATCTCATCTTTAGGTCTCATGGAGACCTAAACCCATTAGGTCTACTTAGGGCACAATACACTTTGACTTCCTTAGAACATATTAAAATGACTCATACAGTAGTAAAATATAATATTCCACTAAAATATAAAAATAATAATCTAATATAGGATATATAACACTTTTTAGCTTCAACCACCACTTGAAAGACACCATTAGTATTGTTCACAATTATGCCTATGCATACCAAGAAAGTCTATCTTAAACAACTGAAGCATAAACATAATTTTTAAAAATAACCATGGAAAAAATAACATATAAATAATATAAATAACCTAAATTTAATCACAATATTATTTATACTTCACAACTTAGGGAAAAAGGACTCAAACCCTTATCTGCAAATAGTCCACTCAGAACTTTTAGAACACTCCAAAACCTAGTCATGGAAACTTGAAATTATGTCATATAAAAAACAAATTAAATGAATTAAAATTATTATAAAAAATAATATGAATAACCTATAACAAAAATATCATAATATATAATATCAATTATTAGTTTTGTAGACCAATTTGTTAACCTTCTCTCTCACAGACCTTACTCTGTCAGACAAGCCATTTTGATTTCAATGTTTTCACTACTTTTAGTGAGTATAAAACCTTAAAAAATAAATACTATGTATATTATATGATTAAAATTAGGGCATAGAGTCTCAAACTCATTGCTATAAATTGCTTACCCATAATTTTTGATTTGCCTTAAAGCACAGTTGGTGAAAATGACCTTCAACACATGTATGATAGATTTCAAAAAAATCCAATGAATTTTTATGAAATTATTGTATCATTATAAAGTATTTATATATAAAAATAGCATGGTTAAATTAAAATATTATTTTTGAAAACCAATCTCATAACCTTACACCTTCAATGTCTCATCTGTACTAGACATGTCAACTTTTGAGCAATATTTTCATCATATCCGGTAACCTCCAAAGTTTATATCAAAAAATATCATGTATTAAAAGGATTTATAAATTTATCCATAAATTTTTATTCATCCCTAATCCATGATAACACATCCCTAATTACCTTCTCATTTCTACCTAGGTTTCTCACTCTTTGCACCAATAAGCCTATTAGTGATAGGTTGACATGGATGACTAGTTTATCATACCTTTGGGATATAACCTAATCATAAACCACCATGAAAATAAAATAAAAGTATAAATATTTATCCTCCATATATTTAACAATTTTGACTTAGTCAAATTTGATTACTACTATAAATCTCTAAAAAATAAGGCCTTTTCTATAGGGTCTACTCACACACAAGACAAACCAATCACACCTAGACATGATTGGGATAGTTTGATACAACATATAATAACTTATATATTTTTATTAAAATCCATTATGGTATGTTTTTAACAAGATCTTCCACATTAGGTCATTGTTATGGTTTTAGAGAGGGTTAACACTATTTCTGGTGTTAACGATTGTTCATAAAGGATTGCCCCTCATTTCCAATACTAATGCTTGGAGATATTATATATGACCCTTACACATATATCCTAAATATATTAGGTTTCCATGCAAAGTTTACACATTCCATTGAACACTTGAAAGTCCTTCTTGAGTTGAGAACCCTTCATTTTATGCTCTCTAGAGACTTTAAAACTACTTTTCATGCCTTTTCTTGTAAACCATGACTTGAAAATTCATGAAAATGATTAAAAAACTTGAATTACATTTTTAAATGATCATATAATCACACATTACTTGAAAAATAATATTTATTCCTCATTAGGCCATGCTCTCTCTCTTTTCTTAATTAGACCTTGAACTAAAAATCACATCATGCCTTACAACTAACCTTCAAGCCTCTTTCCATGCATTATATACCTCATATAAAAACTAAATAAACCTATATAATGATAAAAAAAACTAATTTAAATCCTTCATAGTCCTTGACAACACCTCATGACACCTTATTAGGTTAGGTAGGGTTTAGAACTAGTCTAGTTATAGACTTGGACTTAAGGTCTTACCCCTATAGGCTCACCTTGAAACTCTCCTAAGTGATCTAATACCTCAAATTAATGATAAATAATACTCATACATCCAATAATTCATATGTGTACTAATCTCACCAAGTCATCATACTCATACCATCTCACAAGGTCTTGTCATACTTTGACTAGTGCCATGACTAGGCTTCTTATGCTCTTAAAACATGAAAACTAACCTTGAAATACTTATTTATGATTATAAACATTAATAAAATGCCTTAAATTATCCTAAAACAATTTCAAACCTCTTCATGTTTACCATTCACATGATCATGATATGACTATGCTTGTTATGACTAGCCTTTTTCAAAACACCTTGTACTTAAGTACTAGTACTCAAACATGCTTAACTTGGCCTAAACCTTGACATCAAATTAATAATAATAATTATGTTGTCTTAAAATTATCTATAAATATATATAAATTATGTTTCCTTCAAACTCTCTCTTATCACATGGCTTCATTGTCACATTAGGCACACAAGCTCATACCTCACATACCACTCACAAAGCATCTTCACTAGATGCATCTTGGCATCAATAACATAAACCTTGACATCAATGAAAAAAATTATCAACACATTCCCTCTTTTTAATTTATGGTAAAACATTATTAAATATGATCACTCTTTTCTCCCAAATCTAATCAATCACCCTTCTTGAAATTTCTCCCTCTTTGACATTAATGACAAAGGGTCCTAGATTAAATTTGATATATAACCACACCTTATTGAGATATAGGCTTAGAAAATATAATGTTAACATTATAATAACATGATACTCCTTACTCCATTCATACCTATTTCAAATGAACATAGAACATAATACCACTTCTCATCATAGATTAAGCTCAATCAACAACCTAAATGATTCCTCTTCAAACCAAGCATCCATCATACTTATACTAAATAAATAGTGCCTCTATGAAGCCTAATAGAATAACCTCTTTCATTAAACACTATAAAAACCCAAAATTAGGAGATTCCCATACTTCCATGCTCTCATAGGATTGAATATCTTTCAGGATTCTGTTAGGCTTTATTTGGACCTTAGGTTTGACCTTTTCATCATCTATGAGATCAACAATATGAGAAGATAATGAGCATTCCTAAATTGATTTATCTTCTAAATTATGTTCTATCATATAAAAAATTCAACTTTATCTTGTATATTTTTCATGACTCACCTTACCTATATTTGGTTTCCACATATTCATATGCCTTCTCTCTTGCACTCTAAGAGCTTCAAACCTCCTGCTTTGACTTGATGACCTTCTAAATTTTTTAGGATAAAATATTGAAATATGTCCTATATTATGAAAAATTTAGTAAATCACCTTATTCATTTCTCTATACTGATGTGAATTGTGACTCCTTCCATAGTCCCATGAGTACTCATTCTTATAGAGCCTTATACACTCTCTTACTCTATGACCAAACTAATTGTATACAAAATAGTAACCATTGAATGAAGTAACATACCTCATAGAATTAGGTTATTGTATAGGTATTTTTAAGTTTAAATTCTTATATTAAACATATTTCTCCTTGACTTGAGATGACTCCTTTTGTTCTTCTTTGAAACCAAGACCTGTCTTATCACTTGTAGACTTCTAACTACTTAGGATATCATCAATAACCTCAGTTCTCTTTTCAAACTTCACAAAATTATTCACCTTTATATATGATTGATCCAACTTAGATTTAATGGATTCCACTTCAGTTTCATACCTAATGCAATCTTCCTCTTTATCATTTAGGTTTGTATTAACTATCTCCATCTACGATTCAATCTAATTGATGATCTCATCATACTTCTTGGAAGTGTTACTAAGTATCTCATTTAACAAGCCAATATATTCCTCATATTCCTTAGCTAATGATCTTGGTTTATGATTATTTCTTCTTTAGAACTTCAAATCCTCTAGGTCACTCATCAATTATACCTTAAGATTCACTTTAGCTTATTCATCTAATTCTACATCAACCATAAGGCCTTTCCCATTTGAGCAACCTTCATTATCTAATTCTATGGCCATGAATAAGGTTTCATTATTGTCATGCTTAGATTCATTATTTCCATCATCACTATCATATGTGCTTGTCACTTACATCAGATGAGTTATCTTCTTTGGTTTAGAAACTTCTCTTATTATTGAATGATCCTTTCCTACTTTCATTCTTCCTAAAATCTCTCTTGTTATTATTAGGTTTATAGTCCTTCCTGTCATCTCCATGATGTTCATCATGTTCTTCATTATGCTCAGCCTTATCCTTGTCTGGAAACTTAGATGAAAACTGACCAATCTTACCATAGTTGAAAAATTTGAAAGGAAAATTATCCTTGTAATTACAAGATCCAAACCTCAACTTCCTTACAAACATGGCTATTAGTTGATCATCATCAACATCTAAACATTCCTTATCCTTAACCTTCTTGGATTTTGAATTCTTCTCAACTTTGAAGATTACTTCTTTATTGGTAGGTCTTCCTTCATTTATTATCATCTCATAGGTAGTCAAGATTTCATGAATCCCATCCATATCTATATTGTCCAAATCTTGCATCTCTTCTACTATAGATACCTTAGAATCAAACTTAGAAGTTAGTGATCTCAATACCTTTAAAACAATTGTAGAATCTTTCACTTCTTCTCATAATCCTCTGATGACATTAAAAACTTCATCAAAATTCAAGAGGTAAGATGTGTATAAAATCAAAAATGCATCATGTCCATAAATAAATCTTAGATTAAATGGGATAGAGCACACATACACTTCTAATTAGGGGCATACAATTATTAAGTAGGATCATGACCAATGTGAGGATCTTCTAGACCTAATTAAGGGATCACTTATCACAACACACAATGTGAGGTAGGGTTCCAAAGCATAAAATCTAACATAATCCCACAATAACCCTAAAAGAGTCCTATGATTTAATATTTCACTAATCTAATAGCAAGAAAATTAAATCTAATCTAGTGCACACCAAAGCTAGTGGCACAAAGTATGGGCCAGAGAAAAACAAATAAATAACTAAACTAAACATGTATAGAATACATATACTCACATCAATGTATATAAAATACTAATACATATAAGAGAAGAATACAAATGCAATATCTATCTACTCTTACAAAGGAGTAATAAATTTAGGAATACTTACCTTTAAAGATGAACCCACTGAGCCTCAATCTCCCCCTTGGCCAAGGTGATTCATAAGAGATTATTGTGGTATGTAAGGATAAATCAGATAAATCAGATCTAGGCAATTCAACCTATCCAAACATTTAAAATACTTATCCACAAGACAATATCAGAGCTCCAAATAAAGTATTGAACTCTAAATCTTTATTCCCCAAGTAGAATTGTCAATAGGTAGATGTTTGTTCACACTTCTTTGTTGAATTATTATATATTTCAAATGTAAAGGAATGAACTTGTATATATAGTAGTATCTTACCCAAAAATAATTTGGACATGTCAGCTATGCTAGGTCAATCCAGTTGACCTAGCATGTTTTTGGGTCTAACTATCTAGGCCTATGCTAGGTAGGTTGAGAGGCCAACAAACCTAAAGAGATAAAAATTCCTTAAACTATGCTAAGTCAACTTGGTTTACCTAGCATAAAAGATAGGTCAAAAGTGTGCTAAAGAAACAAATTAAGGAAAAATATAGAAAGTGATAGGAATAGGTATAACTAAGAAGAATACACTTTGGGTTTAATGGTTTTAGGAGGCTAGTGTGTGTGTGGTAAGTGGAAAAAAGAACAACAATATTATGAAGCAATGATGGTCTACCCACCCCTTTCCTGGTGCACCCCTTAAGGTATGCACTTAGAGAGATTAAGACTTGATAGGTTCCTGAAAGATACAAAGTGTCAGCAAGTGATAAAAGTTTGAAAATATTATGTGTATACATATGCCCCAGCCAAAGCTCATCACATGTCATGTAAGTACAACAAAGGATGGTGCTTCAAAATAGAACATGATAACACATAATGTTGATGCTAAGTATGGTGTAATAAGTATCAAATAAGATAAATGAAATGTCAAAATCGAGAAACACATACCTTTAACTTACCTTGGTGTTGTAGATAAATAAGTAGACTATGAAAAATGAAGGTGTTTAATGTAGAGTACACTAGGAAAGCTTGTAAAAGTTAGTGTGAAAAAAGCCAAAAATATAAATTTTTGAAAAATAGGCCTATGGTAGTGGAAAAGAGACAAATATTTTAGGAAAATTGGTAAATTAGGATTGGTAAGGAAAGGCTAGAATATTTAAGGCAAATGAATGAAAAAAGGATGGCAATGAATGACAAATAAATGATAAAAAGGATGGTAAATGAATAACAAATGATTGACAAATAAATGACAAGTGATGGGAAAATGAATGAAAAATGATAAGAAATAAATGACAAATGATTGGAAATAAATGACAAATAATATGAAAGAAATGACAAGTGATATTGGAAAGAAAAAGACAAATGATAAGTAAAATATGAATGATAAAAATGAATGTATAACATACCGAATCACATTAGGAAGTAGGTGAAAAAAAAATGACAAAAATGAATGTCAATGAAATAAAATTTGAACAAAGATATGAAAGAATATCTAAAAAGTAACCTTATGTAAGATATTCATGTCAAATCAAATATAAAGAAAAATATGAAATAATGTCAAATGAAATGTAAGTCAAGATATAAGATAAACATGAAGAAGCCATACATAAAAAGAAGCATGTAATAACGACAAAAGAGTGTGGATTCAAATGTCTACAATAGAAGGGTAGCATAATAATGATAAATGAAATAAAAGAGTCGTCCATAGGTACTCAAATATGTTGTTTTGCCCTAAGGATAGATAAGACTGAAACAAAGTTATGCTAGCATGTTTTTAAGAGATGAAGAAGAGGGAATTAAAGAATAAGTAAAATATATTTGGAATCAAAATTTTCATGTCAAGGGGGGGAATGAAATGGGTGGAGGGGAGAATGAAGGAAAAATCAAGGTAGAGAGACTCTTTATTGAAGTCAAAACAATCAAATTATGTTTGTCAAAATAAGAGGACTGTCGACCTTAAGGACTCTAAAGAACTTCTATTAGCTACACAAGTCTTAGGTAAAAAAATGGACTATATAGATCATCCAATGAAGGCTATATGAATGAAAATTAAAGTGGACCTACCTCCCCATGACATGTTCCCCATTCTTCAGGACACACTATAAATTTGTTAGTCTACTATGAATATTAGGTAATTATATGAAAAATTATGTAGCACCATAGATTTTTTTGAATTCTCCTATTCCAATCTACTGGCTTACCACATGCCAAAGGACTTTAGCTCTATGTGAAGCTAATTGTGGAGTTTGAGCTTCAATTGGAGATAGGAGATGTGTTTGGAATCATATCTTTTGGTGTGAATTTGACTTTTTAAATTTGTATGTTGCCTTTTAGATATTATTTCCTTTTATTTCAAATGATTTGGATTTTAATTTTATTGATGGATTTTTTTAAGATTCCTCCTCCATAAAAATTTGGAAGACCAAACATGGGTGATAAAGATGACTTTCATTTGAAAACTTGGGACAAGGTTGCTAAGAAAGATAACTTCAAAGAGCATGGGGTCTAAGAGTATCATAAATATAGGTAAAATAAAAGTGATATCTTGACTTTGACCTTGTTTTATCCAATGAGGAGATGAGAGAAAGGGGAAATCAAGAGGAATGACACACGGAACAATTTAAATTGCTTCAAATTGTAAAAATGTGACAAAGGGAAAAAGGGATAGAATGATAGAAAAGGTGTCATTCCTTATCATGATAATGAGGGAAAGGGAGGAAAAAATGATAGCATAGATTTTTATGCAAATTCCATCTACTATAAAAAGTAAAATATAAAACATAAGAACAAAGATCAATAATAACATGAAAAGAATGGTAATTTTATGAGGAGGGCTGGGTCCTATCCATGATCTTACCTTGAAACTTCATAAAAGAGAAACCATAGAGGGTGATAAAAATATAAGGGAAAGAAAGAAAAAATATGGTGGTTTTTTTAGGGATGTGATATCTGTGGTTTTATAAAGCAACTCAAAAAAGAAAAACCCAAGGGGTGCCAAATTAAAATTAGCAAGAAAAAGGAAAAAGTTAATAAAGATAAATGAAGTATGGTAATTTTGTGAGCGGTGTGAAATCTTATCCATAGTCTACGAAGAAAATCACAAAAGAGAAACCCATGAGGGTGCCAAAAGAGAAAGAAAACTATGGTACATCAATAGGTAAATGCTAAAGAAAGCAGCAAAAATGATCATAAAGATACTAAGGCAAAGAATGGCATAAAAAGATAAAGATAAAAAAAAACATATGAGGATAAAAATGAAAGTAAATGCCAAATATGATGCATAAGAAAACCAAAATAACATAAAATAAAATGATGATGCTTAGGAAAGTGAAACTAAAAGAATAAAAATGCATAAAAACAAAGAAATATGAGACAAAAAGAACAAGTAAAATCTATGCTAATGTCTGTATCAAAGATGAGCATGTAGAATGCAAGTCTATAAGTCTTGTAAGGTTTCTTGAAGCTAAATTTATTTATTATTATGCATTTTAGAATAAGTGTGGGCATTGAAAGATGAAAAAATGGGTAAGTGGATGTAGGCATTGAATAAATCCTCTAGTTATGAGATGGAATGTATAGGTAGTTGGTTATATCATTCACGTGCATCACCAACAAAGGTTTTGGCTAAGATCTTGGTGGTAGTAAAGGCATTATTTTGGATGCATTCCTTATAGAGATTACCAAAAGTCTTAAGAAATATATTAGGGTCTTTAGTCTCATTATATGTTATATTTGGATAAATGTTTCCAATATCTATGGATGTAATAAATGGGGATAAGGGTTCATTTTGAATATGTTGAAACATTTTGCTATTCATTAAAGGTTAAGGGATGATATTTCCATTGGAATCTCTAAGAGGAGGAAGGACCAAATTTTTATTTTGTTGAGACACAATGACTTGAGGTGGTTGACTAATCATATTGCATAATGTTTTTTCATTCTCATTATTTGATATTGATTGGTTGTTTACATGATGTTAATTTATTAAATGACTCGGGAAAGAAGTTGAGTTATATCAATAGGTGGGTTTGAAGGTGGGGTATTAGTGTTTATAGGAAGAGGATTTTTAGTGTTGGTGGGAGGAATATTATTTATATGTGGAGGATTCCCAACATTGGTGTTAGTTATCTTAAGTGTGGTAGAAGAAGAAGGAATCTTGTTAAGGTCACCATTCTTGTGAGGAGTGTAAATAGTATTATCATCAAGGTTTTTGAATATTTGGGAGCAATATAGATTATCAATTTGATTGGTATGATTTAGTAAAGTATTCCCAACATTGGTATTTGGAAGAGGATTATGATGAAGGATATCAACTACATTTGATTATGCAGTGAGTGGTTTACGCTTAGGAGAAGGGAAAGGAAAAAATTGGATAATTTCATTAGAGGTGATGAACTAAGTGAGGTTACTATCCAAGTCCTTCATAATGAAATGTTCTTGATTAAGGGAAGGCTAAAAATTTGTCATCATGATGAAAAAAGACTAGATAACTACAAAAGAAGAATAAAAAGTGACAAAAAATAGTACAGGATCAATTTAGTTAGCCTAGCACAAAAATAGGGACTACAAAACTATACAAGGTCAACTAAGTCGATCTAGTATAGTGAACAGAGGTTGGAAAAAATGGTAAAAGGGTTGAAGATAGTATAAGGTTGAATAAGTTGACCTATCAAAAAGTATAGGGCATAAAAATTATTAAATTTTGACCAAGTTGACCTAGTGCAACATATAGGTTCCTAAAAAAGATACTAGGTTGGTAGGGTCAACCTAGTACATAAGATAGGTTCCTTGATTTACTTATATCTTTATTTCTACTTATATATTTCTAAACCATAAAATGTGTTGGATTCATGATGATTTAGGGAAGATGACAAAGTTGATATCAAGATGTGAATTGAAATAAGACAATTTACAAATAATGAAAAGCAAGTAGGAAGTACTGAAAGGGAAACAAATAGTCAATTAAATTGATGTTGGATAATCCAATTGATTCACACAAAGCAAAACCTTACACTAACATTAGATAATGAAATATTTTTCACACATAATTGATTAAAGAATAATAAAATAACTTGAAAGTAAATCTAGCTAATTGGTCAACCTAGAATGTTGATTAGATTATTAAAAATGATTTTGAATGTGAAAGGAAGTTGGATATAATCAAGGTACTAGATAGAAATCTAAGGCTTGTTTTAGGTAGTTTGGGATGAAAGGGACTATAGTGGTAATGATAAAGGCTTGGTATTGGGGCCTACCCCCTCAATTCATAGACTACAAGAATAATGGTAATGGGTGATTAGACAAAATATACCATTAACCATGCTTTATATTTGACTAGAGCATCAAGTTGGCTTCCCCCTTGGTGATGAAATACAAGTAGGGTGGCCTAGGTAGTCAAATATTTTAATTATTGTTGATGTTTATGTGATATGTAAATGTGTGCATAAATAAGAAATAGTGAAACTAAGTGATTGATTGAAAACCACCTAATTACACTATGTGAGCTATTCTAAGCATGCAAACAACTGAAAAGAAAGTGTGAGACTAATTACTAGCATATAGAGGTTAATTCCAACTTTGAAATAAGGAATAGTGTAGACATTATATTCATAATAATATATAAAATGGTCGATAGGGTTGAACTTGTACTATAAAAGTAGGGTCTAAAAATGAACTAGGTTAGCTAGGTCAACCTAGTTGTTCAGGCAACACACAAAACATAGAACTAGGTCCATAGGGTCAACCTAGTTGACTATGTAGGGGAATTTTTAAAGACTACAAATTATGAAAGGAAATATAGAAAATGAAACATACAAATAAATAGGAATTAAATTTAGTAAATTAGAGATGAAAATGAATAAGATTATTGATCAAGAACCATAGAAAAAAACTAGCAAAAATATACAAATTGGTTCGAGTTGGTCGATCAAGATATATAGGAACCTGATTTAAAAGTACTAGAAAAGCACTAGGTTGACTTGTTCAACCTATTAGGATAAACTAGATGTTTAAAAATGCACTAGGTGAATTTGGTTGACCTAGTAGGCTAATCTGGATGTTTGGAAAAGTGAAACGTGTACTGAGTCAATATGTTTGATCTAGTTGCCTATTTTTAACAACCTACACACTGAGAAAAAGAACTAAGTTGACATAATAGATCCAATATGCCAAAATATCTGATAAAAATTATGATAAAAAGAGAATGAAATAAAGTTAGAGAAATCTTGTAAGGGTTAGTTTCACATTGGGTTCACTAGAATGTATGCAATCAAAAATAAATCATGTTCATAAATCAATCCTAGATCATATGTGATAGAGCAAACCTACACTTCTAATTGGGGGAATGTAATTATTAAGTGGGAGCATGACCAATGTGAGGATCCACTAGACCTGATTAGGGGATCACTTATCATAACACACTGTGTGAGTTAGGGTTCCAAAGCCTATAGTCTAACACAATCACACAACAAACCTAAAAGAGTCCTATGATTTAATATTTCACTAATTTAATAACAAAAAATTAAATATAATCTAGTGCACACCAAATCTTGTGGCAGAAAGTAGGGGTTAGAACTAAAATAAATAAAAAACTAAACTAAACATGTATAGAAGACGTCTACTCATGTCAATGTATACATAATCCTAATACATAAAAGAGAATAATACAAATGCACTATCTATCTACTCTTATAAAGGAAGAATAAAGTTAGGAATACTTACCTTTGAAGATAAGCCCACTGAGCCTCAATATCCCCCTTGGCCAAGGTGATTTACAAGAAATTGTTGTGGTATGTAAGGATAACTAAGATAAATTATCTTTAAACTACACAACCTATCCAAACATCTAAAAGATTTATCCACAAAATGAGATCAGAGTTCCAAAGAAAGTATTGAACCTTAAAGTTTTATTACCCAAGTAGAATAGTCAATAGGCATATGTTCATTTTCAATTATTTGCTTAATTATTCTCAATTTGAAATGGTAAGGAATGACCTTGTATATATAGTAGTATCTTACTCAAAAATCATTCAAACATGTTGACTATTCTAGGTCAACCAATCGACCTAGCACATTTTTAGGTCCAACTCTCTAGGTCGATGCTAGTTCAGTTAAGAGGCAAAAAAACCAAAAGAGAGAAAACATCCATAAACTATGCTAGATGGACCTGGTTGACCTAGCACAACCAATAAGTTAAAAGGGTGCTAAGGCAAGAAATGAAGGATAAAACATAACAAGTGATAAGAATAGGTATAAGTCAGAAGAATAAGCTTTGGATTCAATGGTTTTAGGAGGATAGTGTGTGGATGGAAAGTGGCAAAAGGAACAAAAATCTTACAAATCACCGATGATATGCCCCCTTTTCCTAGTGTACCCCTTAAGGCATGCACTCAAAGAGTTTGAGACTTGATAGGTGCCTGTAAGATATGAAGTGTCAGTAAGTGATAAAAGTTTAAAAATATTATGTGTATTTAGGATTATATGGTTTCATATTCATATTTATGTTCCAAAATAAATAATTAAATATTTTGAATAATAGATCCCTATTGGTAGAAAATGACCTTGAGCTTGCTGACTAGCCATCCTTGCTTCTAGGATCTCCTTTAAGATTTTAGACCTGATTAGAAGTGCCAAGATCTAATATCTAATGTTGGAATCAAAATTAATGATACAGGGTGAATTAGTCTTCAAAAATATTACTTATCATTTCAATTAAGCACTTATGAACCATTCAATCAAGCACATATATCTAGTAAGCAAAAACACCAATCCATTACACTTTACCTTCCTTGGAACACATTCAAACACATAATGTCATATTAAAATATCATATTACACTCAAATATACCACTCATAATATAATATAGGATCCATAACACTTTTTAGCTTCAACCACCACTAAAACACACCATTAGTACTATTCACAATTAGGCCTGTGCATACCTAGAAAGTTTATCTTGAAAAGTTGAAGCATAAACACAATAATTTCAAAAAAAAACATGAAAAAAAAATATAAATAAGACATATAACCTATGGGTCATCAACATATGATTTATACTTTTAAAATTATGTAAAAAGGACTCAAACCCTTCTCTACAAATAGTCCACTCAGAACTACCAGAACACTCCAAAACCCAGTCATGGAAACTTAAAATTTTGAAATCTAAAAGAACACATTAAAGAAATTAAAATTAAATAAATTTTTTATAAAATATCATAATATTTAATGTCAATTATTGGTCTTTTAGATCAATTTTTTGACCTTCTCTCTCACAGACCTTACTCTACCAAATAGGCCAGTTTGGCTTCAGTGTTTTCACTACTTTTACTAAGTAAAAACCTTATAAAAAGAATGTATAGGAAATAAAATTACAAAATATGAAAACCATGTACATTATATGATTCAAATCAGGGAATAAATTTTCAAATTGATCATTGTAACTTGCTTACCCAGAACTATCAGTTTGCTTTAAAGCACAGTCATGGTGAAAATGACATTCAATACTTCTATTACCACTTTTAGATAGTTTAAATTAATTTGGATGAACTTATGAGATCATTATAAAATATTTTTATATAAATATAACATGTTCAAAGTTAAATATTGGTCTTGAAAACCAATCTCATAACCTTACACCTTCACTTTCTCATTTGTACTAGACCGGTCAACTTATAAGTAACATGTCATTTCCCATTTTTGATTAATTTAATTTTGTGGGAAAAATGCTCATTTCAATATTTTCCATGTAATAAGGAATTATTTTGGAAAATAATTTATTTAATATTTAATATTTTAGACCCATGTTTATTTTATATTCTCAAGTTGTTTAAATAGGGCCAAATAAATATTAAATGTATTTTAATATTAATGAAGATTAACAAGTTGAATGTTTACAAGGAAACTTACCATTATTTTCATTGATTTTTAGGAGTATATAATGATAATATTACATGTGAAATTTCTACTTTTCTCTTTATTTCCTATCCTCAAGATAAGTGGGTCAAATTCAGGAAAGTTTAGAAAATGGAAACAAAGGAGAAAGAGGCAGGATCTAAATGTTTTATGGGTAAGAGGATAAATATAGAGTTATTTGCATTTTATAACTCATTTCACCTTATAAAATCAAATATATTAGGATTTTTGAACCAAAAATTTGGGTGTCAAGTATATTTATATGCCAATATTTCCTTCTGGGCTATCTTTGGCCATTACAACGAATCTCTATGGATTGTTGTACTTGTGCTTCAATAATAGGATTCGAGGATAAAACCCCTTGGGTTATTGGTAATCATTGGATGAAAAAATATTTATTAATAGATATAAAACTATTAAAACCCTTTTGATTTCATGAGGTTAATATCATATAGATATTGCATTGGAGCTTCACAGATTTGTAAATTCTTGTATTTAGTTGGTGTGTATATTTGCATGTTATAGAGTGTGTAGTTTGAGTAGATTCCAGTGTTGTGAGTCCAATTTTGTTTAATTTGTTTATTTATGTTTTTATTACTTTAAATCATCCATTATTTTTTAAATTACATTAAATATATTATTATTATTATAAGTTGGAGTTCATAATTTGTCATTTCTATGACTTTTGGTGAAATCAGGGAAATTGAAAATGGTAGTTTGATATACAAATTTGTGTTTGTGATTAAATATGGAAAATTTATGATGCATAAAATAATTAGGAAATAAAATTACTTATATTTTATTTTATTTATAATTTTTTTTATTCTAAGTAAGATTCCATTTGCATTGTGTTAAAATTACCATTTTTGAGATCAATCGGTGTAGGAAAAATTTGGGTGTTCTAGAAGTTGAAATAAAATACATTTTCAGATTAAATATTATTTGAATGTAATTTTGGGAGTGAAATTATAGTGGTATTATAGATATGATATTTCCATCCTATGGGTTATTTTTATGTTTGATGCTTACTAATGTCTGGGTATTTAGTTACTTGAGAAGAAAGCCCTAATTCTACCAGCCTGCAAGGTGAATATTTTGTTGATAATCACTAGGGTGAAATAAAGTGCATTGAATTTTTTATCATGGGGGGATTATTTAGATTATAAAAAAATGGTAAAAAATTAGATATAATTTAAGATATAATTATGGAAATATAGGGGAGCCAAGATAAAATGATCAATTTAATTAAAAGACTTTTGGATAACATGAAAAATTCAATTCTAGCTAAAACATCTAAAAAATAAGAGGATAAAAACTCAAGATAAATAAATTCCATTTATATGACAAATAACATAAATTTTGGATGATGGAAGAGGTGAAGTACGAAGAAAAGTTATAAGTGAAAGAATTTCCAAAGGAGCAAAAAAATACAATGGTAGAACTAGAAATAGTTATGAGTACACGTGAGCCAAAATTACAAGAGAAGGTCAAAGAAGAAATTATGGATCATAAGTCAAATAAATAAGAGGAAAAAATCTTACAAGAAAGTGAAAATAATTAAATCATATAATAATCCACCATACAAATGGAAAGTAAGTATTTTGATTTAATAAAAAATATTTCATTGACTCTTAAGATTGAATTTCAACAAAATGTTTGTCTTAAGGAAGTCAAGGAGGAACAAATGATATATATATATATATATATATATATATATATATATATATATATATATATATATATATATATATATATATATATATATATATATGGAATGAATTTTTAAAAAATTGAATGGTATCCATGAAGCACCTTTTCTAAACATTGCAAAATAGGGACCCAATGTCATATGAGAATAGTCAACAAGATAGTTTTATGATATTTGTATTTATGAGCATGATTTTAGGAAGGATGCCCTAGTTGAGGCATATTATATTGATAATATTGTTCAGGCTAAGGGTGTTACTACTATAAATCCTTCTGAGATTTTCAAATTATCTAATTAAGGTAAACATTTTTATTTATTCTTTGATTACACATTAAGAAATAAGGATGTTGGTAAAAGCAAGCACTTATTGCATCATTTTCATATGATGTCATTACAATGTTTATTTCATGATGAGAATTATTCTAAAAATATTGAAAGGATGAAGGGTGAAAACTGGAATGGATATCATTTATCTCAACATCAAAATGTTTCATACATGATGGTGTGGGATATGGGTGTTTTATCCAGATCCAACATACAAATCGAAGGTAAGAATTCTTTGGTAATAAAAGATACTTTATTGACTTCTAATGATTGCATGTGCTATCAAAAAGGTGATTAATTCAAGGAATAAAGGTATTTACTTGATATATTCAAAGAATTAAAGATTGAGGAACATACACTAATCTCTAGAATTTCAAAGGGTGAGATCATGATTGGTTTTCAAAATAGCATGGTGGATGGATATGCATTTCAAGAAGATATTCTAAGTTGCAAGGATAGATATGTTGAGGGTAACTCAACAATTCCAAAATTATCAAATGTGGATGAGATCAATATTTATAGCCTAAGTTATGAGCATAATGATTATTTATTGTTTCCTCTTATGCCACTAAATTTTTTTATTCATTATGGAAAGAATACACCAAAGGGTGATAGAGTGAGAGGCATAACTTGCAGTATAGGACATGAAAACTCTTTTTTTTTCATTCCACATTATTATTTCAAATGGGATCCAATTAATATTTTAAGAGTAAAGGTAGATAGAGGCATTGGTATTTCTCTTGAGTTCTCCATATTTTTAATTTGGAATGAATGGAAGTCCCTGAGGAAACACTTAGAGTTTGATTTTTTCTCTAAGCACATTATGAAGAATCCATATTCAAGGGTTATAAATCATTGTGGGAAAACAATATCATGGGTGATGAAAAAATAGAGATATTCCTTATGGTAATATTGATTATATATATGGGTAATTAAATCAAGTGCCTTTTTAATGTTCAAAATTTTGTGACTAAGTTTGTTATGGTGTTTTGGGTATCAAGCTACAAGAAAATTACAATATTCATGGAGGAGATACTAAAAATTATTAACATCATGAAGGAAATACAATTAGTCATTATTTTTGGTGAACAAGAGTTCTACATCATGAGTCTTGAAGGAATCAACAAAACATGGAGCTTGCATGGTGTACATTTTATGGGAGAGTCCACTATGAAACTGGAATCCAAGGAAGAAGATTATTCACCCACTTTTGGAAGATTAAAGGAGGTAATAATTTCATGTCAAGTTGGAGAAGAAATTGGAATGGTATTAGTTCAGAAGAGGCACCCCATAAATTTTGATACTTGGGAATTGGAAGAATTGGACAAGGAAAGTCAGGACATCATGCATGTTGTGTCCATGTTCAAAAAATGTTTAGCTTATAGAATAAATGGGGTGAATTAATCTCATAATATTTTGAATTTTTGGGTGGGTAAACTCTAAGATCATGAGGTATGTGATGATTTATTTGTTGTGGGATTAGGAGGAACTAACATAATTTCTGGTATGCAATGGTTTCACTTCAATGGTTATTTCTCACATAATTCCATTAAGATCAAGTTTAAATTTGAAGTTAAATATGTGATGTTTAGAAGGGTTTTTCATGGATTGCCAAAAATGGTTACAATAATGGAAATATCTTCTCTCAATGGATGAGTTGTTTGGGAAACAATTGGTTGGTTTATGCCTTGTAAGGAATGTACATATTATATTGGTAATTTTTTAAACAAGCATAATGTGGTGTTTAATGAATGGCCTCCAAGGTTACCACCAGATAGAAGAATCATCATGATAGTGTAATAAAGATCTGTGACTATGATGATCACTCCATACCACCATCTCAACATGTACAAAGATGATTTGATTGATAAGCCACATGGTGATGAGTATTGTTCAAGGAAAGAATTTAAGTATGGATATCATCAAACATGGATGAGAATATATTACATTAAGGAGACTATTTTTTGGGGTAAATGGAGATACATTGATAATGTGGTTACACCATTGAGACTTAATAATGCATCAAACACCATCCAATCTGGTATGTATAAGTTGTTTGATAATCACTCTCACAATTTCATATCAATATATGGGAATGATAGAACTAATATATTTTAGTTTTGTCCTCATTATGAGGGTAAAAGAGTGAATTTATATCCTTTAGCTCAAACTTTTCAATACACAATGATGTGGTTTCTAGATGGTATGTTGAAATATTTACAAGATAGAAATTTTAAGATCAACATCATTACTTCTCATGATTTCATTATGCCATATAAAGGGATAATAAAAGAATAAAAATTGAATTTAGTTGATCTTAATGGAAATATGGTGGATGATAATAGGATTCCATGATTGGAGCACATAGATATTTTTGTTCAAATCAGCCTACACATCATAATATGGGATCCATAAGATATATTTAGGCATGAGCAAGTGAAATATTATGATAAATTCATAATCATTATTGAAATATATGTTATGAATGCTAACCTATTTGTGGAAGTTCAAATGTTTATCAGCATGGTGTAGTGGATGAAGGGTGGAAAGTTCTAGAGATTTGTTTGGGATGTTGGCAACATTAAGAGTCAAGGGACTGGTATAATCAAATTTCCATTACTTCAATCAAATCAAGGCTTTAAATTCATTACTCATATTAGGGATCTTCTAAAGGTTTGAATTCATGTTTTTGTGAGTCATGCATCCTTACTTGACATTTATACTCATGGGGTTAAGATATTTTTCATAGGGATGATCAAATCACATGAGTGGCATAAGGGTGTTAGGAATGTTGGGCCACATATATCTTATAGTAATCTTTGGTATAAGTTGTCTCACTTGATAGGGATAGGTGATAGATTACATGGGCACTATATTTTGATTCAACACTTGGGCACAATGATTCTTAAGCATTATGGTTTACAATTTCTTGAGGACAAGTAATTTGGTGAAGGGTGGACTTGTCATGTCTCATTTTTGATTAATTTAATTTTGCAGGAAAATGCCCATTCGAATATTTTCCATGGAATAAGGAACTAGTTGGGAAAATAATTTATTTAATATTTAATATTTTAGACCCATGGTTATTTTATATTCTCAAGTTGTTTTAATGGGGTTAAATAAATATTAAATATATTTTAATATTAATAAAGATTGGTGAGTTGAATGTCTATAAGGAAAAATGCCATTTGGGGAATGGATTTTTAGGAGGAGATAACGATGAGCTTCCATGGAAGCTTGTTAATTTTATCTTGATGTATTATCCTCAAGATAAGTGGGTCAAATTTAGGAAAGTTTGGAAAATGAAAACAAAGGAGAAAGAGGCTAGATCTAAATGTTTTATGGGTAAGAGGATAAAGATAGAGTTAGTTGCCTTTTCTAACTCGTGTCATCTTCTAAAATCAAGGAGATTAGAATTTTGGTGGTAAAAATTTAGGTGTCATGTATATTTATATGCTAGGATTTCCTTTTGTGCTATCTTTGGCTATTACAACCAATTTCTACTAATTTTTGCACTTATGATTCAATAATAAGATTCAAGTATGAAACCCATTAGGTTCTTAGTGATCAGTGTATAGAAACCCATTATTTTCTATAGTTCATGTAAATAGGCTTGAAGGTTAGTTGTAAGGCTTAATGTGATTTGCAGGTCAAGGTCTAAACTACAACCAACCTATATATCTCATGATTAAAAACTAATCCATGTCCTTCATATGCCTTGACAATACCTCATGACACCTTATTAGGTCAGGTAAGGTCTAGAACTAGTCTAGTTATAGACTTAAACTTAAGGTCTTACCCTTATAATCTCATATTGAAACTATAATAAGTGATTAAATGACTCAAATTAATGATAAATAATCCTCATATATCCATTAATTCATGTGTATACTCATATCACCAAGTCAACATACTCATACCTTCTCGTAAGGTCTCTTCATGTTATGACTAGTGTCATGACTAGGCTTTTCAGGCTCTTGAAACTTGAAAACTAACCTTGAAATAATTCTTGATGTTTATAAAAATTAATCACATGCCTTAAATTATATTAAAATAATTTCATACCTTTGTTCATACCTATTCATGTTTACCATGCACATGCTCATGATATGACTATTCTTGTTATGACTAGGCTTTCTCAAGACACCTTGTACTCAAGGACTAGCACTCAAACATAATTATATTGACCTAAACCTTGACACAAAATTTATAAGAATCATCAGGTTTCCTTAAAATTCTTTCTCAATATAGATAAATTAGGTTTCCTTCAAATTCTCTCTTGTCATATGGCTTCCTTGTCACATTAGTCACACAAGCTCATACCTCATATACCACTCACCATGCATCTTCACCAGATGCATCTTGACATCAATTACATCAACCTTGAAATTAATGACAAAACTTCTCAATAGTAGAAAGGTGGACACATAGTTAATAAATATAATCAAACATATCATTTTAGTTTTCTAAGACTAAAAATATAAATATTACAAGATAAACAAAATCAAGTAGATTAATTTAGTTTATTATAAGTAAAATGTAGATAGCAAGAAAAATGACCAGATAGACTAGTTCATTTTAGTTAGTTGAGATTGAAAGTTGTAAATAACATAATTAAGTATATCTACTTTTTTAGATATAAAATAAAATGCAAGAGACAAATTAAATGACTAGATCAACTCGTTCAATCCCATTGGCCAAAACTGTAACCTATAAAGGGAAGATAAAATAAAGTTGACCAACATGACTTAATTGATTAAAAAATTACATTTACATATGGAAAAATTGACTAGATTGACCAGATCAATCTAGTTATATGAAAACACCATACCTATATACAGAGAAAAAGATTAAATCAACCAACTTGATTTAGTTAGATGAAATAGAAACCTATATTCATAAAATGAAACTTGATCGATGAGATAAATCTATTTGATTATGAATAAAAACTTAAAAATAAAAGGGTTAGGTTTATACTAGGTTCACCAAAATGTATGAAATGAATTAGTATGGATCTAAATTTTTTTCTACTAGTGAATTCTAAGATCAAAAAATGTAATCTTACTATCAAATCATTTCATAGCTATTTGAATCATGGAATGACCAATTTGGATCCACTAAACTTACATAAGATATATATTATCACACAACACCATTACAGAGGGTTACAAATCCTCTAGTTAAGTAGTACCATGTAATAACTTTAACTAGGTTTATAATACATAAAATAAATCTAATCTAGTACTTAATAAAGCTTGAAACACAAAGGAGGATAGATAAAAACACATAAAAAGAAAAGAAAACTCTACTCAAATCAATGTAGAGGTAAAATATGCAAGGAGTAAAACTTTGAACCTATTACTTTATGTAATATATATCTACCAAATGAAAGAGTAAAATTTAGGAGTAATCACCTTTGGATGAGCTTGTCATGCCTCAATCTCTCTGTTGGCCAATGGTGCTTTACAATAGGTTGTTGTGTATTTTTAAGGATCACATTATAGAAATAAACTCTAGGATAAAATACTCCTACTCTTCACCCAAGACTTTCCCATAAGACAACCTTCCTTCCTCCAAGGAAAAACCCTAAGAAATGAATCCTCAAGTGTATAATTTGTAGAAATATATGCTGTAAAAATGTGAAATGAAAGTTCCTCTATATTGGATTTAAGTGAAGGTGGTATTTATAGACAAGGATTTACCCTAAACCCTACTAAAATTTTAGTTGATATGATCCACCAACTTGATTTTCTTAGGAAGGAAGAGTAGTTGGTGGGTCTCAAACTAGGTTGGTCGAGTTGACCTAGTAATATAACATGCATTACATCCTTTATAACAAGATCCACCTATCTGAAGTAGTAGGAAAAAGAATAAAAAAGGGTGTTTTCTTAGTAAGGGTCTATTTTAAAAGGGTAATTGTTTAGGGAAGTGGATAAACATGGTTTTATTACTTAGGGAGTTATATAAAAGTTGCTTGTAGTGGTTTTAAGTAATATTATAGGGATAAAAAATATTTTGAAGCACTAAAGTTCTAACTACCCATTTGGTAGTGCACCCTTTAAGTTATGCACTTAGAGAGAAACTCAACAAGTTCCTTAAAGAGAGAAAGCATTATTAAAAGATAATTTTTTAAAATATTGTGTAAATAAATATTCCACTATACTTGTGTCTAAAATATCATGTCTTTGAGAAATATTGAGAGTAGCTTCATAAGGATAACTACTTACTGGTGAACTAAGGAATCAAATATATGGTTGGCTTCCTAAGGATAAAAAATAGGGAATACTTGGGTGTTTTTAATATATCATGAGGTATGTATAAATTAAATTTCATGTATAGTGTTGTCTAATGGCTTGAGTATTAAATAATTAACCCTCACACCATGATTTAGGTAAAACTAACAATCCCTTAGACCATAATGATAACTTATATTTATTTTTAAAACTATTAGAACATAGTTTATATGAAAGCCAAACAAATTAAAAATAAAGAACAAAAAAATGTCAAAAGATAAATTTGTAGCATGTAATTATTATAAATAGGAAAAAATAATGGTATAAGCCTAGATAATAAAATAAAAATTTGATGGAACTAAAATTGATCACAAGTAACTATATTGGGTTGGTTGATACAGTTGTAAAGACGCACAAAATTGTATCATGTTGCTTGATATAGTCGAGATAAACATAAAACAATACCATGTTGGATAATACTATTTACAAATAGGCATAAAAATATATTGAGTTGGATAATATAGTTAGGCTAATGGTTTAGAATATTTTATAAAAATATAGAAGATAAAAATGAAACTAACCCAACTAAATTAGGGACAAATATTTCACATCAGGGTCACCATAATGTATGCATGAGCTTGGATGACCTATAATTATCCTATTTATCTCAATATCCCAGGACTCAAAAAAGGTCAATCAAATAGAACCTATGATACTTATTCAATCGAGTAAGGACTATTAAACTCTATATATATACCATATGGTGACATATAACTCAAATTTTAAGAGGAAATGGTTCTAAAGCCTAATAATATGACACAATGATGTAGATCTCCCTAGACCCCAACAAAGGTATATGGTTGTAAACTATGGATATCAATCAAATGATTGTAAAGGGGTATAAACTAAACTAAATGATGGGTTAGAATGGTCATAAATAGGTAAGGTGTAATGGTCAACCAAATGGGGGTTTATGTAACTTAAAGTGATTTATATCAAGTCTAAATGATCATATGGCTACAACAACTTATTTGGTATAGATAAATTATAAATAATGATAGACATACATTAATTTTAAAATTAACAAGAAATATCTATTTTATTAATTAAATAAAAGAAATAGTGTAGGGATATAAATACTTGCCTTGAGGTGGGACCTTTAATTCTTTAATATCCCCCTTTGATCCAGTAGATATTTGTAAGATAATGTTGTACATTCAAGACCTCTAATGGCTGGATGAATACCTAGATATTTAAAGTTAGGAACTCCCAATGACTCCTTCTATTGGCCTTTAATGACACAACAAGACAATATTCCTCAAGATAAGGTTGTAAGCCACTAGATATACATATACTTTATATAGGGCAGAAATGTGAGTGAAAGTAGAGTGTATGAATACAAATAAAATATGAGCCCTATATATAGTGTCATAATACCCAAAACCAACCCTATACTTTAAGCCAATGGTGTTGGCCTCATTGATATAATTGTAATATGTTAGATAACATATTATGATATTGATTATATTGATACAATACAAATTTTAGTAAACACACTCATAATTTTATCAATCTAGTTTATATAGTACATGAATGATGAAGGCATAAGACATATGGTATCAACCAGGATGATACCATAAGATATAGGGAAGATATAAAATCTATATATGTAATATACATAATGGATAAATGGATATAAACTTAGAGGATGTCAAAATATAAGTATTAATGGTGTAATCATGGTATACTAACAACATCTCTTATAAAGCACCATGACCCTTTCCCACCCCATTTATGATTTAGACTTTAAGGCATGCACTCAAGGAGATTGATGTATTGAATATAAATTGCAATATAAATCTTTAGTAAAATGATAAAGTGAATAATATTAGGTGTATACACTTGATCTTTATAATTTTTTTCCCAAATCTCCCATTTTCTCCATGTGAAACAACAAGAAAACATGTATTTATCAATGTCTTCTAAATATTAGCCACCTAAATTAATACGTATTATTTATATATTTGAATTTAAATATACAAGTAATATATACATATAAGGATGTGTAAACCATAGTACCCATTGTTGAACATGTTTCAATAATTCCATTGGTTGATTATTCTCCAAGGATATGTAACCATTAAAACTGTGAGTTTATGAGTGTTAAGGCCTCAACCACCATCAGATAAAGACAAGTGATATAATTTGTGAAATATATAAACTTCAACTTCACTTCTCTTTATATTGTATTAATTATTTTTTGGAACCCCAAAATTAGGTTCATATATAAAGATGGAACCTTGGAACTAGGTTCATATGTTAAGGTTAAACTCTAAAACTAGGTTCATATGTAAAAAGTGAAACCTTGAAACTATGTTATATTCTAAAGAATCAACCATTTTATATGTATTATGTATCCAAAGTGACTGTGTATTACCATTGATCCTCAATACAAAAATATAAAATTATTTACATGAACCATATTCATGCCCTAAATATAATCTAGTTATACCTTAAGGTGATATGTAATACTATCATATATCTATCACAATGTCATATAATTCCTAATGTTTTCCTCATTATATTATATAATTCCATACATATTTCTCAATATACCATATCTAACCCTTTTGAATTACATAATCTTAACCAATTTACATAATTTGTCCTATTTGAATCACATAATCTAACCCAATATTCTTAGTCTATCATATCTAAATCACATAATTTATTTTATCATGTTAACTAAGTGTTTCTCATGGTTTGAATCTCTAAGACAATCACACTGCATGCCCCCTTTTCATATGAGGGTTTAAGCTTATGAATCACTCATTTCAAAATAAAATGTTATGTGCATCATATGTTATATATAAAAATATAATCATTTAATTATGAAAATAAACATGATAAGATATATAACAATAAAAATATTTGATCTTTCAATCACATATGAAACATGTTATCCAATTCATTGGGCATATAAGTGTCAATGTCTGGTAAATATATCAATTAAGCACATAGTGTCAATAAACATAGAAAATGCATGATATAAATCATGACATCACATACAGTAGAATTATGTTTGTTATAAATCATGAAAAAAATAATATTAATAATCATATATGTAACCATGCACATGCACACAAAATAATGATCATGAAGCACAAAATCACTCATTACATGACACAACTCTAACCTAACATAGACATGACAAGGCCATGACTTATACTAGAGTATCCTCTTCACAAATGACACATGAAGTGAAATACAAATTCAATTCAATTAACTTTAAAAAAATATTATAACTCACATCAATGATCACATAATGTATAAATCATCAATATAAAGTACATAGAAAAAATAATGTTGCTTCACATAATCAACCAACATCATCATCCAATATAATAAGGCACAATATACATAATAAATAATACTTTATAAAGTATAAGAAAGAGAAATTAATATATAAAAATCTACTATGATCAATAGACAAGTATAGAAATATATAACCCAATAAGTGCAAAAATATGCCTCAAGTGTAGGAATGTTAGCAATATAGAAAGGTTTCCCCTAAGTGTAAATAATGTTACAAATATGTATGTTAATTTACCATATGTAACTTATATTCATGCATACCACTCATGTATACTATTAAAATTATGCACATAGAGAATATATATGTAATTAACCATGTATATGATGAATAAAATTAATTAAATGTGTGTAATAGTAAAGCACATCATACATAGACCCTAGTTTTTTATTTGTTTATATTATATTTATATTTTTTTTTATTTTTTATTATTTTTATTTTTATATATTATTGAATTTTAAACATTCCCCAACTAACCTACTATCCCATAAATGGTATGCTCAAATTTAGTTCCTAAATCAATCAACATGAACACCACATATCGTGGGTAGGGAGTAACATATATATAACTATCTGAAATGAAGAAATGATCATGCACTATAAAATATCTAATATATTAATTATATTCAACATGATTGTGTAATCATTGCATATACTTAGTATCCATAGTAACCTATGGACTCCATTGTATGTCAAAATAATGACTCAATGTTATTTGTGTGAATGGTATAGAATTGAAGTGAAATGTATGTCTCAATTATAACTATCTAATGATTCATCACATTTAGAAATATAAAATGGGATAATTGATCTAACCAACTGTGTATATAAAATAAGTCATCTTCACATATTAATTTAGGTTGACTTAATTACACTTGATCATGAGTAAGTGAATCATGTGGATATACACTTGGTGTTAAAATTGAATGAACACTCACTATTACATTTTTCATGAAATAATTTTGTTAAACCTTCTTTAGATAATGCACATAGTGATACTTGACCCATGCTCATAGTTCTAAATTCCTTTTCTTTCTCTTTATGTGGAGTGAGATTACTCACTACTTGTTTAGTTTCTTCATGTGTATGTGGCATGTTTTATTTTGGATAGCACACTTGTGTATGTCAATATGTAAATATACCTCTAGTAGAATTTTATTTTTAAATATTATATCTATTCGAAATTTAATTAAACCTCTTATGAGTTTGAATTAAATATATATTTTATTTTATCTAATGTTTCAAGATCTATTTTCCCTAACAATTATTTTAAAAATATTGAATTTAATTGTGTAATGGTAGAATTTAAAAAAAATATCTATTATCTTAGGCACAAAATAAAATTCTATCATGATATATTCTAGTGACCCCTTATAGGCTCTCACATGGTTCAATTCTCTTGGATTGTGCCCTAATTCCTTAATAAAATCAAATTTTCATGTAGTGTCTTGTATATTATCATCAACAACAATTCCTTTCCTTTGTTGACCTTATATAAGGGTTAAAATGGCCATTAGTTCCTTTTTGGGTTCATATGACAATGTATGACCTCTAAGAACTACCTAAGATACATCAAACTTCATAGATTGTGAAATAGAAGAAGATGGAGAAGCTAACCTATAGGAGTGTTGTTATATTTTTAAAATGTAATAAATCCCTTATCCACAAGTTGTTAAACTATCTATTACAAAATAGAAATATTATTATCTTTATTCCCTTTCATGTGATGTTAGCTAAAAAAAAATCTTCAAACCACTCATGTTAAATGATGTGTAGGATAATAGATAATAAAGGGTAATGTGATTAACTCTTTATCAAGGAGAATTCATAAAATATTACTTGGTTTATCTTTAGTCTTTAAAATCATATAGGTTAGTCCACAAAATAAGAGATAGGACTCAAGTGAGTTACTTCCTTATTAATTATATTATATGTAGCTTCCTTCTTAGATGGAGTATCACCTTGGAGACTTGAGGTGGTTGAATTTTTGGGAATGTGTATAATTATATTTACAAGTGTGTGCATGTATAAGATTAAATTCATAAGTGAATATATCCATGTCAAGTCACTCAATATAACTATATCTATAATATAATTATTTTTTTCCCAAGTGGAGGTAAAAGGCCTTTACCAATGATGAATTAATTTTACAAATCAGTTCTTTGATACATTAAGTAATGTAATGTATTTTTTAACCTTGAAATATAATCCTCTATGGGTTCATCATGACCTTGTTAGATGGTTTGTATATATTACAATGTCAATCTAGGACTTCTATTCTTGTTGAAATGTGATAGGAAAGTCTCTTCTAATTTTAAAAATAAGGGGTAAATCATAGAACCAATCTAAGGATTTACCTTTAAAACTTTGATGAAAGGTTTTTAGTAATACCACCTTATCACATGAATATTTCCCAAGAGAATACCTAAAGTATGAAATGTGATCATGGGGATATATATATATATATATATACACACACACACACACACACATAGATATATATATATATATATATATATATACATATATACATATACATATATACATATATATATATACATATATACATATACATATATATATATATATATACATATATATATATATATACATATATATATATATATATACATACATATATATATATATATATATATATATACATACATATATATATATATATACATATATATATATATATACATATATATACATATACATATATATATATATATATATATATATACATATATATACATATATATATATATATATATATATATATATATATATATATATATATATATATATATATATATATATATATATATATATATACAAAAATAATATATATGTAGGCATAATAATCCTTCTAGATATAGATGATTGAGTATCCCTCATACTTTAGGTCCCTAGTATGTCATTGTTATCAAACTTAGCATTATATACCCTAAACTCTAAGGATAAGTAATTTAAAAATAAATAATTACACCTAGTTCATGTAACATATTTAATATATTACTATTAGGAGTTATTATAGATCTAGAATGATAATTCATAAGTTTCATTTCACCATTTATCTCAAACATGGGTATAACAAGCTCTTTGCATGTATGTCTATAATTGAATTTTGGAACATTGTCATAGTTTATATGAATGAAATAATAATTATATTGTTTATAAACATCATGCCATCACACATCATCAAGTTTCATATCAACATAAGCATCATTTAATTTATTTGTTTAAATAACATTATTGCAAAGCATAGATCATGAGATATTAAAAAAATCTGAATAGCATGGGAAGAAATATGTGTATCATCTATCCATTTTTTATTAAATCCAAAATTATTTATTAGTAAAACTATTAATAGTATCTATATGTATGTTAGTTGATTCAATCTTAATAGGTTCTTTCTCTACCTAATGACTATTATAAAGGTCTATAGAAGGGGAAGAAGATCTAGTCTCTTTGATTATAACATTAATGTGACATATTATCCTTTACTACCATTATAAAAATATACATAATTAGCATACCAATATTCAATATCATCATTCCCATAATAATAAATATCATACAAATAAAAATTATCATCATTATCCACACAAACATGATCATTATTGACATAAGCATTATCATTATTCACATAATCAAAATAATCAAAATTTTCCCATTTATTGGTATAATCATAAGGCCCAACATTTGTATAAAATAAATAATCCATAGGATGAGATATATTAGGCTTTGAGGGATCACAAATTAGACTAATTAAAATGATTCTTAAAGATATATATTCATAATAATAAACCCTAGACATTTTAGATTCAATATTCATGCAATATGTGTTACTAAGCATAGCTAGGATTTACTCATGTATATTATGGTATTTTTATTCATCACTTTTCATTATATTAAATATGAATGTATGATAAAATAGATAAATTAAATACATGATTTTAAACACCATGGCTAAAAATAGTAAATATAAATAATTTTGACATGATTACAATCACACATTTCCCAAATAATGAGATCCTAAAGGTATATGCATATAAAAGATAAATTTGACAAGGTCCAAATAAATAACCAACCACCCAAATAAAATAATGATTAAATTTGAGAAACTCAAAGATATTTTGGATAAATATAAGTAGATAGATGAAACAATTTTTTTTTAAATAGATATATTTTTCACCCATTACACTGGTTTTCATGAAAATAGGGAAACCCCAATTCTAGGAAATCCATTATATATTTTAAGGGACCATAATTTTTTTTTATTAAATTAGTGTGAAGAAGGAAAAAATATAATATTTTATAAAAGAGAGTCATTTTCAATCAGATATTAGTAAAAAAATTATGAAGACAAGCCATAACCTAATAGGTAAATAAACGTAAAACCTTTAGGCAAAATAGGAAGAAAATAGATTTGTGAATATGACAAGGGGAAATTAAATACTATATTTTAAATTAAAACCATAATAAATGATAAATATGAAAACTTAAGTGATAATATACCAAGGGTTTTTAATGCTTGAGTCAATGATTATGTTCATTAGAATGTTTTACTTATTTTGAATAAATGTGATATAAATAATATAAAACTAGGGCTAATTTAGATTATGTAAAATATATCAATAATACCCTAATTTGAATTGAGAAATTGAAAAAATTTATGCTTCAATTAGATTATTTAAAATTAAAAACTAAATATAATAGGGATAAATTTATCTTTTTTATGTATTATGTCACTGACAATAGTCATCACAAATTTTGAATATATGTTTTATATGCTTTGTCACTATTCTAATCAAACAACTAAATCTAAAAAAATGTTTGTATGATACCAATAATAGCAAGGCCCCTAGACTGACTAATATTATCATATAACTACTAAAAGTTTCCTTGTAGATTTATCATCTCTATGATGCCTAACACCAATGTTCCTTCACTACAGATGTCTCATGTGTGTGAACTTGCCTTCAATTTTATGCACTATTCTATGTTTTATTTCTCCTTCCCTTTGAACGCTAATATCATTTTTGAACATAATATGACCCTTGAAAATGGGTTAGTATCTTGGTTTAGATATCTCCTCCCACTCCATGTTGAGTTATTGAGTGATCTAATAGGATCTTAGTCACTAGATCTTAACATTGTTTACTATTGTTTCATATCTATCATTGTAATACCCTCATTAGCATTATCATTAAGATTTATACATGTGTGCCAATCCATAATATCTAACTCTACTTTTTTTTACTACACAACTCCTATAGTGTTAGCACTATAGACCTTGACTCATGAATAATGATAGTTAATGATTGAAGGTTTTAAGTATGTAGAGGGATTTAAAATCAAATTTAATCTAAAAATCAAGTTAGATATCATTAAATTTGTCCCATTATTACTATTTTTTAATCTAGTCGTATTGTAAATGTGATTGATGACTAAATATGCACTGAATAACTCTAAATTAAGATGTTAAATCTTGGTGGTTTTCCTTGATGAATATTGGAAATAAAAAAAATGGATATAAAATTAGGAAAAATATATTCCAATAATAACTATGGTGATACGTTATTCCACCATTTTATATTAGAAAAAGGGACTAAAATTAGCCAATAATTGTCTAACACTAATTTAGATATGGATCCTATTTTAGTGGTTAGGGTTAAAGATATATAAATGATAGGTCACAAGGGTGAATATTAGATATAAAATAGGACAATTAATGTGCTAAACTCAGATGTACTATATGTTGGATTTATAAATTTTATCTAGGATATTAATGGAAAGTATAACTCTGATAGATATAAAAATGACATAAAAGAAATTAATTCACTATTTATGATGCTAATAAGATGCCAAATTTTATACAAGTAGGAATTAGGTAGGAATATATTTCTAGATCAATTGTCAGATTTTGGATCTAGTGCCTTTGGCTCTTTGGATAGTTGCATCAGTGAGGGACAATTACATCAACACTAGTGTCTAAGTTTGATGCTAGTGTCTTGTATGGAATATTCATTGAAATTTGATGTGATAAAATGGATGATTTTGGGTTTGGATTCACACTTAATTTGGTGTATTTATATCTAGGTCATGGACTATCACTCTTGGTGAAATGGCAAAACCTTAGTTTTGCATCTTCATTGTGACAATGGGGAAAATGGGTTAGTAGTCACATAGTGTCGAGCTAACTTGAAATCACCCCACTATCAAACGAAATTGCCTACATATTTAATAATCCATAAGAGGTCCTCAGACTCATGTAGAATTCCCCTACATGTTAGCTTGTGTGTGAATCATGTAATGTGTGTAAAACAAGTACAATAGTGACCTAGCTTGTAACTTAGAAAATATGACCTTATGACTACTCCTTTAGTATTTCAAACCTGTAGTTGAATTTTTTTTGTTGAATGATATTAGAATAGGGTAGAATAGGAAATATTTTGGTAACTTGAGTCTACCTGAGTGCTTTTTGAGTGCTCTTTTGGTTTGATTTCTAGGTGATGAATGAATGATGGTTGATATTATTTATTCCAATCCTATCAATAGATAACTCACATTAAATAACTTAATATGACAATTTTGATACATTTTATTTACATATTAGATGAATTTAGGGCAATAGACACTTGTGTCTAGCTAAGATAGTAATACATATACTACTTTCTAATGTAAACATTAGTGTCTATGGAGAAAGAGAGTAGGCATATGCCTAGAACCTATAGAGGTATAAGATAAGAATATTTTAAACATTATGGGTAAGATGGGATGTCTATTTCATCAATATAATCTTATTCAGAGTAAGATATAGGCCAAGGGACATAAGATAAAGTAGATATGAGGCTTACAGAAGCAAGGTATGTGTAAAACTAAGAGGAACAACCAGGGTCATGAGTTTGTCAAGTGTACAAGACTAAGGTACTACATTATACAAAATATGAGTTTTCCCCCTTTAATATAGTAGTGAAAAATCTATTTTAAGGGAAAGGAATTAGTACCTAGGTGGTTATACATACCTTGTCTTTACTTGAATTTAATTTGAGTGCTTTGTTGGAGCTAGGTTTTTTAGAAGTACAATCACTAGGGTTGAATCAGTGAGCCTAGATAATCCAAATTCAATTTCAAATCTTTCAAAACTCTTAATAAATTAACATAAGCATTTATGAATCATACACGTCACTCATATAAATTAATAAAAGAGATAATGTAAGATTAAGCACATAACACGACATATGTGGGAAACCATTTTGGGGGAGAAAACCCACTAGAACCTACAATTGGACTACTATCCTATTATAACAAGAACAAATTTAGACCAAAAAAAAATGATCAAGGAACTACCATCCCTTTTTTAATAAGACTATAATCCCACAAGGAGCTTTTATACCTATCTAGCCGAGTAGCCACAATAACTATACCTTTAGCAATTTTCACCTTACAAGGAGGTTACAATACCCTAAATGTTGATAATCCACAAAAACACCTATGAAAAACTCCACATTTGAATTGATGTCTTCAACACCTGATGATGGACCTCTAATTATCACTCTTCACCTTCTCAACAATAGTGTTATCACCAAAACAACAACATGACCAAATGGTAATACACACAAACATTGATTTCCTCTACTCAATAAACCATACATTGAGAACACTTAATATCCTTTGCCTCTCAACCCTTCACTCTAAACCACACACACATGTCTCTCTCAAATCTCTCAAGTCTATAAATCATCATCTTTGATTTCACTATTTATATAGCATTTATGTTTATCAATTTCTTATTCAGTGATTAGGCATGCCTTAACACTAGAGTCATCTCTCAGATCAATAAATGGCTTAAAAAAATCTTCATCGGTCAGCCATAGCATCTATGGCTCACCCTTAAGTAGCTACACCTTTCAATTAAGCCCTTATAACCCTTATAGGTCTCATAGAGACCTATTCACCCATTTAACATTATATTGAGAAAAAAAAGAACACATGACCAATTCCAACTGTATAAGTCCAATCTACATGACTCATTATTCATCCTAAAATAATCACAGTCACCACTACACTCTTCCATGTATGCTCAATCAACTCAAACATTGACCTTGTAAATAGGAACATTATGAATGAACACATAGTCAAATTCTTAGGCTTTATTTATGATACATATGATTGATCACACATACAAATACCACATAGATCATCTAGTCTAAGACACTCTTAAATATATAATTCATCATGAAACATATAAATACCATCATAGTGAGCTAAAATATCCTTCTTGGGTTACTTGTAGAGTATACACAAAACATAGTTAACTTTGAACCTTAATATATGTGACTATACACACTTTCAGATCTTCAAATATATATTTCCAAGTGCTCCTTGGATTATTATACAAATTATATTTTTATTACATCAATAAATTAATTATGTATCAAAATTTATATGAAAAATATAGAGCATTAGTTTTTCCCTTTGTAAAATTTAAATATTCAAATCCCAATGGTCATAATTAAACTTTGGTCACTAAAAATACATATATTTCCCTCATTGCTTAGATAAATCATGCACCATCAATATTATTGTAATTAAATTGACCTTTAACTTTCATCTCTCATCATTGGATCTTCATCTAGACTATTTGACTTAATGTGCTCCATCGATCTCCTATAGGTAGGTTGGTCTTTATCTGTGTTAAACATTAGACATCTTGAAATCATCTCGCTCAATAAAATTATTGATATCTATCTGTATGAACATCCACTCATAATTATATATTATAATAAGCTTAGTATTTATCTCTTCTTGATGTTAAACTTTGAACACTTGTCCTCATCTCTCTTCTTCCAGACATCTTGGAATGAACATGCTCCATTGATCCTTTTGTAAGGAACTCGATCTTTACTCAGTTTAAGCAACAAATGATTTGAATAATTTCACTCAATACACTCCATTTATCTTGATCTATATGAATTCTTGCAAGCCATAGTATATCTATTTGGTCATATTATTTACTCTTTGTAAATTTGGCTAAGTATGGGGACCATTGCAAACTACCTAGAAGGCCAACTTCGCTCCTTAATAAATTTTACCTTGATCAATATCATGACTTAAAAATTGAGCCATATGATGTCCTCACATAGGATAATATAACCATGCATAAAAATTATCTTGAAACATTTACATGTGTGAGATATAACTCCATTAATCTTCTCACTCATATTTTTATGCCATAGAGCCAACTATGCCAATAACTATTTGGAAGGACAACTTTGCACATGCATATATTTTGATGGGCTTAATCACATGATCTAAAATTTATAAAAAATAAACTAGGCACAAAACTAAATAGATACATATGATAATTTTATCCTCACACCTTCACATATGTTAAATATAAAAACATCAAAATGCCTACTCAATGTTTCTTGCCACATTGTAAATTTGACTAAGTATGGGAAAATACTGTCAAACTACCTGGAAGCCTAACTTTTCACTTGCATATATTATATTGTTATTCATCACATGACCTAAAATTTAGTGCATAGTAACTAGGCATAAATTTTATCACAACCATATGACTAACTCCCCCTGAGTCATCCACATGTTGTATGGTGATGTCATCAAACTGCCTACTCAGATTTTTAGCCACTAGACCCAGAATGTCTAGATGAAAATAATGATCAAACAAATGAAATCCACACATGCATAAAATAACTCAAATAATTATTTAATTCTAATAGGACCCTTTTCACATTCTCAATGATTCATACTCATCTTGAATCATTTCAAACCATGCCAAAATTTAAGATCAACCAAGCCTTCTTTAAGAAAACTAAGATAACCACATTGTACACTTTGTCATTACCACTTAGACTAAAAAGGAACTTCATCCACTAAATTTTACACATGAATTAAATTAATTCACTATGACACCATTTAAAACTCTCCAACAATCTCCCCCTTTTTCATTTGAATCAACACCCATCATATATCAATATACAACTCACCTTCTTTCTCTCTCTTTAAGCACTCACAAAATAGGAACTTTCTCCCCCTTTGACACAATGAAAAAGTGGGCACTAAATAATCATAAGGACTATAAAATAATACCAATAAGAGAAGACCATCTAATAAATATAGTACAAACTCCCCCTTACCTTGAGCTTACCTCTTCTTGCCTTGACAACTTCTTCTTACTCCATGCCAACACTCTCTTCAACCAAGCACTACAAACAATGAAGAAATAACACAAAAAAATACTAAAATATAATATAACTCACCAAGAAACATTTTATAGGGACTCCCCCTAAGATGTCTAAGCCATTTTACCTATTGAATACCTTCAGATCTCCATACAACATGAAGAACCATCATAAAGGCTTACAAGCCTTCTATCTCAAGCAACCATAAGAACCATAAAAAAAAATCATGCCTCTCAGCAAACAAGAAAAATGATCCAAAACAACATGATAAATTTCCTTGAAACATACATACCTTACTATTTTAGATAAACTAAACAAAAGATAATCTTCTTCTCACTAGGCCTGTCTAGTCTCCTTGTAGCTCTACCTAGAACTTGTAGAGCCCATAACCTTCAGTAGATGAAAATTAAAATATTGATACTTAATATCTAGATAACTCTCATATTCCCCCTCAAGAAAGCCAATTTTAATCACTTATCTCATCCTTTATAACATACTTATTTTACAAACCTACTAGCCAATTAAGCCTTCATCTTGACAAAAAACTTGAATAACTTGAGATCCACAAACTTTTAAATATTTGTGATGATTTATTTGAAAACATATTTAGCCCATTAAACCTATTAAGAAGACTCAGACGTCAATTCATAAGGTAAACCACTTTTATATCATAGCTCAAAACCCTAAAATCTCAAAATAAATAGAGTCAACAAAGATCCTTCTAGTCAACGTCTACCTTTGAAACTTCTTTCACACATGGAAAAAACCATCACATAATTTTGCACCAATATTTAAGATTTCACATATTTGGGAACTCATACATCTTATAACCCATTTTATGCCTGCTTTCCCTTAAGATAAAATTGAGAAAACTAAGAGTACTAAAAAAAATCTCTAGTTTGACGTAAACATACCTTTAAACCATAAAATCACCTAGAGCATGCCATAATAAGGTCAAAAGACCTTTCTATGCAAAAGGTAATATTGACAACTCATAAAACTTCCTTTGCTATCTAAAAACCTTCAATCTAACCCTATAGACTGAACAAACACAATTATCAGCATCTCAAAATGATAAAAACATACCATGACATCATCAAAGCACTTCTCCCATCCTAACACACCTCTTCAAATTAGATACATTCATCTCTTTCCTTCTAGTATCTTTCAAAAAATGCCATAGTAACACTTGCTTCGCTACTGAAAGGAGTCTCTTAAGAAGCATAGACAAAGACCTCCTCTACACCACAATGTTTTAAAACAAAGTGAAGCTAGGAGTGGCCCACATATCCTTAGTAACTACTTGAGTCCTTTTATATCTATAATACTCATTTTTCTTATCTTCTTCTTCTTCTTCTTCTTCTTCTTCTTAGTTTGAACTATGACAACTAGTTATTTTTATATATCACTCTCCTCTTATAAGATAGAATTGACAACACATGGAAAAATTATGGAATATTGACATACCTTTTCATTTTAATAATCAACCTTATAGTTAGGAACCTCATCACTAGGCACTGAAAATTTATGTTCTTTTCATGATATATGATGGACAATGATAGGATATTAACTTGGATCCATACACATCTCAAAGCTAGCCTCAACCAATACTTTGGTCTTCTCCTTAAGTTTGGTTTCTTCATTCTCAACATGAAAAAAAAATGAGACCCCTTGGCACTCTTCATATCCTAAAGCATTTTCTACCATATCAAATATATTACTTTTACCTATAGACTCATTAAGACTCACACTTACCACCTTTAGTTTTCATGAATTAACTTGCCTTCCTTTTTTCATTTTAGGAGCCTAATTAAACTTATTTTGACTTAGTGGTCTTTGCTTGCATAACCTAGAAATGTGGCTAATATTCTCACATTTGTAACAAACAATACTCTTTGATGAAAACACAGTTTATCTTATCTTATTTAGATATAAAATTGAAACATGTCTTATGTCATGACAAATGCAATAACCTCCTATTTTTGAAGAGAACTCGCCTTGTTTAACCCTATGTGGATAATGATTTGCAAAGTGTCACACATCAAGATGGTTAAGGTAGTTAGCTTTGTTCACACCTTTTGACTGATGACCTTGATCATAGTTCCATGCAAACTCATTTCTAACATGTCTCTTGCATTATTTATCCCTATGACCAAATTGATTAAATGTGTAATAATAACCATTGAATCTTGCATACCTCATGACATTAGGTTGTCTAACCTGATTTGTCTTCAATATATTTTCACCATCCTTTAATGACTAATTGGTGATCTTAAAGGGATGAACCACCTTGCTCTCATTGAACTTTATGTAAACTTGAGAATTAAATTTGGACTCTTCATTAAAACCCAATCCAAATCTATCACTAGTAGACTTTTGACTATTTATGAGATTATCCAGATCATAGGAACTCTTATCAAACTTGAAAAATGATTTCACCTTGTTTTCATACTTCTCTAAGTCATTTTTAAAAGAATATTTTTTATAAACATACCTTGAGCATTCATTTTGTTTATATTTTAGGCTTGTAGATAGGATTTTTAATTGAAAATTGAGATGCTTGACTATATTTCATGATCTTTGGTGTCTTCATTCATTTTTCCTCACACACACTATATTATTCCTCATAATATTTTAATTGATACTTCATCTTCTTGTTAATATTATTATCAATCTTTAGTTATTCAAGATTATTTGTCAATGTAGTCTCATAGTATACCTCATCTTCATCATCATATAAATGACTCTAACTAGACTCCTAATGATGTAAGCCACTTCCTTCCTTAGTCATGAAAAGATATTCATCTTCAACATGACCATCATCTTCATGATCATACTTTGAGTCATTATTTTCACTCTCATCTGATGAGCTGCAATCTTTATTGGTGTAGAGACTCTTCTTGTTCTTTAATGAATTCTTTTTGTTATAAATTTTGAATCCTTTCTTCATGTATCTCTTCTTATCTTCATACTAGTCCTTAAAATATTCTTAATCATCATGCTTATGAAGGAATTTTATAACAAAATTTCATATCTCTCCATAATTGAAGTATTTAAAGGGTAGTTTACCCTTATAATTTCCTAAACCTATTTTCAATTTCTTTGTAAACAAATTAATTATTTCATCCTCATGAATTTCAAAAATGTCATCCTCCTTAGCTTTCTTACCTTGGAAATTCTTATTAGGATTCATCTTTGTCTTGAATGTTGCTTCCTTATTTAATGGTATATCATCATTTACTTTCATCTCATATGTAATAAGAATACCATGCAATTCATCCATCTTTAATAGAGTAAGATCATTAATTTCTTCTACAACAGACACTTTTGGATCAAACTTAAGGGATAGAGACATTAATACCTTTTGAACTATAATGGCCTATTCAAGGTTCTCTCTAAGACCTTTGATGATGTTCATAATCTCTTCAAATCTCTATAGAAAGGATGCCATTTAATATTATTCCTTCATTTTAAGACTCTTAATTTTTTTTGGTGAGTCTGTAACTTTGCTAATTTAAACTTTGAATCTTCTTCATATATTGTCTTCAATTTATACCAAATTTCTTTGGTAGATGTACAATGG
The DNA here is from genome assembly GCA_037957365.1 of Torreya grandis. Classification (NCBI taxonomy): domain Eukaryota; kingdom Viridiplantae; phylum Streptophyta; class Pinopsida; order Cupressales; family Taxaceae; genus Torreya; species Torreya grandis. Next base: position 3,232,917 of record JARHVA010001510.1, on the reverse strand, counting down.
ATTACCTTGGTGTATTCCGTATCTAAAAGACTTAAGTGATAGAATTCATCACCTTAGAATTTTTCTTAACCAACTTCTTATCTACAACACTAGATGGAGGAATAGTAGGTACAAAATAACCATCCACAATAGATTTCCAAATGTCAAACCCTAAGGACATGATGTAGGTCCTCATTCTTTCACTCCAAAAAGTATAATTGGATCCATTAAACATCAGTGATTGATTAGTAGAGAAACTTCCTTGATGACTACCCATATTGGACCTTGGATCACCTTTAAGCTGTCAAGCCTTTACTAAAGGACCTAATTTGATGCCAATTATTAGAAGTAAAATCACTAAATGAGGGTGAATCAGTGAGCCAAAATAATCCAAATTTAATTTCAAATATTTTAAAACTCCTAATCAATTACCATAAGCATTCATGAAACATATAAATCATTCACAACAATGAGTAAAAGAGATAATGTAAGATCAAGCACACAACACATGACATATGTGGGAAACCCTCTTAGGGGAGAAAATCCATTGAAAATTATAATTGGACTACTATCTTTTTACAACAAGAACCAATTTAGACCAGTAATAATTGATTAAGGAACTACCATCCCTTATTTTAGTGAGACTACAATCCCACAAGGTGCTTCTACACCTATCTAGATGAACAACTAAAATAACTAGACCTTTATCAAGTTTCACCTTACAAGGAGGATAAAACCCCCTAGATGTTGAGCATCCATAACAACACCTATGAAAAAATACACCTTTGAACTAATCTCTTCAACACTTGATGATGGACTTCTGATTATCACTATTTACCTTCTCAACAACAACTATATCACCATGACATAAACATGACCAAATGATCATACACATAGACATAAATATTCTCTACTCAATACCCATCCATTAATAACACTTACTCTCCTTATCCTCTTAACCCTTCACTCTAAACCACACACACACATCTCTCTCAAATCTCCCAAGTCTAGAAATCATCATATTTGATTTCACTATTTATAGAGAATTCATGTTTATCAATACCTTGGTCAGACATTAGATATGCATTAATATTTAAGGTATCTCTCACATCAATACAAAACTCAAAAAAATCTTTATAGGTTTTCCATAGCATCTATGGGTCACCCTTAAGCAGCTACACCTTTCAATTAGGCCCTTATATCCCTTATAGGTCTCATGGAGACCTATTCACCAATTTAGAATTTTATCAAGAAAAAAAGAATATATGACCACTTTAAAATGTATATGTACACTTTAAATGACCCCTTAGTCATCCTTAAATTATCATAGTCACCATTACACTCTTTTATATATGCTCAATCAACTCAAACATTGACCTTATAAACAAGAACATTATAAATGAACACACAATCAAATTATTAGGATTTTTTCATACTTATATGATTAATGACACCTCAAAATATGACACATATCATCCTCACATATTATAAAACACTACCAGATAGATAAATCATCATGAGACATTAAAATACCATCAAAACAAGCTCAAATATCCTTCTCGAGTTACTTGCAAAGTATACATGAAAACATAGTCAAATTTGATACTTATTATCTTTGATTATACACACTTTCATACATTAAAATATATATTTATAGATGTACCTTGGAGACCTATATAAATTTTATTTTTACTCCATCAATAAATTCATCTTAGATCAAAAGTTATAGGTAAAATATAGAGCACTGGTTTTTCCCTTTATAAAATTCAAATATTCAAATCCCAATAGTCAATTAAACTTCAATCACTTAAAATAAATCTCATGCCCTCATTGATTAGATAAATCATGAAAAATTGATATTATTTTAAATAACTTGACCATTACCTTTCATCTCTCATCGTTGGATCTTCATTTTGACTATTTGACTTAATGTGCTCTGTCGATCTCCTATATGTAGCTCGGTCTTTATTTGTGTTAAACATTAGACATCTTGAAATCAACTCGCTCAATACACACCATATATATATATATATATATATATATATATATATATATATATATATATATATATATATATATATATATATATGTATGTATGTATGTATCAACATCCAATCACTATTATATCTTATAATAATATTGATCTTTATATTTTCTTAACATTAAACTTTGAACACTTGTCCTCATCTCGTTGTTTCTAGACATCTTGAAATAAACATGCTCCATTGATCCTTTTGTAACGAGCTTGATCTTTACATAGTTTAAGAAAAATATGATTTGACTCATTTGAATCAATATGATACATTTATCTTGGTATTTATGAATGTCTAATATCCATAGGATCTCCATTTGATCTTGTTTTTTACCCTTCACAAATTTGGCTAAGTATGGGGACCATTGCAAACTACCTATAAGGCCAACTTTGCTCCTTAATAACTTTTGCCTCAATCAATCTAATGAGCTAAAACTTGGGACATATGATTAAATAACATAGGATAATCCAATCATGTGTTAAAATACTCTTGAAACCTTCACACATGAAATATATAAATCTATTAATTTGCTCACTTAGATTTGTTTGCATAGAGCCAACTATGTCAAGAACTATTTAGAAGGCCAACTTTGCACATGCATATATTTTTATGCACTTCATCACATGATCTAAAATTTAGTGAAAATAAATTAAGAAAAAAATTAAATAAACCCAAATGTTCATTTTCTCCTTGAACCTTCACATGTGCAAAATTTAACAATTTTAAAATACCTACTCAAATTTTCTTGCCATATTACAAATTTGAGTGTGGGAAAACACTATGAAACTACCTGGGAGCCCAAATTTACACTTGCATATATTATGTTTTTCTACATCTCATGACCTAAAATTTAGTGCATATAAACTTGGCACAAATGTGATCACAACCATATGACCAACTCCCCCTGACTCATCCACATGTGGCAATGGTGATGTCAATAAACTACCTACTCAGATTTTTTGCCACTAGACCCAAAATGTCTAGATGAAAACAATGATCAACTAGATGAAATCCACTCATGAATAAAATCACTCAAATAATTATTGACTTGTAATAGGATACATTGAATATTCTCAATTCTTTAGACTCATCCCTAATCATCTCAAACCATGATAAAATTGAATATCAACCGATACTTCTTCAAAAAAAAATAGGACAAGCACATTGCACACTTTGCCATTGTCACTTAGACTAATAAAGCACTTCATCCACTCACCTGGACACCCCCATGACATCATTATGACATTATTTACAACTCTCCAACAAGGTTTGATTTTTTTTGGTGACTAACCTATAACTAAAAGAATGTTATAGTTTATGATCAATATATATAATATGGGTCAAAAGTACTTGAATTATATTGAAATTGAAAGAACAAGGTTTAGGAGTACACATGTGTGTTGATGTAACTACCTTATTGAAAATTTATTTTTATAATAGATGTATCATTTTTGGGTTATGAAACTAATAATAAGATAAATATAGATAATTCTTTAAAGTACATATATACAAGGAGATAGAGAGAGATTGGAAGGTACATGCCCCCAACTTTAGATCAAAATTAAATTGCCACTTGATAATTGAGATTAGCTCAATTTTTCAACCCAATGATACTTATAACCTAGTGAGTTTGGATTATCAAGTCCAAAATAATAACTTGGAAAGATTGAGTTATTTAATTGCACCAACCATTCCAAAAGGTGAACCAAATACTATATTAGATTGGATTGCAAAAGTCCATAAAAGTTTGATCTATATTAGTATGTGTAATATTTTTAGAATCTAAATTTGATTTGGATTTTTTAATAATAAGCACATGTTTTATATCATATGAACCTTATATTTGTCACATGATGAAATTATGTGTAACAATGGTATTATGTATAGAAGTTTTCCATAAATGTGTATCAAATTCATATAATTGTGTGTTTTGGCTAGTTTGGAAAATTATGTAAGTGTGGAGGACATGCTTTCAAATAATTCCCACACTATACATGGAGAGATATGAAATTTATATAAGTAACATTGTGGAGGACATGTTTCCAAAAAATTCCCCCATTATAAATTGGAGATGTTTAAAATTGTGTAAGCGGGGAGAACATGCTTCCAAAGAATGACCCCATTGAGTCTGTGAATCAAAAGTACCATACTAAATGAATGTGGAGAAAATTCTTCCAAAGCATTCCTCCACTAATTCTAAAACTATGAATGTGTGAAATCCATGTCCATATGACATGCCCCTATTGAATCTACAAACTGGTGTAAATACCATATACTTTGTGAGTGTGGATAACATGCTTCCAAAGCATGCCCCCACTATAATGTGGAAATAGTGAACAATGTGGAATTCATGTCACCATGAAATTTACCCACTAATATTCCCCCCTCCTTTGAGGTGATGGAAATATAAGAACTGGTGTTGAGCTCACCTCAAAAGGGTAAGATGATAATAAATTAATGAATGTAATCATGTAGTATATAGAAGTAAATATGTCTAGGTAGATGTAACATTAAAGGTCATAAACCGATTTGATTATATGTAGGTCTAATATGTATGATAAAGATCATGTCAATGTATATATAGTAATATTACAAGCTCAACAAGTAAATAATCACACACACAAGAGCACTCAAAATCAATTCAAAAGGCAATGGTCTAAGGAGACATCAAACAGGGACATGTTCAAATGCCATGAAATCAAATGAATGTGATTTAGTCAAATGTCCTTAAAAGCAAGGAATGACATATTCAAATGTCTAAGAATATAATGACATATTCAAATGTCTAAGAAGGAAATCATAGGAATAGGGGATGTATACAATGGAGCATATTAAAATTCACAAAAAATCAAGGTAATATCAAGGTAAAACACTCAAATAAGTGTGTAAAGAAAAATCATAAGCAACTAGCATAAACATTTCATAGTGTCCCATAAATCAAATGTGTTACGAAAGATGTCAAGTACATAGCATATCAAGTACCTTGTATAATGTATAATCATGGATAATAAGCATGTGTAAGTACATATATAATCTCAAACATGATATTATATAGTGATCATCAAATCATATAACTTGTGTACATCAGGATCATATAATGTAGATGCCCCTAACACCCTGATGACAAAGTAGAGGGAAGCACCAACACCCATAAGTGTATCATGTATTTGTATATGCATGTGTATGTGTATGAAATATTAAATGTTATATTAGTCCTTAACATGAAACTAACACATATATGTCAAGGACCCACTATAATATGTAGGTGCCAAAAGTGTTTTTAGATTTTTGAATATTATTTATTTATTGATATTTTATAGAAGAGACAATATAATCCTATGATCTCATCCAAAGGATTATCATAGGTATCTCCCCACTTAGAACCTAGTGTAAAAACCTGGTGGTACTCCTAATGATCATATATAAGTTCAATATTTATCATTTTAGTAACTATGATGTTCGATGTCTGTATAATGGGATTTCAGGGTCCTGAAGTAACAATAGAAGGAATAGGTGTTCTTAGAACCCATCTCTATGTATTTTATGGTTTATTTGGAATATAAATAATAACAACATGTTTATGTGATTTGGATATCTAAATATGGTGTGTATAAAATGAGGATTCTATGGAACCCACTATCTTTCTATGATGTAAAGGTCTCTCAAGTATTGGATGCCTAGTAAAGAGGATTACTTGTTGTTTACCTTTTTGTAGTGAATTAACCTTAATAAGCTTGATAATTAAATAAATGGGTATGAATTTATCTTTTTTAATAGGATGCTCATATGTAATACTAGAAAACTATAATTGTCTATTGGCATGAATGTACTTAATACACCTGATTTAACATTTAAGGAGATTATGGAAAATAAAACCTTGGGTTTCTAAAGTGGTGGAATAATAAATCATGGAATAAATATAATAATCTCAAAAACCTCTAATTTTTACAATAATTAATTTATTTAATTATTATATAAATATAAAATGATTTACAAGAGATGTACTTAGCTGGAAACTGACTGAGTTAGACAAGTGATAGGCTTAAAACTAGTACATGTACTATTCCATGTGTCATGAATAATGATCAGGAGTCAAAAACCCTCTTGGACAATAGTGTGGTCCTTTGGATAGTAGAATACCATCCTAGTGTTTTTTGTGACATATTAGTGTTCTTTTAGCAATAGGGATAATGAGCTTTTAGGTGGTCTTCCACCTCATTCTAAGGCATCTGTTCTTATGTGCACAAATGTTAATTCACTATTTGTTCCCTATTTTGACTGATTCAATGTGAAACCCTTGGCCTTTATGTTTTTAGGGTATTTGAGGATCACAAGCATAAAAAGAGTGGGATTAGTAGGGTAGGCTAGACATGACCTTAATACCCCATGTGATAAGTGTTGCCCACATACCAATAGATTGAAAGGGGATCAATCCCATTGTAATTCTCCTAATCTAAGTATTGGTGCAAGTTCAAGTGAATGTTCTTATGAGTTCCAATTTGATCATTTTAAGTGTGACTCGAGATTGGAAATATGAGTAATCTAAGCTCTAGGTCATTGTATATGGATGTATGAAGAAGTAGGGAAGAATAAGGATCAATGGCCTTGATTTGCACAACTATTTCTAAGTATTTGCATCCAATTTCCATCTAATGGATAAATGAATAAAAGTGGTCTCTATATAGCATTCTAGTTATTTTCAATATGTGAAATAGGTATAGGCTGATGCTAAGTTTACTTTGAGGAATAAAAAGCTATCTATTAGGGGAGTAAGTATCAAGGGGACATTAGTGCTACCCTTTGGTCAATAACATAGTGTATTATAGTCCAATGGATCATGCTAATGTCCAAGTGGTATAAACAAGAAAAAAATGAGACTTGGGTGCTTAGGGGTGGATGAATGTTGCTTTTGGTATATCTAGGAATGGATTAGACTTGCAAAAAATCTATAAAATGATAAAGAAAGGCCCCAAGATAGTTTTAGGGATAAGATAAGGTAAGGTGGCCTCAAGTGATACTAATTGCACTAAAATTACATTTTAGATGACTACATTTACCCCTTGCCCCTTTATTATAGAAATGCAATAAATTTAAATGACTAAGATAAGGAAAACTAGATGTACTTAGACTTATTTATGAGGTGAATCTTATGAATCTAGGTCTAAGTCTGTGAAGTATGATCCATTATGCATCCTAGAAATGAAAATTGAATGAATCAGTCCTTACATAAGGAACATCAAAAGTAAAAGACACAACTGAGTAAAGAGATGAGAGAAAGAGGAAATAAATGAATACACCTCATTACATATGTGAACCAATGTTAAAACCTAGTGAAATTTTATGTTTTCATGTATATGGTGATCAAAAAATTAATAACATTAACTCAGTTGATGGATTTTTCAATCATCATGTGTGGGTGTCTCTAGAACTCAATCTTACCTTGACTCCATCATTTCCCTCCCCTAATTGGTGGGTCATAACCTATGAACTTGGATTGGATTTATGTCTTGTTTAACCCTCATATGTAGGTGGCTCATGAACTCAAGTAGGTTATGACTCCATCATTGCCTACCCATGTGTAGTAGATGCATTTGAAATTGAAATTCCATAATGTAACTAAAGTTTTGTGATGCAACTAAAACTATGCAAGATGGATTTGGGGCCACTAAGAAACTCTAAAATGTAAAATGGCTTAGGCACAATTTAGGTACTCAAGAATGTAGTTGAGGAGACACTTGATAATGCCAACTATTAAAAATAGAATAAAGGATCAATCTGGTGTAAACCTAGTAAAAATGGTGTCTAGAGTAATAACATAGAGAATGACATAGAGATTCCATTCCATCTGAGAGTATTGGTGTCAAAATAAACATATGGGAATAATGTGCCATGCACATGCCCCCAATTCTAATATGTATATGGATTATAGAATTAATCATAATAATATGTGTCTGAGTATATAAAACTTAAACAAGAGTGATCAGACTGCACATGATGCCCCCAATCTAAGAAAAATTATGTAATTTTATGTATAACTTAGCACAAATTGATCATAATTGATAATTTGTTATTGATACTATGCAAACCTTGACTCTACATGATGTACTTTTTTTCAATTCAAGAGTTTTCTATTTCTTGGGATAATGGATAGTAGCATGGTCCCCTAGTTAATAATTTATTTTGAAAATGTCCTTTATGCCATGCTATTGATCAAATGTGATGTTTCTATGCAAAGCTAAGACTGATTTGATTGTGACTATTTTTTACTATTTTTTCCTATATCTAAGCTCTATAATATATGTTTATGCACTAAAAAATATATTGTGAGTGCATTAGGATGGCCTGGTCTCCATCACAAACCCCTGAGAATGCCCTTATTTTTATAGGAGTTATTGAAACTCTATAAGAACTATCCTAAAATTAAAATATATGTATCATCTGTGTTAGACTGAAAACATATGATATCTACATGATAAACCAATATAATGTGTATACATGACATTATAATGTAAAATAATGTGAGCATAAATTGGTGACATACAATGTATATTATATCTAGCATTCACAAGGTTTTTAGGATAGATATAAAAATTTAATCATGCATATGAATAATAACTCTAAGCTTAATCTAAGTAAATACCTAGGGGGATGGAGCATGATGTCCATCAAGGCACCTAAAGAGGAAGGGGAGATACATGAGGTCACTCATGGCATCATAAATGAGGGTGTAACAAGAAAGATAAGTGTCATGTTCATGATGCATACATGAAATCATAATTACAAACACATGAGGCACGAAAACTAGGCCAAGGGGCCACAATACAAGGTACATGGGAACATATCACTAAGTCTAAGAGAGAGAAAACATATAAGGACATGTTCAAATGTCCATATATGCAAAGAGAAAGTAATGTTAGCTTATATTCACATGGAAAGACATGTTATAATCTATGCATACATAATCAAGAAGGCACACACAAGGGCATGAGCACATGTCCAAATCATACGCATAATAAAACTAAATGGTTTATATCCATAAAATAATGACATATTCAAATTACTATGAATAGATGTAGAAGTAAAGAGATACAATAATATCTAAACTAGGAAATCTATAAATGAAAGTATCCATGAACATGTGGTACAAATCTATACAAGAGAAAAGATGTACATAATTTGAGTCTATAGTAGTGGTAGTAAGAAAAAATTAGTGTAGTGTAAAATGATATAACTTAACAAATTAGAAATTATGTAGTATATTGACCCAATGAGAAAATGTATCCATGTTGAATCTATGCATATGTGTTTTTCCCCCAATAGGTAAATAGTATCAAATATGGATCTTTGTAGAGGACTTGGGTCCTATAATAATATACAAACACTCAAAAGGGACAAGTGAAGCATGTATGTATGACAAAATTAACTAGACTAGCATAGATACCATATATAATACTTGGAAAATATAAGGAATGTAAACATAGAAATGCATACAATCTAAATTTTTTATTTTATGAGCAAATATCTATATGTTTTGTATTTTTTAGCATATTATATTGTTTTTTAATTTATGAGTATAAGATATGTACAAAAAACATGAAAATGAAACTATATATAAGGAAAAAGATAAAATAAACTATATACAAGTAATGTGTACATAAATTAGATTATATATAAATGAAATGTAATGCCTCTATAGACCTAGGACAACATCCATAGGATGTGGATAGTCAAATGGTGGATCTTGTAGGAGTTAGTCAAATGTCAAATACTAAATCTACCCAAACTCAAATAAATAATCATCATCATGATCATCATACCATGTTATCAATACAAGTATAGCCTTATATATGGCTTATCTAGATTATATACATCTGAATAACATGCTACTATATTAGGTAAGAAGCCTGATGTGTGGTCTCAGGGTAACCACATTGTCCCATGGGGCTTCTATATGAAATACATATTTATCATCTATGCCATCATGTATAATGTGAATTATGTGTCTCTTATAAAATAAATTCAAGTATCTATCTATCTAATCAACTATGGCATCCATTCTCTATAACTATGTACTTCCAAGTGTAACCTGTATATGACTATATGTACTCATGATGAAGATTAATGTGTTGAACACCTTAGGGACACATGAAACTTAGAGTGTGATGTGTCTTAAGGAGTCTTTATAAAGTATATAATGTTTTAGCTTAGTATCTCAATCTCCTATGTGTTGTAATAATGTCAATGTATAATTATTGGGATAAAAATACTCATCTATAGCAATTTGAGGGATGTATTTATCCTTGATGAAAGCCTAAATAGTCAATAGACCATTACATAAATTTATGTGTTGGTGAAGAGTCTATTGTGGTTTTTATACATCTGGAGGTAGGGGTTGTGTAATTTAGATAGTGCCCTAAGACTTAAATTTATTCAATTTTTATTGTAATATTGATCATGTATATGTATCATGTTCAGTAATCCTATGAAAATGACAAAAGGGTCTATCATCCTATAATGAAAATATAATAATGGATTTGTTTTAATCTTTGGGTAGTGTCATCAATCCTCTATCAAGTAATATCCATAAAATTTGGTATGGTATGTCCTATGTATTTCTTCCTAAATATATACAATTGGATCAATATCTACAGATGTAACTATATATACTAAGTGTATATAAGAATCTACCTCTAATTACAAGTGAGTGTCCAATATTGTATCTTTGGAGTTGAAAAATTCTGATGATGGATATGTAGGTAAAGGTATGAGTGCCTTGGACTCATCTATGAACCCTCCAAGGTCTAATAGTGTGAAGCTCAATCCACATAAATAATAATCACTATTCATGTGTGTTATGTTATCTTCTATGGTGGTATTAGAATTTGTATCTAAGTTTTTGATGTATACTTCCTCTGATTTAACAAGTAATGGTAATTTTTCTATGTGAATCTCATCAACTACTATGGGAAGTGATAACTATGTTGTAGGCAGATCATTCTCAATCATAGGTGAAGGTGATGGTGTTGTAGGATGATCTATAACTAGTGTGGGAATAGTGATTCTATATTCCCTAATTTCATATGTATGCATATATTATATAGGAATGATATGAGGTTGGAAATTTATGATAACATGGGGTGTCCCATTTGAATATATGCTTGGGGTAGCAAGCTCGATAATTTTGTAATATCTAAATGGTTGGTTATCAACTAGACAAGTTTATAAATATCCATCTTGGAAAAACTTGACACATATTTACAATTTAGAGGGTAAATATTCCATGGCATGTATCTAAGGTCTCTTGAGTAATAAATTTTAATGTAAATTCTTAGACATCACCTGAAACTATGTGGATAGGGTTTTTGGCGCAACCATGATATCTAATGTAATAAAACCCAATGCCTATTAGGTAATTTCATAAAAGCTTTGAATGTTATTATATGTCTCTAGAATGGATGTTATATCAACCCCCATAGTCTCTAAAAATGTGAGGTTTTATATGTTAAGACTTGAACCACTATCAATTAGAACTCATTTAATATCAGTGGTTTTGATTTGCGCCTAGATGAAGAGTTGTAGATTCTGATAAAAATTTGTTTATGAGGTCAAAACCTCATTGCCAAAATATATAACATCATTGATGTATTTGATAGTGTTCATTACATATGTAAAATAAGTTAGTTCTGTATCCTTAGGTAAATATTTGTGATTGGGAAAAAATGAGACTTGGGTGCCTAAGGGGTGACTAAGTGATACTTTTGGTATATCTAAGAATGGGTTGGACTCACACAAAAAATGGAAAATGATAAAGAGAGTCCCTAAGATAATTCTATGGATAAGATAAGGATAAAGTGGTCTAAAGTGACACTCATTTCATGAAAATTACATTTTATATGACTAGAACACCCATGCATACTACTTTAAGAGTGTGTATCCAAGGCCATCCCAACAACATGTAAAAGCCACCTGTATAAGGTATAACTGAGAATGTAATAACCACATGTGTAGGATCAACTTGTAAAGGTATATCAATCTTTCCAATAACCTTATGGGAGGTCCCATCAAATGCTCTAACTGATATAGTAGAGGGGTGTAAATCATGATGAGTATAATCCAAATGTGTAAGTAATGTCATGGTGTAAAAAATTTTAATTTCACCATTATCAATCATAATTTTTTTTGATTGTTTATCAAGGTATGCTTGAATGAATACAGAATAAATATCATACTCATCATCCTTAATTTCACTATCATTAAATTAAATAGTGGGTTTTTAAACAATAGGAGGTTTATGTCTCATATAAGTACCAATGACCGCATCTAGTGGGTGTCCATGATATGATGGATGAGGATGTACACTCTATTCCATTTAAATTTTTTCTTCCTTTTTGCAATGGTCTTATAAAGGATTGTTAAATATTTTTTGTTTATGGTGATCACCAGGTTGTGAACCTAATTCCTTTGGAGGATCACCAAATGTAATATGTTGGTGATTAATGAATTCTTAGATCTTATGATTTATATTAAAACATTTATTTATATAATGCCCAGGGCCTTAGTGATAATCACAATAAGAATTTTCATCATATCTTTTGGGTACATGTCTATTTACATCAACCTCTGTAGGAGGACAAAGAGACATAAGATAACACTCTAGTAACCACAGGAGTAATGAAGTAGGAGACTCAAGTAAACATGTAAAATCTATCCTTCATGTATTAGATAGGAGAAGTTTATTAGTTTTCTGTGCAACTATGTTAACCATGGAAGTTGTTTACTTTTAAGGCTCAATATATTTTAACTTCTAACTTGGTTTAATTATAAATTTTATACTATAGGTAGATGCCGCTTGTGTGTTTGCTACATATTTGAGCTTATTCAATGCTATAAGGTTCATTTTATGGTCTTATACAACATGGAATAAGTCCTTGAAAGATTGAAACTTTTTAAAAATAACGGACTCATGTAAAGGAGCAAACAAATTTTTCTTGAATATGTGTTGTAACTCTTTGTCTACCATAGGATTGGTTATTTTGGCTAGCGTTATCTTGTATCTTAAGACATATTAATTGATTGGTTCATTAGTTCATTATTTGATATTTTGAATTTGAGCATAGGAAATATTTTTAGTAATGTTAATAAAAAAGTGTGCCAAAAACTAATCTACAAGAGGTTTGATTCCCTTCATATATTGGAGAGGTAAGTCATAAAACCACCTCAAAGCATATTCCTTGAGGTTCCTTGGAAATAGTTGGGCCAAAATTTTATAATTTTAATTATAACAAAGGCATGCCACATAGAAGGTTAGAATATGTCATTTAGGATCACCCTTGACATCATAAAATGTGAACTTAGGTGCAACAAATCTAGTTGGCAAAGAGTGAAAATAGATCTCAAGTGAAAGAGGGTTATACAACACATCTTGCTAATGTATGGCATGTGAATATTTTTGAATCATTTTTTCAATGTTTGTAACCTTATCCTAAAAGGTTTTTATAACTTGAAGGAGTGATTGAACTATAGTCCTAGTGGGATTTCGATTAGTAATTTAAGTAGTCGCCATAGGGGTTGTAAACATGTTTTGAGTAATCATTGGCATTGAAACTAGTATCTGTGTTGAAATAACAAGTAAGTTCCTAATATGTGTAACAATAATAGTTTCAAAGAATAAATGTTGTAACACATAATCTATGTCCCCATTATGTTCCCATTAGATTTATTAATTTGTAGTGTGGATTGAGTTATAGTACCTTCCATGGATTCACCATTACTAGGTGAGGCAACCTTTATTTGATCTTGTTTACTTATCTCATCTCTTTTAACATATAAAAATTCATCTATTAACCCCATGTTTTTTTTTATATTATTAATCAATGCTTCTTCATCTCCCATTTGGAATCAAGTTTTTGTTCCAACATTTTCTATTGCTTCACAAATGAAAAAGTTTTAATATTTTAAATACAATACAATAATCAAGAAAAATAAAAAAACCCTAAGTGGACATGGTTTTGATGTTCAAATATTGTGTTCACCAAATTTTTAACCCTAATTTGGATATGGATCTTATTTTAGTGGTTAGGGTTAAGTATATAGAAATGATAGATAACAAGGGTGAAAATTAGATCTATAGTAGGACAATTAATGTGTTAAACATAGATGTACCATATGTTGAATTTATAAAGCTAAGATAGGATATTAATGGAGAGTACATATATGCTACATATACAAATGACATAAAAGAAAGTAATTATTTATTTCTAATGCTAATATAGTGTTAGATCTAGTATAGGTGAGAATAAGGTAGGAAGATAGTTTTGGATCAGCTGTTAGATTCTAGATCTGGTGCCTTGAGCTCTCTAAACACTTACATAATCTTAAGAGTGTTGTGTAAATGCTAGTGTCTAAGTTTGATTATAGTGTACTATACAAAATATTCACTAAAGTAGGATGTGACCACATAAATGATTTTGCATTTGGATTCACCTTCACTTTGGTACATTCATATATGGGTCATGGACTATTATTCCTAGTTAAATGTCAAAACCCTAGCTTTACATCTTCAATGTGACCTTGGGGAAAAATGGGTAAGTGGGCACATGGTGTTGAGCTAACCTAAAATGACCCCATTGTCAAAGGGTGTTGCTTACATATCCAATACTCTAGAAGAAGGATTTAGACTCATGTATTCCTCCCTTACATGTTGGCTTGTGTGTGAATCTTGTAATAAGTAAAAAGCAAGTACAATATTGACCTAGATTGTAACTTGGAAAATATGAACTTATGGCTAATATTTTAGTACTTTAGACCTATAACTATGTTATTCCTTTGACTGATATTAGAATAGGGTAGAATAAGAATTATTTTGGTAACTTGAGTTCTTCTTAAATGTTTTTTAAGTTCTCTTTTGGTTTTATTTCTAGGTGAGAAATGAATGAGGGTTGATATTGAATTTATACAAATCCTATCAGAACATAACTCTCATTAAATCACTTTGTCCAATATTGTGATATGTTTCAATTTTAAATTGGATGACTTTAGGGAACTAGACACTTATGTCAGGTCAAGAGAATAACATCAATGTTACTATTTGACCTAGAAGTTAGTGTCTAGGGAAAATGAGAGAAGGCATAGGCTCAGAACTTACAGAGATATAAGATAAGTATATTTTAAGAATTATGGGCAAGATGGGTGTTTGTGTCATCAATATAAGGCTAGTCAGACTAATAGATAGGCCAAGGGACACATGATAGAGTATATGTGAGGCTTACATAAGTAATGCATGTGTATAACAAAGAGGAAAAACTAGGTTCATGAGTTTTCCATGTATACAAGACTAAGGTGCTACATAATCACAAAATAACATCTACAATTACAAGTAAATTGCATGACAAGTTATTATAAGTGAATGATAAAATAAGAAATTACATAAAAAAAAGTTATATAAAATTATACTCCTAAAGATAGACTCTAAAATTATTAGTATAGACTTAATACAAGTTTGACTCACTGATAAGATTTCATCAACATGCAAGAAGCCTTATTAAAAAAAATGCAAAACATGAACACTAGATAAACTAGGTACCCCAAATCCCTATAAAGTAAGAAGTTAACTAAAATAAATTTAATTCTAATTGATTCAGATCTAAAAAATATGCCCTACCTCTTGGGTATGAATGGATACGTTTTTGAGCTTAGTTTAGTACACATTTAGTGAACTACACTCTCACTGACACTTTTAGAAAATTTTATAAAGTTCTTAAAAAGTGTCCAAATTTGACAAAACAACTAATATAGGAATAAAAATAAATAAATAAATATCCTAAAATAATAAATCTAATTATAACATCAAATATCAAGTTCTCGTACTCAACATTCCCCCCTTTGATGCAATGAGAAGAAACATCTATGATTTCCTTAAGTCTTCCATGAATCTTCTTCAACAATCCCTTGTTGAAAATATCAATATATTGATCTTCAATTATCACATACTCAATAAAAAAATTATCATTGACAAAGTCTCTATCAAAATTATGATTGAGTCCAATATGTTTGGTTCTATCATGTAAAATTGAACTCTGGGATAATTGTATTACCCCATTGTTATCACACAAAAAAGGTGTTAGCTTAAGTTGAGCCTCTTTGAAATAAAATAAGAGTCTTTCATATATAATACTCGTGTGAAAGTTGATTTAAGGTTTTGTATTCAACTTCAATAGAGGATAATGCAAATTTAGCTTATTTTTTTAAGACCATGAATCCAACCCACTTCCCAATGTGAAACACTAACTTGTAGTTGACTTCATGTCATCAAGAGATCCTCCCCAATATAAATATTTGTATCTATTCAGACACAATTAAGTTTTTGGTATGAAATTATTATCATAATTATAACTACCTTTTACATATCTTAAAAATTCTCTTCTTTGATTGCAAATGTTTGAGTGATAAATTGTTCATAAATATAGAAACTAGTGAAACCCCATAATTGATATCAGGTTTTGTCATAGTGTGATACATAAAACCTATAAATGTATTCCCTCCTCTCTCATTATCTTTCTCTACTTTCAATTGGAGTTTCCACAGACTTAGAATATCAAAAACTATATTTTTTAACTTGTCTTGAGCATATTTGGCTTGACAAATGAATATTTCCTCTTTCTTTTGATGGAATTAACTTTCAATAAATTAATTAATAATTTCAATATCAGTTATCTCAACTTATTATTTTGTATCTTCCTTGAAGCTATTAAACATCACCATAGAGATACATGTAAATAGTAAGTCATATACATAGAGACAGACTTATAACACATTAGACCCCAATGATTGTATGTAAAGATTTGATCCATTTTAAATTATTAAAAATAATTAATCTAGTAACCAACTATAAATTATTGAGTACCAATCTCTTGGATCATTTTTCTACTAATAAATATCCTTCTTAAACTTATATACCCAAAATGTTCTACCCTCTATCTCGAAATATTGTGACTACCCTACATGTACTTCTTCAATCATTATAGTTAGGAATGCAATTTTAACATCCATTTGATGTATTTTTAAAAATTTATTATCATCTTATAAATCATTAGTATTATATTATATTGATGTGCCACATGTGCATAATTTTCCTTATAGTCAACCCCATATGTTTGTGAAAACCCTTTTGTAACTAATGTAGATTTTAGCTTGTCAATTATACCATCACTCTTGAAATTGGTCTTGTCCAATCACTTAGTTATAATGATATATTTATTAGATGGAAACTAAACAAGATTCTATGTATCATTCCTATAAATTTAATCCATTTCAAATTTCATAACATTAACCCATTATTTTTTTGACTAACTTATGCATAACTTATGCGTTCATTAGCCATAGATGAAAATGAAAACATTGTATTTTACTCATAATCATCATAAAAATAATTAAATTCCTATTTTCTAAGCCTTTTAAAATTTTAGACCGAGTTACAAAATAGAATAATGTAGTTAAAAAACAAGAATAAACATAAACATAATAATACTAGTTATTTCATTTGATTAAAAAAATTTGGGGAATTTTTATTCATATAAGTAGGTATGGGTGTGTGTGTGTGTGTGTGTGTGTAAAATTATGAGTTTCCACAAGATAGGAGTCAATAGTCTATTGACTAAAATATATTTGTGACAACTTTTAAAAATTGAGACTACTAACTCAATATGCTATAATAAACTATAACTATGCATTGATTTTTAAACCTAATAATAAAAACTAATTGAATATTGGTTTTACTAACAAATAAAAATTAAAAAATATTTGATCACTAATATTAATAGTTTTTTACTATAGACACTATGTGTGTGTGTGTGTGTGTGTGTGTGTGTGTGTGTGTGTGTGTGTGTGTGTGTGTGTGTGTGTGTGTGTGTGTGTGTGTGTGTGTGTGTGTGTGTGTGTGTGTACACACACACACACAAAAACACACACACACACACACACACACACACACACAAAAACACACACACACACACACACACACACACACACACACACACACACACACACACACACACACACACACACACACACACACAGAGAGAGAGAGAGAGAGAGAGAGAGAGAGAGAGAGAGAGAGAGAGAGAGAGAGAGAGAGAGAGAGAGAGAGAGAGAGAGAGAGAGAGAGAGAGAGAGAGAGAGAGAGAGAGATGTGTGTGTGTGTGTGTGTGTGTGTGTGTGTGTGTGTGTGTGTGTGTGTGTGTGTGTGTGTGTGTGTGTGTGTGTGTGTGTGTGTGTGTGTGTGTGTGTGTGTGTGTGTGTGTGTGTGTGTGTGTGTGTGTGTGTGTGTGTGTGTGTGTGTGTGTGTGTGTGTGTTTGTGTGTGTGTAGACTATTAATCCCTTCCCTTTCCTTGATGTTGATGAAGATGGATTAATAGTCTCTTGGGAAAAGATAGTATTGTGTCATATTGAACTAGAAACTTGTGCAAGATTTTGTAATCCCTGAAAATAAAATTCAATAGATACACCCATTCACTTATGACATCTTTATCTATATGATCATAATTAACATACATCTCACTTGAATTTTTTTTAAAAATCCCTATAAATAATTATAGAGTTACAAGTAGGATTATAAAATGTGTATGATTTGATTTCATCACTATATCCTATGAAATTATGATAAATACTCTTAGGATCAAAATTTGGATAAAACTAACATACTTTATTTCATACTTAATTTTAATTGTGATGATTTTAATGCTTCCCTTTCCTTCAATTTATATGGACTTTCCATCTCCAATTTCTACTTGGATTTTAAAGGAATCATCTAACTTATTGAAACCATGTGTGTGATATCATGTGATTTGAGCATCCTGAATCAAGAGACTAAAAAATATTTCCATCTTCTATTCCCCCAATATATATGAGGTAATAATATAAGTTTTTCTTATCCTCACTTTTTTTAGATCAGTATTTCTTCTCTTCATGCTCTTGATTAGCTTAATTCTTAGCTTCCAGTATCCTATAATCTTTAATAAAGTTTCTTACTTTTTTAATAATGAAAAGGTATCTGTTGATCTTACATATGAAGTTGGCTTCAACTTTCCCCTTTGATTTTTTTTAACTCCCTTTATTCTATTTTTTTAT
The DNA here is from genome assembly GCA_037957365.1 of Torreya grandis. Taxonomy (NCBI): domain Eukaryota; kingdom Viridiplantae; phylum Streptophyta; class Pinopsida; order Cupressales; family Taxaceae; genus Torreya; species Torreya grandis. Next base: position 3,213,780 of record JARHVA010001510.1, on the reverse strand, counting down.
CTTTGGTAATTGAAACTCTTGCCTTGATTTCAAGTGCATGTTTTAGATCATGTTCTATATCCCATGCATATAGTCTCATCTTATCCTCATGGGACAAGAGAGAACCCAATAACTCATCAAAAATTATAGTGATCATTTTTTTACAATCGTATAGAGTGATAATAACATATATCACCATTTTTTAGTAAAATATATCAATTTTTTTTATTATGACCCTATCTTCTATGGTTTGTCCATAAACCCTCATTTTAAGCACTAATTCATTTATCTTTATGCAATATTATCCAAATCCTTAATTATAAATCATTCTATATTTTTAAAAACTCATTTTAAGAATTTTTAATTTTGCATATCTTACCTTAATAGATCCTTAATATGAATTTTATAAAGTATTCCATGCATCATGGGATTTTTTTCATTTAAAAACTCCTGGATAGATGATTTGGTATATGACACTTTGAAGATATAAGAAATCTTGTGCATCAGTCTTTTATTATTTCTTTTTTAGTCTCTTATGATATTGACACCAAGTATTAAAATATGAAATATGTGTATATCCATGGAGAACAATATATTTCACTCCCTTTAAAAAATTATTCTCTTCAATTGATCTCTTGAATATTCAAATTGACAATCACCTTTGAAAATGAGAATATTCATAGAAACATAATTCATGAAAGCCATGTTTCTCTTGATAATGGATTAAAACTATTCTAAAACTTTATTGAGAAAATATTTAATACCAAATAAAGTTTTTAAATGTGTGGAGGGAGTGAAAATAAACTCTCATTTAATCTTAAAATGAAGCTATATGTCATCTAATTTGGCCTAGAATTACTATTTGTTAATCTAGTGGTGTTGTAAGTGTGGTTGATGATTGAATATGCATTGCATAACTTCAAATTAAACTAATAAAGCTTACTATTTTTATTTTGTGAATATCTGAAATAAAAAATCATAGATAAAAGTATGTGAAAATATTTTTTGAGAATAACTATGGTGTAACACTATTGTACCATACTTTATTAGAAAATGCGGCTAAAATTAGCCAATTACAAGTAACTTGAATGATAAGTTATGATAATTAAATGATAAATTAAGAAATTAATTAATAAATAATTTATCTAAAAATATTCTTTAAGATAACTTGAAATGTCCTCAAGATAACAAGTTTGACTCACTAATAATATTTGGTCAACATGTAAGAATCCTTTCTGAACAAGTAAGCAAAACATGCACATTAAATAAGTTAAGCACCCCAAATCTATTTAATGTATGATTTTAAATAAAATAACTTTAATTTTTGATAAATACTCTAAAAAAATTGTTCCACACCTCTTCGTGATTATTTGATAATTTTTGAGCTTAGTTAAGAACATACTCAGTGAATTGTACTCTAACACTTCTAGCTATTTTTTAGAAAGTTTTTGAAAAATGTCCAAAATTGAAAAAATAACTAATCTAAAAAAATAAATTAAATTATCCTCCTAAACTAATAAACCAATTATACATCTAATTCTAACATCAACTATTAAGTGCCAACCTTGGAACCATACTCAATAGTGATGTAAGAACATTCATTGGTTATGAAACAATTTTAACCAAATCTTGTAATAATTCAAGTGGCACTTCATATCTATCCATTGCATATTAATTTACACTTCAATTATTTGTATTTATTTACATACAAAATAATAAATTTTAGGATCATATATACTCTATACATATGATCTCTCAAATATTATACAAGACTTAGCATTATAAAACTTTGTTATTATTATTTTATTTGATAGGGTAAATAGCCAAGTTGGACAAGGATCCTGGAACCATGAAAGTATTATAAATAAGTATCAATATGCCAATCCAAGGATAACCAACCAAAAAAAAACAAAAACAAATTAGAACATACCAAAAGTAGAGAAAATTAGTAACATGAAAGATCAAGAGTGGGGCCTCCGATGTTTCCTTCTCCTTGAGAGTCTTCTTAGGGATATCCCACTTGAAATTTCAAACCTTTTTCCATGTGAAATTTATAGGTCCTTCTACTACATCTCCTATAATAATCATACATGGCCTCTTCTAGCCTTGAATCTATAGGGGAGTCTTCTTTATGAGAGCTAATTTAGGGGAGCCAAGTAGGGGGGTTTCCATGATCTTTATTAGCCATTTGATAGGGGTCTGATTAATCTTAGCACATTAGATTAAGTACTATATAGTGGATTCATCCTACCTATGTAGGGTGTTCCACTCTTGTATAATATTGGCAAGGGTCAACCCAACCTCTTGTACCTTGGTATTAAATTTTTCTAGTTGTTTCTTTTTATTTTTCACCTCCTCTGATAGAATAGATTTACCCTTATATGTAGCCTCCTTGGAAGTTCCCTCATCCAGGGTGATCGACTTAAGTATAGGGATGAAGATATTGAGAGGAAGGTCATCATTATGGGTTTTATAAATACTAACCTAGGGGGTGTTCATGGATGGATAGTAAGACCCTGAAGTGGGGTTCTCCTCTAGGGATTCCTCTTAAGAGTCTTCCCTGATAGAGGATCCCCCTAGTGCACCTCCTTCCCTTATAGATTTTTTCCATGCTTGATGATCAGTAGAAGTAACTCCTAGTATAGGATGGGGTTGGACTTATTTACTTGATGAGCCAAGGTAGTGCAATCTAGGCATTTAAGTAAGTAGAATGGTAGGTTAATCTTGTAGCCTAGAAATTGATTTAAAATCAAGAAATGATGAGAAAATATTAGGGTATATTTAACCTCTAAGTTCATATATCACATTACTTGAATATGAATTTATAGCCAATGTCAAGGAAAGATTGCCCATGGGAATCCCTTATTGTCGATCGTCACAAACTCATTCATGAAAAAAATCATTAAAGGAGGTCTTACTTCTTATTTTGGTCCTTGAATTCCTTTGTCCCCTTTTAGGACATGTCAATATCCTCCCCAATAAAGTCCTTTATTATAGTGATTTTTATGCCTCAAATTACCACCTTGTGTTTGTTCCATGTAGCAACAAAATTTTAGGTATAATGCTTTATTATTCTCACCATTAACTTTATAAGACCCCATGCCTAAGATGATTCCAAACATTTTTCTACACCCATACTTCTACACATGATATAGGCTCAAGCCATTCTCTATCTCCTCCCATTGATATAGTGATTACAAAGTCAAGGAAAATAGGTAGATGGTTTTGGAGAGAGTGAATTTAAACAATGTGAATAGTGCTTGGGAATCCCACTATTATCACCCTATAGAAATTACACCACCTCATATGATCATAATGGTAAATCATCATGTTTAAAATCCACCCCTTGAAATAAATATTATGCATGTGTGATGACATGATGTTCCATTCAAATAGTAGTAATTTCATCTCATAAGGCCTTTAGTATGTTTCAAAGGACATATCCTCCTTCGTGCTAGCTATTTAAAAAGTGAAATTACACTCCTATGTTGGCTAATTGATCTAATATCAAATTTATATCTCGATAAGTATGCATAATTTAAATTTATGTCATACACCTCAAGAGTTTCTTGGTGCCATCCATGATGTCTTCAATAGTGTGATAGGGGGTTATTTTACCTTATATGTCATTTAAAATATTTAAAGAATCACCCTCCATGATGATTCTTTCTAGTTTAAGTTTGGAAGCCAATTGGATACCCTAGAGAGCCACCATGGCTTTAACAAGGTGATTTATTTGATTTCCCAAAGGTCTCACATAGGTGGAAAACATCTCTCCTTTTGAGTTCCTTATAACTCTTCCCCCATTTGAAAGACCCAAGTTTCTTTTAGATGTTCCATCAAAGTTTAATTTTACCCAACCTTTTGGTGGAGCCTTCTATTTTTTATGTTTATGAATAAGATCTTTTAAGGGGGAGTTTAAGTGTTGGACAATGTCCTAGTTGCTGAATTTTTGTAGTGATAAAGGAGATCTAAGTTATTTTAATTTGGGGGGAAATGATTTCCTATTTATAGAGATGGCCTTATAGAGATTAAGGAAAGCCCCTTTAGGCCAATTCCTTTTGTTTAAGAAAAGGCTATCATTACAGACTTTATAGACACACTAGAACTAATGTGAGAGAGCTAGGAGCCATAAGAATTATAGGAATGGGAGGTTTTAGGGTGGATTCCATTGCATTTTGAGGTCAATTACCTTATTTAGTTTGTCCCACATTAATTTCAATTTATTTAGCATCTATTTAAATAGTGCCAAGTTGAAGGAGTACTCTAAAAATAGGTGATGGACTGATTCTTCCACATTTTGGAATAAAGGGCATCTATTGGGGAATATCAGTCCTCTTTTATCCAAGTTATCCATCATCCATATTTTGTCCTATGACACTAGCCAAAATAAAAACTTAACTTTAGGATTCATATGCTTAACCCAAATATTTTTCCCTAAATTCCATTCTCTTTCTAGATTAAGATTGGTGGCATATCCTAAAGCCACTGAGTATGATACATTATCTTCAATAGCCTAAATAAAGTGGTCTTTATTATGAAATACAAGGATATGGATCTAAATCATAAAGGATTTGAGGGTATATATAGCCTATGATTCTTCCACTAAGATCCCTTCATAAGGGATAAATTTCCAACTTTTCACACCTTCATTCATCACCCAGTAATATTTACTTTTTGATCCTCATATTTTCTTGAGGACTTTATACCAATCAACCTAAAATTATTGTGAGGATAAGGGAGTGGAGAATAGCTAGGAATCTTCCCAAAACTCAATTTTCTCACCATTGCCAATCTTCCATATGATGCCTTTCTTTAGGAGATCTTTACAGTTGGTGATGGCTTTCCAAAAAGTGGGTACATCCACATGACCTTCTTCCCATAGGAAACCATCTTCTTCCTCTCCTTCTAGGTATTTATCTTTGATAATTCTTTCCCATTCATTATTTTCCTTCATAAACCTCTAGCCCATTTTTGCCAACAAGGTTATATTAATAGATTTTATGCTTCTTAGGGAGAGACCTCTATTTTCTTTAGGAAGACAATCTTTTTCCCATGTGATGAGGTTATATCTGAATCTTTCTTCAATGCCCTTCCATAGGAAGCATTTTTTAATTTGTTTAATTTTAGTGGCCATTTGGTAAATAGGAATGCTCTGGATCAAAGCTTTGAGAAAATGGTATTTCCTTGCTTGAGTAAGTAGGTGACCCTTCCATCCTACTATTTTTCTTTAAATTTGATCAGTAAGAGGGTTCCAAAGCTTAGAATGTAATTTTAATTCAAAGAGTTGGATGACTAAGTGACTTGCCATAAAATTTCCCACCTAGCAATCCAAGATTTTGACAATTCTTTTCTATTGAAAAAGATGAGTGTTAATGAAAAATAGAGAGATCTTTTGAAAGTTGATGCATTGATTCAAGAAATTTTCATAATTTTTTTGGATTAGTTTTATATGATTTAATTCCTCAATGGAGGATTCACCTAGGATGATGGTTTTATCAATAAACTATTCATGGATGATAGGTTTTATATTTAGAGCCACTAAAATTCCTTTAATTAGTCCCTAAGAGTAGGCTTTCAATAGACTCCTACCTAGTGTTTCTACTAGAATGATGAAGAGGTAAGGAGAGAGAGGGTCATCCTTCCTTATTAATCTTGAAGTAATGAAGAAAATTTTTGGAATACTATTTATGATAAAAAAAATTAAGAGTAGCAATGCAATTTTAGATGATCTTCTTGGTGTCTTGATTTAATCCTAGCCTTTCCAGAATCTACATGAGTAATTTCTAGGAGACCTAATCATAAGATTTGACATGTCCAACTTAAAAAACACTCCCTACCTCAATATATATATATATATATATATATATATATGTATATATATATATATATATATATATATATATATATATATAAATATATGTAATGATTGGAATCATGAACTAGGATGATTCCATCTATTATTGTTTTGCTATCCACAAAGTCCCCTTGATGTTCCCCTATGATTTGTCAAGGAGATGTTGCATTCACTTGACCAAGATAGAGGAGCATATTTTATAGGTGGTATTATAAAGAATAATGGGTTAGAAGTCCTAAACATTGGCATCACCCTAATTTTTTTGAATGATTACTAGGAATGTGTTACTGATTTCCTTGAGAATAGTTTTTGATTGGAAAAATTCTCTAGTAGTTGCCTCAACCTCCTTATGGACAATGTCATAGAATTTTTGTAAGAATATTTGGGGGAACCCATTGGGTCCCAGTGATTTGTATCCCTTCATTAATAATATTACACTGTTTATCTCCTCTTCAAAAGGAGATTTAGTGAGGGAGACATTGTCAGTGTTGGAGAACAATTTAACAAAGTTGTTAAGTGTGGTAGCTACCAGATGATCATCTGGTAAACTTTCTTCTAGGAGTATATTTAAAAATAAAAATCATAGTAGGAGATATCATCATCATCTCTACTAATATCCCCATTTTCCATTTGTAATTGAGATATTCTATTAATTTTCCTATGTCTTGTTGAGGAGTGGTGGAAGAACTTGGTATTATTGTCACCCTCCTTCAACCATGTATATCTAGACTTTTGTCTCTAAAAGGATTCCTCTATTTCTTCAAGGTTGCAAAATTCACAAAGGAATTAATTTTCCTTGAGAAGCATGTGATCATTATAATTGCCTGAAGAATAAATATCTTTAATATCTAAGAGTTTCACTTCAAGAGCCTTTTTTGGTAGGTAGATATCCCTAAAGACTTCTTTATTCCAAATTTTTAACTTTATTTTGAGGAAGCTAAGTTTTTTAGTAAGAATAAACATGGTAGAGTTTGAGAAAGTTTTTCTTCCACCAACCTCTCAAGGAATATGTGAGATTAGGATGAAAGAGCCACATGCTTTCAAATTTGAATGGAGAACATTTGGGTTTTGATATTTTATCCTTATCAAAAACCAAGGGGTTATGATCAAACCTAATTTTAGGTAGGGAAAAGAGCCTACTAGAGAAATGAATGTCCCAATTTAAGGAAATCAAAATCTATTGAGGTGGAACTAGATCAAGTTTTCACCTAATCTTCTATTAGTCCACGTAAAAGGATTAAAATTTAGGTCCACATCTACCAATCTTGAATTTGTAATGAAATCATTAAATTCTAGCATGTTATTAGTGAAGTCTATATGACTCATTTTTTGTCCCCAAGATTTAGAGGGGTATTGAAGTCCCTAGCAATAATCTAGTTTCAATTTACATAGGTCTTATGGAAATCCAACATGTTTTTCCAAAGAAGGTATCTATTAGATTTAGATTTTGGGGCATAGACATTGGATAAAATCCATCTATCATTGCTAACTAGATCTGTGAACAAAATAAAAATTTGATGATTTGTCTTCCATAAAATATCTCCTCCTAATAAATTTGAGTTTAAAAAAACTATCAGTCCACCTAAAATACCAATAGAATCTAAGGTTAAAACTTGAGCATTCCTCTATATTTTTATAACATAGGATTTGAGAACAAAGTGAGACATTTTGGTTTCTCGAATAATAAGGATGGAAGGGTCAACCCTTTATATGAGATTACAAAGGGTCATCTATTTCCTAAGGTTATTTAAACCCCTAGTTTTCCAAGAAAGGATTTTCATTTCTTATCTTGATGGATTTTAAGAGTTTTTTGAGAGCCCTTAGCAATCTCTTTGGAAATTTATAAGTTCCTTGTAACCATTCTTGGATATCTTCCCATAGGTTTTGGGGCAACACCAATGTTGGCTTTTTCCCCACCTCTTTTACTTTTGGAGTTTGTGACAAACCCTTCATCTAAGAGAATGTCTAGGGGGGAGAAACTGTCTTTAAACATTGACCCCAATATTTGTAGTGCTCTAACTAATTATAAATAGGGGAGAGGGGGGTAGTATTGGGGAGGAGGAATGGACTAGTCTAAGTTATCAAAGAGGGGGATTTTCCATCCCAACATTTGAGTTGACTCTGATAACGAGGAAGGTAGAGGATCAACCAAAGAAAGTGAGGGAGGGGGAGGAGGTGGGAGAGGTTACATAGAGGAAAAAAATGGGGGAAATCAAGGTATAAACTAGGGGGAAGAAAGGATCAAGATAGGTTTAGGAGGGAAGAAGGGATACTAGGCCAAGGGTAGGGACTGGTCGAGCAGGGGGTGACACACTTTAGGAGGTTGACCAGCACCCAATGAGTGGATGGGGGAGAAATAAGATGGGGTGTAAAGGGGAAGGGGCCTAAGGGTAAACCAAGGGAAAGTGAAGAGGGGTAGGGGTAGGGGTAGGGAATGGGGGGTGGACCTAGGAAAGGCACCCTAAGGGGCCTAACTCACATAGGGAATCTAAGATAGAAAATGAAATAAGAAGAGCAAAAGGGTTAAAATAATGAATAAATTTTATGGTACTAGAAGGTGGAGTACTTAGAGGGGCTCAAGGGGAGCCTATTATGAGAGGGTTCTCTGACCTATATGCTTCTTTTCCACCTCATTTTTAGTCCCTTTTTGCATGAGAGAGTCAGAGTCCTAACCTTTCTTTGGGAAGTCATGAAGTAAATGACTCAGAATGTTGCACTTTGGGTAGATGATTGCATTGTTCTCATACACAATATTCTACATCAATTCACCCTAAACTGACATAATCTTGATTATGTGTATTAGAGGCTTATTTATAGGAAGGAAAATGTAAACTTGAGTTGCAACCATTATTTGATGAGAAAGAGTAACCAAATCTATTTTAATAGGTTATCCCAGGGCTCTTGTGATACTAATGATAACCTCTAGGTGTTAGTATTCCAAGGGGAGTTCAGGGAAAAGAACCCACATTAAAACATTATCCATGGTGGTATTGTTGAGGTTCGATTGAAACTCCATCTTTAGACACTCATGCTTGCCTTGACCATAAAATATGACCTTTTTGAGAGAACCTTGATAAAATCCTCTTGTAGAGAGAAATTTACTAGGAAGAAACCCATAGCTAGAGTGACCACCTCTATGTGACCTTTGGTTTTCCATCTTGCTTTAGACAAATTATGAAAAGCATTAATATTTGAACAAAATTCATTCACCCTAGGTAGAATGGATTTGGTAAGCTCCACATCAGCCTACTCCACTACAGGGTCTAGAATAGGGATGAAACTTTGTTGTAAGCTTCTTACAAGAAGATACAAAAATTTGAAAGGTCCTATCCCACTAGGATTTTGCCTTTGACCATGTCCACACATGACAATCTAGGTTCATGTGAATCCAATATTTTGGGGATAGGAATAGCCTTGTTTGTTTACTTCAAGGTGGAATCTAAATCTTTTGGGCCATTATCCATTAGGTGGTCCATTGGGTAAATCTTGTGAGTGGGGTCACATGGGGTCATATTGACCATAGAGAGAGTATTTTCAAATCCTTATTCCATCTAGACACTACCAACATGATCCTTCTAGTTTTCCTACCTAAGCAAGAATTCAAATTGTTGAAGGTCCTCCATAATATCCACCACTCAGAGATAATGCATATAAACATTGTTATATCTTGGTTATTGTTGACCATTTTTTTCCCAACAGGGAAAAAATTGGTCCCCTTCTTCCCTTACTATTCTAGGATATTTCATTTTTTAATTTTGCATGAATCTGCCCATTTCTACAGACTTTGTAGAATTTCTACAGACTCTGTAGGTCCATTTTTACGAACTCTACAGGTCTATTTCTATAGACTCTATAGGTCCATTTCTATGGACTCTATAGAGCTTGGGTTTCTATGGACTTTGTAGGTTTCTACGGACTTCACAAGTTATCTATGAACTCTGCAAGGCTTGGGTTTCTACTAATTTTGCAAAGAGGTTTTTCTATGGACTCTACAGGTTAGTCTTTTGGTGCATGAAGAATCATTTTCAGAGAGCGTTGGGTTTTACAAGGCTTCTTTGGGCTCTTATCTAAATAAAATCATGAGGAAGGATGGCATCATTGAACCATTAAACCGGTTCAATGCCTTGGTTCAACGGCTTGGTTCAATCGGCCTTGGTTCATCACTTAGTTCAACCACTAGGTTCAACATTTGGTTCAATTGGTGGGTTCAACACTTGGTTCAATCATGGGTTCAATCACTTGGTTCATCATGAAAGGTTCAAAGGCTTGGTGCATAGTGTTGAACCATTGAACTGGTTCAATGGATTGGTTCAACGGTTGGTTCAAGCAAACAGTTCAAAGGCTTGGTGTGCAGTGTTGAACCATTGAATCATTTTTGGTTCAATGGGTTCATTAAATAGCTTGTTTCAAGGGGGCATCCCAGGACTGAAGGATAGGTTCCCTTGCGGAGGGTAGGGAGGACTTCAAAAAGGCCACAAGGAAAGATAGCTGCAAAGGGTAAGTTTTTTAGAATTTTGACAAGAATGAATTCTTTCAAACTTTTTTTTGAAGGAATTCCTTTGGATAAAAAGTCTGAAGGAATTTGGGGAAAGGTCACTAACACAAAGAATAGCCAAAGAACCTGAAACAAATGGACAAAAGACAGACAATTCTCACAGACTTTTTGTTTGCGAGAAAATTGTCCACAGAAAAAGTCCATGAGAAGAAATCCATAGAAAAGACCCAAAGGATTTTTGCCAAGGATGATGACATCCTGAAATCCATCAATTTTAAGGAGATAAACTAGCTATTGGGTTTTCAATTTCAAGATGACAGCTGCGCAAACGTCAATTTTAAGACAGTGAAATAGTTATTTGCTTTTGAATTGCCTGAGTGCCAACCATGAAAGGAGCCCAAGAAATGCAACGAACCAATAGAAGATCACCCCTAAGGGCTGAAAAAGTAAGAGATAAATTAGGAAGAAGACAAGGTGTGAAAAGAGATAAAGTAGTTCAAGTGGCAAAGAGGAGGTGAGTTATTGCTAGATGAGCGGTGTAGCCTATTTCCTCTGGTGAGCATTTATGAGGGGACAAACCACAATATATTTGTAGAAAAGAGGTGTGGCCATGTTTTTTACATTAATATGGAATGCCAAAGTTAAATCAAGAGTTGACAATTAGACGGTTCCATCTTCCTAAGGTTCAGAACACACATGGGCCACTTAAAAAAAAGAGTGCTAAAATCGTTCCCAAGAAGCGCCAAGTTCTCTTCCTCTTTCTATATATTGTAAAATTTCTCATTTGAGAAAGGATCCAATCTCTTAGTCTTAAGGCAAAACTCTACCCAAAAATATCTCAGGCTTGTAAGGTAGAGTTTCTGCCAGTTTTTACCTTGAATCTAGACTTGCACTCAAACATATGTCTATGTTTTCTTTTGTGTTAAGTCATTTCCTTTTATGCTTCTTATAGATCAATTCCATCATGTCTAGCACATTATGAAGTCTCCTTTCTATAGGTCTACCAGAAGTGTCTACAGGGGAATGTAGGTGCCTGTGAATAGGCTGCCATAAGTGTGTCTGAGGATGCCTCTAGTGGTTTCTTCCTCCCTGTACTTCCATGGACCCCTAGCTAACTATTGTAGAAGAGCTTCCCACTTCAGATGAAGTGTATGGGCATTTATTTTTGGTGAAAAGTGTATATTCGAGCTAGGTGGGTCACATTTTTTGGTGTATCACCTTTTCATTTTTAGGCTTAGGTTATGTTTTCGGCATCTCTCTCTCCCTTTTCATCCCCCCCTTTTTTCATTTTATTTTTTAGAAGTAGGAGAAACTAGGGCCTAAAAGATACATCAGAGGGAGGTAGCCCTTATCTAGAGACTCTCCCCTCTAGCTTCGCCAGTCCCACAGGTGAGAGGGGATTTTCCATTGTTGCGTGTGGAAAGGCAAGAGCTCGGCCTCCTACCCTGGGTACAATCCACTATGTCAACAATTTTTGGCACACCTAGTGGGATCAACTAGGACAAGTTGTGTCCAAAGAGTTAAATAATTTTTGGTGTGTTCTTCAACCAACTACCCTTTGGAGGATTTTGTATCGACACCAATGGTGACTCTGAGTTGAATCAACTAGTTAAGCAGCTTGGTGCCATCAAAAATCAAATTTTTGTATGTATAATTACTTTACACAAAAGCATGGACCTTGTATTCCTTCATATGACTATAATCAAGCACCAGATATTTAAGGAATCCCCTCAATTAGCTCTCCTAGTTACCCTTCAATGATAAGGGAGGTGGGGCTGGAGTTTGAGAAATAGGTAATGAAAATAGACAGACTGGATGAGCAGTATGGTTATCAGCAAGACCTGATGTACAAAGAGGTGTGTTTGTTCAGGCAGGCTCAAGCCTTGCAATCCATGGAGGAGGAGGTAGAAAAGTGGAGGAATCCATTCATGCAAGGCAGTCAGCCTTGCATGCCCCCTCTTATCCTAAAGAAAGCCCCCTCTTATACACTAAATCCTTTCTATCAGATGGCACTTACTCACTCCAACTCATCTGATGCATCAATCAATCCTACTCTTGACCCTGTACACCTAGCATTCAAGCATCAAAGGGAACTAGAACAACCTCCCATGGAGATGACCTTTTAAACTCCTTAGATCATGAATCTTCTTTTTGGGGGAACTTTACGAACTATCACATCTCTCTCGAAACTGCTCCTACTCAACATGATGATACTGGTGACCTCCAAGAAAGACTCTTCTAGGATAATCTAGCCAAGAAAATTGAAGATTTAGAGGCTAAGATGAGACTACTTCGTGAAAGAGAGATAAAACTCCCAGACCTTGTGGAGGAGTCCCAAGACCTTGGAGAAAACAAAGTTGTTGCTTGTTCACAGAAGCAAATTTCCAATTTTGAGATCCTGAACTAGAAGAAAATAGTAGAATCATGGGGCAAGAAGGAGGAAAAGAAGGGTTTTTCTCAAAACCTTGAAGAGGATGAGGCTGACCCTACTCATGATAATGATGGTGACCTCCAAGAAAGGCATTTCCAAGAGGATATGGCTAGGAGAATTGTAGAGTTGGAATCCAGAGAGAGATTCCTCAGCCAATGTGTGATGGATGGTCTGGACCCAATGGCACATTCTATGTCTGAACACACCCCATCTACACACCCCCAAGAGAGCTATTAGGCCACACCTGATATTGATAAAGTATTGGCCAAGTGGAAGGAAGAGAATCATTCGATTCTAGCTCAAGGACTGCCTCCTCTTCCACATGTTTTCCCCACTTCATCCCTTCTCAAGGAGGAACCTGTACTACAAGAGGTGAGCGAGGACAAGAAGATCTAGTTTTTAGCTCTTTAGGAGGCTATCATGAGTGACAATGAAGAATAAATCATCATCGATGCTCCTTGTGAAGGCTTCATCAGTAATGGAGAAGACACAGGGAATGCATACATGTGGATGTTCCAGCAGTACGAGGAGGAACTTAAGCATGGTGAGCTCTCTCCCCTTTATTTGATGAACTTCCTTGTTGTTTTGATGAGAAGGACTACTATGTTGAGGATCTTGAGTTAGAGGAGGATCAGGAGAATATCTTTGAACATATAGAGATCCTGATCTTTGAGGAGGAAAAGGAGAGGTCTGTCTTCCTTGAGGAAAGCCTTGAAGAAGAAAGCTTTGAATAGAGAGGTGATGTTCTGTGGGATGAGCAATCATTTTTTGATTCCATTTTAGACATCACAATAGTCACCCTTTTTTAATAAGGCCAAGAGGAAGCAGAGGATGAGTCTGACAGGGTTTTCAACTAGGTAGAAGGAAACGGGTCGTACCGTGATGCACTGCAAGGGAGCTATACATATCAAAGGGATTATGACGATGAGCCAATAGCCATATTTTTCTTGATGAGATGAACCAACATGAAGGACCAGCATTCAACAAGCTTTTAGGAACAAATAGAGTATGTATATGTTGAAAGCATGTTTGAATTTGATCCACTTGGATACCAGCCAATCCAGGTGACAGACAAGAAGAGCAGGTCACCAAATCTTCTTTTCATTTAGCCACTTGTCTAGCACCATAAGTTTCCTTACTAGGGAGGAGACTTAAGAAGTTTTCACTTTGATCTAGGAGGGAAGCAAATACACCTGGTTAGTTGTACATAGTAGTTTGCTTTCAATTGTTTTTTGTATTTTCCCTAAGTGTAGTTTGCACAAGTAGTGTTTTTATCCTTGTGTGTGTTTTCCTTTGTGTGTGGGGTAAAAGGCTTCATGTTTGATTCTTAGATCTTTAGGGCTATTACTAACCCTTATTCAAAGCTACATTCTAACTCTATGCTCAATGGACTACAAGGTAACTGGTCTCTAAGCATAGTAGGCATGCTTCCCCTGGGAGTCACCAATTTGTTGACCATTTTTTGCCCAATAGGTTAAAAATTGGTCCCCTTCTTCCCCTGCTATTCTAGGACATTTCATTTTTTAATTTTTCATGAATCTTCCCATTTCTATAGACTCTATAAAATTTCTATGGATTCTGTAGGTCCATTTCTACAGACTCTGTAGGTCCATTTCTATGGACTCTACAGGTCCATTTATATGGACTCTATAGGTCTATTTCTATGAACTCTACAGATCTTGGATTTCTACAGACTCTACAAGTTTCTACAAACTTCGCAAGGTTTCTACAAACTTCGCAAGTTTTCTATAGACTCTACAGGGCTTGGGTTTCTACTGATTCTGCAAAGAGGTTTTTCTATGGACTCTGTAGGTTAGTCTTTTGGTGCATGAAGAATCAATTTAAGAGAGTGATAGGTTTTACAAGGCTTCTTTGGGATCTTATTTGAATAAAATCATGAGGAAGGTTGGCATTGTTGAACCATTAAACCAGTTCAATGCCTTGGCTCAATCGGCCTTGGTTCATCGCTTGGTTCAACCACTAGGTTCAACATTTGGTGCAATCGACGGGTTTAACACTTGGTTCAATTGTGGGTTCAATCACTGGTTTCACCACAGAAGGTTCAAAGGCTTGGTGCATAGTGTTGAACCATTGAACTAGTTTAATGGATTGGTTCAATAGTTGGTTCAAGTGAATGGTTCAAAGGCTCAGTGTGCAGTGTTGAACCATTGAACCATTTTTGGTTCAATGGGTTAGTTCAATGGCTTGGTTCAAGGGGGAAACCCAAGGCCAAAGGGCAAGTGCCCTTGTGGAGGGTAGGGAGCACTTCAAAATGGCCACAAGGAAAGATAGCCGCAAAGGGTAAGTTTTTTGTAATTTTGACAAGCATGAATTCCTTCAAACAAAAAATTTGAAGGAATTCGGGGAAAGGCTTCCAGCACAAAGAAAAGCCAAAGAACCTGAAACAAAAGGACAAAAGACTGAGACAATTATTGTGGAATTTTTATATGTAGGAAAATTATCCACAAAAAAAGTCTATGGGTAGAAATATGTAGAAAAGACCTAAAGGATTTTTGCCAAGGACGGTGATGTCCTGAAAGCCATCAATTTTAAGGAGACAGACTAGCTGTTGGGTTTTCAATTTCAAGATGACGACTGCGTGAACGTCAATTTTAAGATAGTGAAATAGTTGTTTGCTTTTGAATTGCCTGAGCACCAACCATGAAAGGAGCCCAAGGAATGCAGCGACCTGCCAGAAGATCACTCCCGAGGGCTAAAAAAGTAGGAGACAAAGCAGGAAGAAGACAAGGTGCAGAAAGAGACAAAGTAGTTCAAGTGGCAAAGAGGAGGCAAGTTATTGCCAGATGAGCAACACAGCCTATTTCCTTTGGTTGGAATTTATGAGGGGACAAACCATAGTCTATTTGCAAAAAAGAGGCATGGCCATGTTTTTTACATTAATATGGAATGCCAAAGTCAAAGCAAGAGTCAACAATCAGACGGTTCCCTCTACCCAAGGTTCAGAATGCACATGGGCAACTTAAAAAAAGAGCACCAAAATATTTCCTAGGAAGCACCAAGTTCTCTTCCTCTTTCTATATATTTTAAAATTTCTCATTTGAGAAAGGATCCACTCTCTTAGCCTTAAGGCAAAACTCTGCCCAAAAATCTCTTGGGCTTGTAAGGCAGAGTTTCTGCCAGTTTTTACCTTGAATCAGAACTTAGCATTTTTACCTCCATCTGGACTTGCACTCAAGCATATGTCTATGTTTTATTTTTGTGTTAAGTCATTTCCTTTTATGCTTCTCACAGATCAATTCCAGCATATCTAGTACATTGTGAAGTCCCCTTTTTGTAGGTCTGCCAGAAGTGTCTACAGGGGAATGTAGGTGCCTATGAATAGGCTGCCATAAGTGTGTCTGAGGATGCCTCTAGTGGTTTCTTCCTCCTTGTACTTCCGCGGATCCCTAGCTGACTGTTGTAGAAGATCTTCCCACTTCAGATGAAGTGTATGGGCATTTCTTTTTGGTGAAAAGTGTATATTTAGGCTGGGTGGGTCACATTTTTTGGTTTATCACCTTTTCATTTTTAGGCTTAGGTTCTATTTTTGGCATCTCTCTCTCCCTTTTCATCCCCCCCATTTTTCATTTTGTTTGTTAGCACTAGGAGAAACTGGGGCCTAAAAGATACATCAGAGGGAGCTAGCCCTTATCTAGAGCCTTTCCCCTCTAGCTTCACCAGTCCCACAGGTGAGAGGGGAGTTTCCATTGTTGCGTGTGGAAAGGCAGGAGCTCAACCTCCTGCCCCAGGTGTAATCCACTACGTCAACAGTTATCATATTCTTTTATTTTCTTTTTTTATAATGCATTTTACATTTATATCATATATCATTCATTATTGTTTCTATTCATAACTCTATTAAATCCATATCATTATATGGTCCATTAGATCTCTTCATAGGTTACAAATTAGTGGTATCAAAGCATTCACACTACATATCACTTCTGAGTTTATCATGGTGTATCTAAACATAGTCTCTATTTTTATTCCCACTCATAGGAAGTTTTGTTACATGAATTTAGGAATATATAGTCATGACCTTTCATCATACCTTCCTTCACATTTTCAAATGGGATACAAATATTGATAATGCCAAATTGAAAAATGTTCTAGAATATGATAGAGAATGCATTGTAAAGATAATAGGAAGATTTGGAATAATTTCATACATGTGAACAAGAAATTATCATTGATAATTTATTTCTACTTCTTAATAAATAGACTCCTTCTAACACCTTTCATTATCATTGGTCATTTAGTGGTCAAATGCCATACAAAATACAAGTCAATCTAGACATCCTTATGTTTAAATGTAAAATATTTGTAGATGCACAAGATAAGTGGATTAAAATAATATGTTAATATTATGTAGTTAATAAAATATTTGATTGATAAAATATTTTTTCTCTCTTCTAAAATTTTATTTATCAATAAATAAATGGTGGTAAAACTATTACATTTCACTTGTGAATCATGATGATAAAGTTAACTTAGACATATATATAGACACACATGATTTATACAACATATTAAGATAGATTTATAACTTATCCTACTAATTAAATATAATCTTGAAGAAGGTAATCAACTAACATCTATTACAATACTTTATATATCAAGAGCATGACCAAATTAGATCTGTTAAACCTAACTAAGCACTAATCACAAACACTAAAGGAGAGGATTCCAAATACTCTAGGAAAATAATATCCTATAATAACCCTATATATGTATTATAATTAATAAAATAAAATATAATATAGTGTTATGAAAGATTATAACACAAAGGAGGATGGTTTAAGACAAACTCAACAAATAATGGATCATGGTAGGAAAATGGTGGCCTAGAACACCTAAGGTGGAAGATGTAAAGAAAATAAAACCATGTATCTATATTAATTTTAAGTATATATTTAATCTAAGTAAAGACTTATATATTCAAAAACTATTACTTTATGCAATATATATTCATCAAATTCAATAACAAAAGTTATAGATACTCAACTTTGATTGAACCTGTTGAGTCTCAATCTCACCATTGGCCAATGGTGTTTTGTAAGAAATTGTTGTGGATTTATAAGTATCAGATAATATAAATTAGATATAGGCTAAATGACTCATACTTGAATCCAATGCTTCTCACAAGACAATTTATTTTCCCTCTAAGGTAAAACCTAAAGAATGGCTCCTTCAAATGTAGATGTAGTAGAATTGTGAGTTGTAATAATGTGAAAAATAATGTTCTTCTCTATTGGATATAAATTAAGGTCTATTTATATCAATTGATATTTCCTAAATATTTTTTAATTTTATATAAGGTTATCTCGCATGACCCTATTTTGAAAATTTACCATTAGGTCTCGAACTAGGTCGATTATGCTGAATTGATTCCATAACATGTGCCATAACATTAGTAATAAGGTTAACCAGGATAACTTAGTAAGAAAAAAATATTTACCTAGTTATGGAAATTTTTAAAAGATAATTTATTAGGTAATTTGATAAATGATGTTTTGTTCTTAGGGATTTGGATAAGCGAGATTTGTAATAGGTTTATGTATGATATAATTAACCAACAATCTTGTGAAGAACCAATGGTCTACCCATCCCTTTACCAATGTACCTTTTAATGTGTGAATTTATAGATATTAAAATTTTATAGGTTCCTATAAGATATGAAGCATCAATAAATTATAAAGTTTTAAAATATTGTGTTTATACATATGCCCCACCTAAAGTTAATCATGTGTCACAATAGTGTAACTTGGGATGTTGCTTAGGAAAAGAACATAGCAACATAAAAATTGAGATAACTTAAATGAATTCTAGAAATAAATTTTGAAATTAAATCAAAATAACTAAAAGTACCATATGCATTCTTTGACATACCTTTTTTCTATATGACTACATGTAAATAGCATAGTCTCAAATGTGGAAGGTGCAATCCCTACATTTGAGAAACCCTATGGATACAAGACTAAAAATATAAGCAATGTATGCATACATATGATGGTTAAAATAGAAATGAAAAACTCTTAAAAATAATAAAACCACTTGAAAAAATGGCAATTTGGGATCATAAAGGTTTGGTTAGAACTAAAATACCAAGCATGTAAATGACAAAATGATGACAAATGGATGTAGAACACACTAAATCATGTCCAAAACATGTAAAACATTGTAAGTGAAATATCAATGTGATAAATATATGTAACATAAATGACTAAAAATTGAAATCTAAATCAAAATGTAAGACAAACATGCTAATTCAAACATAAATAAAAACATGTAAGCATGTCAAATGTTCGATGCAAGATAAGTGAAGTCCACAAAAATCATGCAATAACTTGATGGATAATTTAAAAGTAAAAAAACCTAAATAATGATGACTAAAACTTAGTGCTTGCTCTAAAATTTGATGTATTGAAATACAACCACCGAATGACATGACTAGTATGATAATGAGATGGTGTGGTGAGAATATGTGAAGGTATGTTTGTTAGGAAAACCTAGTCCTATTTGAGGTATTACAATGAAACTCATAAACTATAAATGAAGAGGTATAAGCATGTAAATGTGATAAAGTTTGTGATAATCTAAAAATATATCCAACAAGGGGATAGTGGGAATAATTTGAGGGTATAAGCATGTAAATGTGGTCACATAGTGGGTATAAATAGGTGATGTGAACATCCTTAGTAGGAATGAGATATAATAGGGAAGTAAGGCTAGAAACTATCAACATAAAGGAACTAGGACACTCCAACTAATAAACATAAATCTTGGGATAATAAGTGGATTACATATATCATCCCATGAAGCCTATATACATAAAAATTAAAATGCATCCTACCTTCCCACAATGTGTTCCCTACTCCTTAGGACCCATTATAGAGTCATCAGTCTACTGTAATGACTAGGTACTTATGTGAGAAATTAGGTGAAAATATAATTATATAATATAATGATACCTCTTACCCTAGCCTACTAGCCCATTACAACCCAATGGACCTTGTCTCTATCATGATGTTAACTATGGAATTTGATGTTTGACTAAGATATGAAATGTGCCAAATAAAAATCATGTCTTTTGGTGTGATCTAACTTTTGAATTTGTAATTTCCTTTTGATCATTGATTTTTGTTTCTTTTGTGATTTGGATTTTATGTTTTTATGGATTTTTATACTCCTCCTCTATATGGGTTTAGAGAACCAATCATTTATGAAATAGGTGATTAACATAATATATATTATACTTGGTCACTAGAGAAAAGGACCTAAATACCATGGTGTCTAAAGACTTTTAGAATTTCCTAAAAGTAAGTGTTTAATATCAAAACTAGCATATGTGTGCTTGAAATGAATGGAAAGGTGGGGATATTGAGAGATTAATATATGTAATAAGTGATAAAATGATTAATGCTTGTAATTGATCACAAGGAAAGAAAATAATAGTTATAAAGGACATGGTTATTCTATAATAGTCATGTTAGTAGGGGAGTCGTACTAACTTACAAGGAATCTATCACAAATAAAAACTGAATTAGTAGTCATCCAAAAAGAGGGGAGAAGTGTAAATTATGATATAATAGTCAAAATATACTAAGGTAAATAATGAATAAATGTGAAAAATGAAAATTAATGAAAAAATTGAAGGTACTACCTAGGAACCATAAAGGAATTAAATGTTAAACATAATGTGATATAAAACCAAATAACCAAAAAGGAAACAATGGTGTAATTACAGTGAAATAAAACTAAAGAAAATTAAAAAAAACAATTGTCTATGTAAAATGAAACTAAATGAAATAAAATGAACAAAAATAAATAATATGAGAAAAAATTAATGATCAAAATCTATTCTAACATTTATAACAAATATGAGCATGTAAAATAAAAAACTGTCTTAGATGGTTTATTAAAGATAAATTTTTTTATTATGCAATATATAAGAAGAGTGAGCATCGTAGGATGACCTAATGGGGTAATTTAATGTAGGGATGGGTATTAAAATATGCTTCAAAATCTTAATTGACATGTGGATGGACATAAAAAGATGCCCCAACATGAGATATGGACTGAGTTAAAGTGTAAATATTATAATGAACAACATTGTTCTTATCAATGTAGTTTAAGACAGGTAAATGTGTTGATATATTGGATTTTAAGGATGTTGAAATTGACATAAGACATGTAGGAGAGGTTTGAATAGTTATATATAACAAATTATGACCATTCATGATGCACTTTAGAGTAGGCATTTTAACTAGGGTCTCATTATATTCATGTATCCTACGAGGTTGAGGTTTAACGGATGCATAATTGTACTTTACTTATTTTTGTAGTAAGAAGGATCAACTATGTTTTGGACATGATTAGTGGATAATGTGGGGGTATGGGGTAATTATTGTTGATCATTAGGTAGGTGATGTTGATGTGATTATGATTCTTTAGATTGGGATTGTAATATTTGAATATAATCTTGATAATGTTGTTGTGTAAGAGTATCAAAAAAGAAATA
This sequence comes from Torreya grandis, assembly GCA_037957365.1. Classification (NCBI taxonomy): domain Eukaryota; kingdom Viridiplantae; phylum Streptophyta; class Pinopsida; order Cupressales; family Taxaceae; genus Torreya; species Torreya grandis. The sequence continues at coordinate 3,192,497 of JARHVA010001510.1, read as the reverse complement.
TGGACCAAGCAAGAAGGTAAGGAGGAATCAGTGAAAATAATGAAAAGTATCATGAGAATTACCTATATTATCATGCCACAAATAAAACTTATCAAGATTGTGTCATTATTTAGGAGGTCTAGAAGGATCAAAGATTATGGGTTTAGAAGGTGGAAATTTATTATTAAGTTCTTCTAAACTCAAGGGAGGGTGGTTTAGGTTAAAATTGGTTGAATTAGATGATCCATTTTGAGTTTAGGGAGGATTAGATGAATCAATTTTATGATAACATGATTGGAATTATTCCTCAGTAATTACTTGAGGTGATTCAAATTAACTCATAAGTAAGTCCTACATTTTTGCTTGGTATAAGTCTTCTAATAAAATTTTAGGGGAAAACATCCAAAGTTTGTATTGAAGAGGAGATTTAAAAGTAATAAAAAATAGTTTTAAAAAATTTCCATCAGTCATGTTATGGTATGATTTATGAGCTAGAGACTTTTATCATTTGATGAAAGGGTGAGCATATTACTTATTTTTCCACTTAGCATTGATTGAGTGGAAAAGATTATTTTCAATAAGATCATTGTGTTGAAATTATTTAACTAGTGAATTGACTAAATCCTCATGTAGTAATATGGAATGTTAATGGAGTTAATTATACCATTCAAAATAATCTACCATGAATGTTTTCACAAGAAATTTATTAGTATCAAAAGTGTTAGTTTAGACCCATTTGTTATATAGATTAACAAAATATTTAACAAAGACAATGGGGTCCTTAGTTTCATTATATGTAATAGTTGGAAAAATGTTTCAAATACACATGGATACAATGAATGGATCTAAAGGCTTATTTTAAATATGTTGAAGCATTTTTATGAAGGAGATGTTAAAGGATGATATTTCCATTGTCATATCTAAGAGGAGAAGGGATAAAATTCTAATTTTTTCGAGTCACGATGACTTGAGGTGGTTGATTAGTCATTTATGATATACAAGATTTTATTTGAATAATTTTATTACTATGATTGATTTGTATATTGGTCATCTTTTAAATTATTTGATCAAGGTGTTGAGTATCAACAATGGGAGGAGTAGGATTTTTGGGTGAAGGAGGATTCCCAATATTGGTAGTATGAGGAAGACTAGGGTGAGTCACTTGAATTATATTCCATTATTCTTGCCTTGAGGATGTAAAATTTAGGTTGCATTATGTAGTAATTGGTTTGTGATTAGGAATCCATGAGGGAAGGAATTAAATAGTTTTATCTAAAGTGATAATATAAGTGAGGTTCAAATATAAATCCATGATTATGTAGTATTTTTGACTAATTAGAATCTAAAAAGAAGACATAATTATGAAATTATTAGGTTATTTTTATTAGGTCATCCACCTATTAAACTATGTTAGCCACCTACTAAACTAGGTCAAACATATACTAAACTATGTTGTCTATCTACTAAACTAGGTTGGTCACCTACTAAACTATGTTAACCACCTATTAAACTAGGTTGATCAGGGTTGATTTATTACACAAGAAGGAAGAAATGATAATATGGAAAAGTACAAGGTTAGCCTATTAACTTAGTTATATAGATAGGTAAAACCAATAGTATTGAAACCTACATGATCAACCTAGTCAACTTTGTTAAATCTAGAGAAATTTTGACATAAACTAGATAATGTAGTCTAAAAACATAGGTAGTTAAGTGGAATATACAAGATTGAAATGAGCCTAGTAGACATTATCTAATCAAACATAGTCAAATAGGTGAAATTTTATCGATATAGTTTAATCACATAACACATAAGTGTGTCAATGATGGGTGACATAGTCTACATTCCCATAAAGAGAAGCAATAAATAAGTAAAAATGAAAGTGTACTAATAACTAAATGTTTAATTATTTATTTAAAAAGAAGATCGATAAGATGTATAAATAATACAAGGATTTGATTGATTTTAGGATCCCAAAAATACTTTCTTGTCTATTGGATAGTGATGGCTCAATGTTTTAGAGTGTTGACTATGGAGTATTATACCTTTTCCATAGACCACTAAACCTGGTTTCAAGGGTAAGCTAGAAGTAACTTATCATTGCTAACTACTAATTGATGCACCATAATATCAAATATGTATTTGTATTCATAAGGTTTAATACAAAGGGAATCTTATACATTTATTAAATACCATGAGGTATGTGGAAATTAAATATTGTGTTTAGCTCTTTACTATGGCTATGAGTATTTTGGCAAGCCTTTGCACCATGATATCTATAAATGATAGATAATGAATATAAATAAATTATAAAATATCCTTTCACTATAGTAGATAATTAGTTTTAAAAATGTAGGTACATAATTTTTATGGAAATCAAGATAGAGAAAATAAGTGCAAAAAAATAGATAGTGAAAAGTAATTTGCAATTTTGAAAACTAAATAAATAAGTAGCCAACTATTTTCAAAGCAAAAGTGAGACTAATTACTATGAAAATAAAGTGAATTACCTTACTTATTATAAAATTAATATACATATAACATGGTCAACCATGTCTATATATTTGAGAAAATAGAATGAAACAAGGTTGACGTTGGTCGACACACTCTATTGTAAAAATAGGAAAAAATAAACTAGGTCGGCTAGGTGGACTTAGTTTGTTGGCAGCAAACATAGAAAAAGGTTGGCCATGTTGATTTAGTTGATTATGTGATATAGTTTTAATAAAACTAAAAAAATAGGAAAGACATAATGGAAACCTAAAGTACTAAGTAATTTTGTGAAAAGATAGAAAATAAAAATTTGAGATAATTGACAAATTTCAAGAACTAAGATGGTTAGAAAGAACCTGATAATATAAAAAGGTTGACCAAGTTGACTTAGTTGTCTAAAGTTAAAAGATAAAAATTATATAAAATTAATAGTATCTACTAGTACAACTAAGTTTGTTGAGACTAAAAACTAAAAATTACAAATAATGAATTGGATCGACCTAGATGACCTAGTTTACTAAAGCTAAAATATAAAACTAGAAAAAAATAAAATGGGGTAATAAGCATGACCTAGTTTATTAAGACTATCTAAAAATAAATAATAATATTGTCTCAACCAACATTACCTAGTTGACTGTAAATATAGAATCTACAAACAAGAATCTATACACAAAAAATATGACTAGGTTAACCAGCATGATTTAGTTAACTGTAAATGAAAAATTAAAAAATCAAGGGTTATATTCACATCAGGTTCACTAAAATGTATGAAATAGATTAAGATAGATATATAAATTATCCTAATTATTAAACCAAAGCTCAGAAAGGTAATCAGCTAAAATCTATTTTGATACTTTTTATATCAAAAGCATGACCAAATTAGATCTGCTAAACCTAAGGGAGCACTTATCACACAACACTAAAGGAGAGGGTTCCAAAGCCTCTAGGAAAATAATATCCTAGAATAACCCTAGATATGTCTTCTACTTCATATATATAAATATAATCTATTGGTATCAAAGCTTATAACGTAAAGGGGGATGATTTAAGATAAAGAAAAAAAATAAGGAATCATGGTAGGTAAATGGGAGCCTAAATAACCTAAGGTGGAAGATGGAAATAAAATAAAAACCTATAGCTATTCTAAGTTTAAGTATAGAGTTAATATAATCAAGGAGATATTCATTAAAAACCTATTACTTTATGCAATGTCAATATATCAAATGAAATGACAAAAGTTAGAGATACTTACCTTTGAGAGAACCTGTTAAGTATGAATCTCCCCATTGGAAATTGGTTCTTTGTAAGATATTTTTATGGATTTGTAATTATCACACAATTGAAATAAATGGAAGACTAAAATAATTCTAGTTTCATCTGAGACTTCCCAAAACATAAGCTATCTTCCCTCTAAGGAAAACCCTAATCAATGGCTCCTTAAAATGTATATGTAATAGAATTACAAGCTATAATAATACAAAAATAAGTGTTCCTCTTTATTATATTGAAATTAATGTTATATTAATATCAATGGATATGTCATAATCCTTCTAAAATTTTAGCTGATAAGGTCTCCTATATGACCTCATTTTTAAAATTTATTGTTAGGCCTCAAACTAAGTCAGCCAAGCCAACTTAATTTTGTAATGTGTGCCATAAATTTTACAACAAGATCAACCAAGCTCACTTAGTATAAAAATGGGTATTTTCTTAGCTATGGACTATTTAAAAGGATAATTTGTTATGGAGTTGGATAAATGAGGTTTATTTGCTTAGGAAGTTGGATAAATGGGATTTGTAGTGGGTTTAGATATGATAGAATTGACCATCTTGTGAAGCACTAATGGTCTGCTCACCCCTTTCTTGATGCAAACTTAAGGTGTTCACTTAGAGAGATTAAGACTCGATAGGTTCCTTTAAGAGATAAAGTTATAAAATATTATGTGTATACACATGAAATGGATTTTTAAAAGCACTTAAATAAACCTATTACCCTATTTAAAACTATGATGATTGGTACATCCCATTCTCTAAATTACACTAAGGAAAAAATAATTTGTATAACAATACACATATACCTTTCAAACTTTGGTGTCCAAACTTGGGATACAAGATTCAAAACAAACCCTTGTTTTGAATTATACATTGGCCTTGAGACCACATATATAGTTAGATATGTATTTATTATAGATATCTTCAATTAGAGAAGCTTACATATTTTATCACAAATTCTAAGAAAATTCCAAGGTGAAGACTAAGATGGAATTTTTTAAGTCTCAAACCAAGAAACAATATAAATATTCAAAGTAGGATTAAAAACTAAGGAATCACTTGAAGCATCGTCCACAAAAGAAGCAATATTTATCAAATGATTAGAATAATTAGTCTGAGATTGGAAAGTGATTTTAAATTAATAATCTATCTATCATTCCAATGAAGAGTGTTACACTAGGAAATCTCTAGTTGCATAGCATGAGATAGTAGTTAAAATCATTGTGTCATTAGACAAAGATAAGAAAATCATGGAACCTAAACCTATCACCATGGTGGATACCAAAAACATCTCTAATACCCTTATAAAAATGAATCTAGTTTCTTCCAAAGTAGTTTGTAGATTGAACTTAACACTAATACCTCAACTAAAACCATTATTATATTTTATGTTTTAGTGTGGGATTTGATAATTGTGTCACTTATTAGTGTCAATTGGTGTATAACATCAATAATTTTAGAGATATAGTCATTTTTTATGTCACTCAATTATAGGTATGCAATGTTTAACTTGGTCAACTATATCTTTAGCATCGACATCTAGTCTATTGGTAAAATTATAGATTTTTTCCATATATTTTGGTGATAAGAGATACCAAATATTGTAATTAACTCTTAAGTTATCACTCATTAGCCTCAAACATTTTAAAAAGATAGTCACACATAATTATAAGTTTATGCTTATGATGGTGACATATAAACATAAGAACATTCTTGTGGTGCTAATCCATGCTTTATTTCCTCTAAAAGTAGAAGTATATACCTCATATTTTAACCATAGTTGTAATAATACAAGCATTTATTTTAGTCACCAAAGGAAGTACCTACACACTATGCAGTGAAGTATTCATAAACTACCTTTACCTAATGCTTCTTTATAATAAAAAAGATTTATAGAGAATGAAGAAATAAAGTGATATGTCCATGAAATCATGGATAAATGATAAATCAATCTTAGATCATTGCCTTGTGGAAACCCAATTGTTTTTGTGATAATAAGGATGACACATGGAATTTGTATATTAATTATAGAGATCTCAATAAGATCTCATAAAATAACCTTTATCCTCTTAAAGGATTGAGGAATTTCTAGACTATCTCTGTGGTGAAAAATACTTCACCAAAATTGATCTTAATTATGGGTATCATCAAATTCATGTTCAACCTACACATGTATGGAGATAGCCTTCAAGGCCAAAGACAATTTGTTTTAATGGTTATTCATGCCCTTCGGTTTTACCAACACACCATCTACATTCATGTAGATGATTAATGACATTATCAGGCCATTCACTTCTTCATTTTTTATAGTCTACCTTGACAAAATCCTAATATTTATAAAAACATGGGATAAAAATCTATGCCACATAGAGGAAGTGTTTGAAACTTACATAAACACAAGTTGTATGTAAACATGGAGAGATGTTAATTTGCTATGTAAGATATATAGTATTTTAAACACATAGTAGATGCAAAAGGAGTTCATATGGACCTGACCAAGATTCAATTCATCTAATATTAGACATAACCAAAAAAAATCATATAGCTCCATAATTTCTTGGGATTATAAATTTTATACAAGAGTTGTGTACTTGGTTTTTTCATGTGGATTCACCTCTAAACCAAGTTACCAAAGGTGGTTCTAAATAAAATTTCATCTAAGAATACAAATAACATAAATAATTTGAGGAATTTAAATTTATACTTTGTTATTCACCATTAATTACATTACCAGGTCATCAAAAACCATTTTATATTGAGATAGATGACTTTGACTTTGCATTTTAGATCAATCCTCACTCAATATGGTTATCTATTTATTTACCACAATGAAATTTTCACCAGACTAATAAGAAACTACCCATCATATTATCATGAGATGTATGTTAATGCTCAATAATTTAAGCATTAGAATTATTATATCTCAGGAAAGGAGACTATGATCCACACATATCATAATTTTTTTAGTTCTTACAGACTCATAAAAAGTTGCAAGAGCCAACCCAATCAGAAAAAAATTGAGCCATCCACTTGTTCAAGTTATCATTTCTATGTTTGATTCATTGGATATGATGTTAGTGAATTATCAAAATTGTATTAATATGACATGGATTTTGCATATATCAATCATAATTTTATTTTTGGTATTTTAGTTACATACTTCTACTTGTAGTATGGACTCTTATATCACCTTGGGCACTTGTGCATTCTATATGAAGCAAAGAGATAAAAACTAATATTGGAGAATCGTTTTATCAAATTTCAAGGACATTTTGGTGTTAAAAAGACCCTTGTAATTTTTTATAAGTACTTATTATAGCCACATCTTAGGTTTGATGTGTTAAAATATATCAAGTCTTTTATCGTATGTGTAATTGCAAATTTGGTTAACAAGAAACAAGGTTTTTAAATAACTCTACTAGTTTCAATGATATTATTGGAAAATATTTATATGGATTTTATATCATGATATCTTATAAAAATCATGGTAATTATTATGTTTATGTAGTGGTTGATAGGTCAATTATCAAACCTCTTAAGAAATCAATATCAGCTCTATAAATAACTCAATTTTACTTTCAACATGTTTGAATTCACTTTAGCATCCAAAAACCTATCCTAACTAATAGGATACAAGGTTATTGAGTAATTTTTGAAAATAAATTTGGTATATCCTATAAATAAAGTAAAACAAATCTATCGCATTTCATCCATAGACTAATTTATATATGAAAGTGGTAAATATAATGATGGTGCACCTTTAGAGAGTGTAAAATTAAATGAAGTGATGCATTTGGGATGAAATCCTACCTTTTATTCATAAAAATTACAATATAATTTTTTTAATATCTATTACAAATATCCATTTTTATTTTTGTTTGGGTTTCCAACCTCTAACACACACCAACATAAACTATCCTATGTTTTTATCAACAATAGTAACTCTTTAAGAACAAAAGGAAATTTAAAAAAAAATGTTTAATTCATTGAGCACATTCAACATATTCAATATCAAGTACGAATCATTCTAAAATAAAATAATTTGAAATATAATTAGTGCCATAAAAATAATTAGAAACCACACACCTTATAGCTTGGTGATTAATTTTGGTTGTACATGCAAAAGGAAAGACTAACAAGACTTTACCACAAGCTTCATCCACTTCAATATAATCCCTATGCTATAACTAATCAACTAGAAGAGAATGTTTTTGGCCTCAATGTTTTATCCTAACTTAGATTTGATATATTATTAAATGTATAACTCTTCCACCATTACTTTACACCTCTATTGGATACCTCAAATATTGTATAAACTCTTTAGTAAACAAAGATCATTACAAATTGTAGCATCCTAGTAGAATTAGATAAATTCATTGACATTCAGGTCAAACAATGTTGACATGAGATCCATATTTTAAATCATAAAAGAAGTTTAAGTAAATTTATATTTAAAAAAATTTACACAAATTTATGTTTACAATTTGTTTCCACATCTCTTATCAAATAATGCATGAAATGAGGACCATTTCCCTTCAAGGAGGGACAATTGATCTAGGAGGGTTTAGGTCATTGATGTAAGAGAATTTGGTTTAGTTGTTTTTTTAAAAATAAAATTGGTTATAATTAATTTTTATGGGTCATTTTTTATCTTTGAATCTTTCCCATGGTTCACCTTTCTTACTTTGGGTCATTCTAGTTTATTTTAAAATTTTCTGCCAAAACTAAAAAAATGAATTTTTTACATTATTTTAAGAGTTTTAATAACTTTTATCATTTCATAATTTTTTTTTGGTAATTATCATTAATTTATGGTTAAATTAAGTTTTTATACATGTTTTATAATATCCAAATGTTTTAAACCATATTTAACTAAGTCAAACTCAATGAAGGTTAAAACCTTGGGTTGACTTTACTAAGTTGGTTAGGCAGTTTTGAGAGTTTTGGAATGGAGAGAAAATGAATAATAGAGGAATAAGTGTGGAGGATAATAAAATAATATTAGAGAAAAATAAACCCTAATATTTTAAAATATTTTGAAGAAAATAATGAAAATTTATGAAAAATAAGGTATTGGTTGGACTGTGTAACAAGTTTGCACCAAAACAATGAAAGTTTACTTCATTTGAGTTTCTTCTTGAAAAATCAACCTGAACATTTATTTGAGTGAGTATTATTTTTTTATTGAATCATATTATTTATAGTAGAATATTTTTTTTTTCATTTTTTTAGGTCTCAAGACACAATACAGGTCTGTTACAATGAAGAAAGTATTTTTACAGACTAGTAAAGTTGTCTTTTTATCACTTTTAAGGATTGTTCAATGTGTCTAAATAAATGAAAGAATAGAATAATTATGTTTTGAAATATATATATATATATATATATATATATATATATATATATATATATATATATATATATATATATATATATATATTAAAAACATGTCTCAAATTTTAAATTACTCTTTATTTAGTGCTCTCAGCCTCTACAAAAGCAAAATACTCAAAACTAAGGTTTTGAAAGAGAAAATTCTTTATAAAACAAAAAATTAACACTTTACAATTATTTAAAGTTTTTATAAGATGTAATAATATGTATTTAAAGTATTTAAATTGGTTTTTAGTTTTTGTAATCATCTATAGAGGAAGATATTGAATGTTCTCATTCTACATGCCTAATTGTAAAGGCTACAAACCCTATTTTCATAGTTTCTTGTATTTTTAAGTTTTGAAAAAGCTATAAATTTACATAGTGAGTTGAGACAACATATAATGAATTTATGGAATAATTTTATATCATAAATATTCATTATTTTATCACAATTTTATATAAAAAAACTTATAGGTTTGATCATTTCTCTCTTATGTAAGTTGTAAGCCCGATTTTCCTTAATCCTTTTCCATTTTTTTGGTATCAGAGAGGGGTTTTGGTTGTAATTAAATGTAACATAATAAGAAATATATTTCATTGAAAAGATTGAAAAGAGTAATATAAAGTGAAATAAAGTGTAATAATGGCACGTATAGGAGTAGCCAAAGGTGGTGATAAAGGAGGTCCAAGAAGAAAACCAAGAAATGTATTGCTAGAAGATAAGATAAATATGGAATCACATTTAGATGCAATATAAATGACTCAAATAAGAGGTGTTGTAATAAGTGATGTGAGTGAAGGAGAGGAATAACCTTGTATAATAATAAGATGAAGAAAAAATGGAAGAAAGACACTTGAAAACATTCATATGAATAGGATCCAGACCCAAATTGGAGGTTCTAATATATGGAGGAAGTATAAATATTGAATAACTTGTGGATTGGATAGTTACTTGGAAAAAAACTTTGATTATGAAGTAATAATTAAAGATAATAAGGTCAAGTCTACTTTTACAAGGTTAAAGGGGCATGCATTTCTTTGGTGGGATAATGTCCAATAGGAAAAAAAAAGAAAAAAAAAAAAAGAAAATCAAGTCATGGTAAAAAATGGTAGAAATACTCAAATCAAAATTCATGCCAATAGAACACCATACAAACTTGTTCAATAAACTCTAAAATTTGGAGCAAAAAGACATGAGTGTAAAGGATTACATTGAAGAATTATACAAGCTTAAAATAAGAGCTAGTCATGTAGAATAATATGTTCGATAGTCAGGATGAGCTCATTTTATTGTGACAAAAATTAGTGGAATAGGATTATTAGTTTATACTCAATGAAGAAGATAAGTTGGTTAGAATAAAAACTCAACAATCTAGAGGAAGAGGCATAAATTTTGGAACTAGAAGAAAATGAGTTAGTAGAAGTTAGTTATAGGTTCATAATGAAGAAGCAAGTATATCTCAAGGTCAATCTAATAATACAATATGAGGTTATTCATACATAGTAAGAAGGCCATATACAAGAGGTAGAGGAAGAGGCTTTTGAGGAAAATGTTTCAAATATAACAAGTATGTTGACCATAGGTAATATTAATGTCCCTAGATCCACAAATAAGGCATATAATAACTAAATCCAACAATCAAGTTGTTCATGATAAATAAGAAAGTGTGGGATAACCATCACATGTGGAAGAACCTAGAGTGGGATAGTCCTTATTAATGAAGATATTATTACAAAACCCAAACAAAGAGGTGAAGGAACAAGCTCAAAATAAGATTTTTTTTAGGACTACATGAAAATCTAAAGGTAAGTGTTATAAATTTATCATTGATAGTGGTAGTAAGAATAACTTTGTTTTTATAGAAATGGTTTAAAAAATAGGATTGAAAATATTGATACATATTACACCATATAAATAATCTTTGATGCAAAATAGGCATCAAGTATTAGTTAATGAGTAATGTAAGATTGATTTTTAGATTGGTAATTATAAGGATGAAGTACTTTGTGACATTATGCTTATAGATGTTTGCCTTGTGTTGTTGATTAGACCTTGAAAAATTTATAGGAGGTTTATGTATGATGGAAGGAGTAACACATATGCATTGGAGAAATATGGAAAGAAACATACATTGAAACCATTAAAAAATAGAAATTAAGTAGCTAAAAATAATACTAAGGTGTTGGTAGTATGTGTAAAAGAATTATTATAGTTAATAAATAAATAAGAGGTTGGTTTTGAATTGATATCCAAACCCAAAAATTTGTTAAAACTACTAATTTGATTAATTTTCCATTAAAGTTTCATATTTTTTTAATGAGTATGTGGACATAGTGGTTAACGAGTTGCCTAATGAGTTGCCACTAATGCGGAACATAAGCCATTATATGAATCCCATTTCAAAAGTTAATTTTACAAAAAAATAATCCCATAGAATGACACTTAAGGATGATTAAGAGATAAAAAGGAAATTAAATGAGTTTTTAGATATTTTTTTGATTATAGAAAGTCTAAGTCCATGTGTTGTACGAGTAGTCTTAATTCCTAAGAAAGGTATAGAATGGAGAATGTGTATAGAATATAGATCCATAAACAAGATAAAAATAAATTACATTTTTACCTTGCTAAGAATGGATTATCTAATGGATTGTTTGAGTGGATTTCAATATTTCTCAAATATACATTAGATGAGTGGTTACAATCAAATCAGAATTAGAGAGGGTGATGAGTGGAATACAACCTTCAAGACTAATGATGGATTGTATGAATGTTTTTTTTTCCATTTGGATTGATAAATTCTCTTATTACCTTCATGAAATTAATTAATGAGGTATTAAATCCATTTAAAAGTAAATTTTTTATTGTTTACTTTGATGACATTTAGATTTTTAGTCAATCAAATGAGGAATGCATCAAACATCTTAGGATTGTGTTGAACAAACTATAGTAATAGAAATTATTGATTAACCTTAATAAGTGTAATTTTGTGAAAAATTAATTGGTTTACTTGGTATTTTTCATCTCTAAATATGGTTTTAATATGGATCAAGAAAAGGTAAAATAAATAGTGGATTGGTCTACTCCAAGAAGTATTTTTGAGGTAAGAGGTTTTCATGGATTGGATAGTTTATAAAAAATTATTTAAAAACTTAATTGGTGTTTGTGTACCTATTGATGAAACTATAAAGGGTTATAAAAATAAATTCCATTAGACTGAATCAACTAAGAAGAAATTACAGATTTTGAAGAAAAAGATAAATGAGTATCCTATCTTAGCCTTACTTGAATTTATCAAACTCTTTCAAGTTGAATGTGATGCTAGTGGATTAGATATTAGAGTTAATTTAATTCAATAAGGAAGGCATGTTTATTATTATTTTTTAAATATAAATTAATTTAAGAATAATTATTCAACCATGATTAGAAATTCTATGTCATAATTAAAGCATTAAAGAAATAGACATTACTTATTGCCTAAGGAGTTTATGATTTATATAGACAAAATAATGTTTTTAAATTCATTAATAACCAAAATAAGATAAGTCAAAGACATTTGAAATGGATAATTTTTTTGAAAATGTTATCTTTTGTTCCTAAGTATAAGAGCGGGTAGTCCAATAAGGCAGTTGATGTATTGAGTAGGAGAAGTATGATTACACACAAGTCTCAAGTGATTAGTTTGGGATTTGAATTTCAAAAAAGTTGTATGAGGATAATCCAAATTTAAAGGAATAATATGATTATTATATAAATACAAAAAGAATTAATAAGGGTTTATGTATTAAATACATGATATAATAAGTATTTCTATTCAAATACAAATAGTTATGCATACCTAGGGGATCTATGAGAGATAACTTGCTGAAAGAAAAGCATGGTAATCACTTTGTAGGACATTTTTGATAAATAAATACCTTTGATTCACCTAATGTAAAATATTACTATCCAATAATTTAAGATTATCTCAATAAATTTTTAGAAAGATGTAGAAATTGTCAACATGCCAAAGGAAAGAGTCAAAATCTAGGTTTATATCAGCACTACCTATTCCAAGTAGGCCATGGAAAATAATTAATATGTATTTTTTACTAGGTTTACCAAAAAAAAAATGAGGTAATTATTTAATTTTTGTTTTTTTAGACATATTTTTAAAAATGGCACACTTAATAGCTTGTAATAAGATAAGTGATGTTACTCAAATTGCGAATTTATTCTTTAAAGAAATGTTAAGGTTACATGGAATTCCTAGAATCATTATTTTTGATAGGGATAAAAATTTTGTAGGAAATTTATAGAGAACACTTTGGAATAATTTGAGAACCAAATTGAGTTTTAATTCATCCTACCATCCCCAAACTGATGGTTATACTAAAGTTATCAATAGAAGCTTAGGGAATCTACTATGATGTTTAATAAGTGATGGTCTAAAGCAATGGGATTAGGTGCTAACCAAATCTAAATTTATAAATAATGATTCAAATAATATAAGTAATTTTTTTAGTATATTTCATATTATCTACAATATAAATCCAATATGTGTTTATGATCTTAGAGATTTGGGTAAGCAAGAGAAGAGTAGTGTTGAATGTGAATACTTTGCTATAGTCATGCAAGAGATGCATGAACAAGTCAAAAGTAGTTGTAGTTAAGTGATAGTAATTAAAAAGGATATTTTGATAAAATAAGGAAATAAATTATCTTTTATTTATGTGGATTTTATTTATCACAGCTTAGGAAGGAGAGGTTTCTTAAAGGAGATTACAATAAATTGAAATTGAAGAACATAGGACCTTGTATGGTCTCAAGAATTGTTTTCATAATATCTATGAACTATAAATACCATATAATATTTGGATATCACAAATTTTTAATTTATTATACCTATTTACTTGTATATCATGAGAATACATATAAAAATCACCTAAATATGACAATGAATGAGTCATGGATTGGGAACAATAGTTACCCAGTGCACATAAAGATGAATTAAATGTTACTTTGAACAAATGGGTTGTCAAGAGAACCAAAGGTAGGGATTAATTAAAATATATATTAAATTTGAATAATCATCCACTTGAATATTTTTCTTGGTTTAATCCATCATAAATACATCATTATGGAACCACCATTGAATATCTCATGAGGAGCTCATGAATACTTTTGTACTTAGGGATCCTTATGCAAAAGCATTATGTTTAGTTTCTTTTTTTATGATTTTTTGGGTATTTATTAGGTTATATGGGTAATATTTTATCTCTATGAATCTTTTCCATGATTCACCTTTTTTATTATTGGTCATTATAGCTTGTTTTTAATTTTTCTACCAAAACTGAAAATTTGAATTTTTGAACTTGTTTTTAGAGTTTTAAAAAAAATTCTCATTTCCTAATGGTTGTTTTGGTCATGAAAATTCATAGATGGATAATTAAATGTCTTATAAATGTTTTATAACATCTAAAATTTCTTAACTAATATGTAACTAAGTCAAACTCAATGGAGATAAAAGCTTGGGTTAAGTTTACTGAGTTGGTTAGGCATTTTTAAGTGTTTTGAAATGAATGAGAGAGAATGAAGAAGAGAGAAGTAATTTTAGAGGAGGAAAAAAATATGCGATAAAAATAAACCCTAATTTTTGAAAATATTTTTAAGAAAAGAATGAAAATTTCTAAAAAATAGGGTATGGTTAGACTATGTAACAAGTTTGCACCAAAGTAATGAAATTTTGCTCCATTTGAGTTTATGCTTAAAAAAAAAATCTAAGTATTTATGTGAGTATTATTATTTTTATTTAACCAAATTATTGATTTTAAAATAGTTTTCATTCATTTTTAGGTCTCAAGACACAATATAGGTATGTTATAGTTAAGAAAATGTTTTTGTAGTCTAGTAAAGTTGTCTTATTATCACTTTTAAGGATGATTCAAGGTGTCTAAGTGAATGAAAGAATAGGATAATTGTTTGGAATGAATTTTAAAATTTAAATATTTTAAAAATATGCCTCAAAATTTAAATTACTCATTATTTGTTGCTCTCAGCCTATACACATGCAAAATACTAAACTAGGGTTTTGAAAGACTAAATTCCTTATAAAACAAAAAATAACCCTTAAATTTTCTTGAAATTTTCTATAAGGGTGTAATAAGATGTATTTGAAGTGTTTAAATTTATTTTGAGGTTTTTTATCAACTACAAAGGAAGGTATTGAAGATTCTTAGTTTGTAGGCCTAATTATAAAGGATACAAACCATGTTTTCATAGTTTCTTATATTTTAAAGTTTAAAAAAATCTATAATTGGCATAGTGAGTTGAGAAAACATATAATTAATGTAAAATATGATTTTATATAATAAATATTCATTTTTTAATGAAAATTTTCTATCAATATGGTTGTAGTTCTGATCATTTCTCTCTTAAGTAAATTGCAAACCTAATTTTCCTTAATCCTTATCCATTAGTCACTAATTATTACTTTAGTTTAACACTTTTACATTTATAGACTTATGATTATTTTAACAACATTGACATTATGTTCCACACATATGCGCCAATCCATAAGATATAACTCCACTTGTTAGTAGCAAGATATGAAGCCTAAGTTGCAGGAATATTTTGTTAACTTCAAAAGGTGACAAGTGTATGATAATATATATTTTGTATAAAATATGGGTTCAGTTTGAATTTCAAAATTATGTAGAAGATTAAAATCATCCCTTGATTTTTTAAATGAAAGGACATGAAGGTCAAGATTCCTCCTCATAGCTCTATAAGTACTTTATTTTATAACAAAGAAGATTGATCATCGATTCCTAAGTTTTAATACATGAAAATAGACCATAAATGGTTTTCCTTGAAATTATTATGCTAATTATAATCTATGTTTTTAA
This sequence comes from Torreya grandis, assembly GCA_037957365.1. Taxonomy (NCBI): domain Eukaryota; kingdom Viridiplantae; phylum Streptophyta; class Pinopsida; order Cupressales; family Taxaceae; genus Torreya; species Torreya grandis. The sequence continues at coordinate 3,176,491 of JARHVA010001510.1, read as the reverse complement.
TCTTTCCTATAATTATTTGTAACTTATGTACACAAATATTATTTTATTTATCAATTATGACTTATTCTAAATGATTATTAGTTAATCTAAAATAAAATTATTTAGACTTTTTTTGCATTCTTTAAACATATTAAATTTCTATAGAAACACATTAACATTTTTAACACTTAGCATGTCATGAAAGGATTTAATATGGACCACTATTAACAATGGTGCAGTGAGTGTGGAACACAAAACATGTTGAGATGGTTACTTGATCAAATATACCTTAAACACTAGTTGGATGAAAGGATACAAAATTTCATAGAGGAAGAATCTATAAAAACATGTGGCTCTAGTGAAGAAAGCATAGTTAAACATATCCATGGTGAGATTTATGAAAATTTCTAGTGAAAGTTAATTGAAATACTATCCTCTTCATTTTCAAGGCTTAAGTATTATAATTTAGACCTAAATAACTAGAGTAATTTACTTGGAATGAGCAAGATCTTAAAGAACTACATAACTTGGATAATGATTATACCTATGTTAGTGAGCACTAATTGATGACTATAGTCAAAAGATACATCACTAAATTTTGTGTTCAAGGATAAATTTAATTTGAATATATTTATGACTTGTTTGTCAAAGGAATACTTGGAAATTTATTATAGAGACTTTTTATATTGTTGAAAATGTTGGTTATGGATAAGTCCATGATGGTTATTCTATCTGACATGGCTTAATCACTTAGAACATTATGGCGATGTTGACTATAATGTGTTAAATGATAAATAATTAGATAAGGAACCTAAACCTAAACCCTGAAGATGTGTAATGCAAATGAGTAAAATAAAAAGTTAATTTTTAGATTTCAACAAAACAAAATATATGAAACAAATAGAGTGACACTCAAGGAACTTATAGTAGGAGTAGTAAGTAACTTGTGAATAAATCAAGAGGAAAAATAAATATAGGAGAATCTAGAAAAGAGGAGCATAGAGAAATCAAGGATATAAAATAAACCATAGGAATTGAAGATATCATAGAGACCTTTTGGGATTTAGAAACTGACATGGAGAAAGAAGGAAGTAACAAAAGAAATCAATAATAAGTTCCAATGAGGTAACTAGATCAATTCAATAGTAGTTTTAGGAAGTATTTACAATGGTAGATATTGTTTAGGGATGAAGAATGGAATTATTTCAAATAATTCATGTTGAATCATAGGGTTATTTTAGGTTTAATATTGAGTGATGAAAATACTCTGCATGAGGTTCATTCACTTCAAGGGGATGCATCCCATGTGCCTAATAAATTAATTAATTGGATTTTTTTTTAAAACGTAATAAAGATAACAATTGGTTTGATGAATTCATAAATAAATTTAGTAAGCTTATCATAAAAACTAAGATGATTCTTGAGAAAAAGGCTATTAGTACTCCAAACACAATTTTAAAAAATTGTAAACTCTAGTAAAACTAGATCTTGGAATGATAGTAGTATCTAGTGCTAGAAGGTAATATGGCCTATCAACTATCATTTTTTTATTACTTTAGCCACATATTATGGATCTTATAACCTAGAGAAATATCTATTGATCTAGGAGATTAAATGGAACATTAAAGGTCTGACCATGAATTATACTAAAAAGTGTGATCTCATAAGAGACATGATAGGTAAAGCCTTATATTTCATGTCCAAAAAAAACCCAATATAATTGAAATTTCATCAGTTCAATTATAAATTTATCAGAGATTTCAAAATGCAAAAATTCACAAGTTAGATTATCTAGGACTATAAGGAGATCCAATATAAATTGGGAGAATCAGTCTAGGAATATGATCACAGATTCTTGGATGTAATGAATAGATCAAACTTTAAATTCCTAGACTTAGACAAAGTAACCTAGTTCATATAAATAATTTGAAGTAAGATTGAATTACCATCACACAAGTCCATTTCTCTAATAAATTTGATGCAAGATCCATTGTGATCTAGGTTGAAACTATGAAATATTATGTAGAGTGTCTTCAACATATTACAAAAAGGGATGCAAATAAATATGTTGTTTTTTTTAGGATGGAAGAACTATTATAAATAAGTAGACTTAGATTGGTATTATGGTACACTAAGTGTAAGAATGAGGGACATAATAGGAATGAATGTTTGAAGATAAAATATAATTCTATGAAATTTATCACAAAATAGGACATTCCACTGTGAAATGTCATCTATTACAATAGTACATATAATAACCTTGTAGTGTGTTCTAATTTTTTTGAAAATTAAAAAACCATGATAAGAAAAATATCAATATTTATAGGATTTTAAGGAAGATATTACTTAAAATGTCTTCATAATAGTTGTGCAATAGTCTCCAATTGTGAAACTAGGTGTGTCAAATCTAGATGTTGAAATTGAAATGTAAGGTGGTTGGGGTCCACTATAGTGTGTTATACTACTATATATACACAAAAATATTTATAGTAGACTCTGTTGATTAGTGTTTTGACATAGCCACTAGTAAGTAGGATTTTTTAGGCTATTCCTCTCTTGAAAAGAAGACTTTGTGATAAAAATGCTTACCTATAGTATAAGTGTACTAGGTCTTGGTATGTTGGTCTTCACTAAGTTGGTTGATGTGGACTATTCATTTTAAGGGGCCTATTTCATGAATTAAATTATAGGTTTATTTTATTAATACATTAATTAGGAGGTTTCGTACTTTATTTATAATATTTGTATAGTTTAGCCTTATATATAATTTAGTCTTTCTTAGACTTACATATAAAATAACATAATTATTTTCCTAACTAGTTTACTACATTCATAGATGCAACAATGCTATAATGGTGATAAACAAAATATGAAATAGAAATAAATATAAAAATTTAACTATATATTAATTTTGTTGATACCCAATCCCTAAAATAACATAATTTTAAAATATAACACAAAAGAGAAGGGTAAAGAGAAAGATATCTTATAGCCATGAAGATCAGTGCAAGATTTATGAATAAATGAGCTCCATTAAACCAATCATTGGTTGAGTTAGACCTATCCAAAATCTAATTAAATATGGTGTAAGAGTCTATGGAGAATAATTATGAGAATAAATAGGCACAACCACTATAAAACATGTACAAGAAAATGTCCACACACAATCTCACCTATCTCCAAATATCAAGGTTTCCATTTTGATTAACAAAGTTCAAATCCCATACAATCATATTGCTATGAACTTCACCTTAAAATAGAAGAACTCATAAAAAATTAAATAATAAAAACTAATCTATAAATCTATATAGAATGATAAAAAGAAATTGTCTGGTTCTATATGTTTCTTTCATAATTCATAAAGAGCCAACTAGATACAACAATCTCTAATCATAAAAAATACCAACCTTGAGAAAGGATTTCAAATTCTTATAAATAAGAGAAAGAGAGAAGTTAATAATTCAAAAAGCAATTCAACCCATGACCTCTATTGAAGTAGCCAAGAATTTTATGTGGATTAATAAATGTAGTTGTGAACTCATTATAGTCGCCATGCTACTATGAGCATGGAAGTAAATTTTGACAATAAAGTGCTACTAGAAGTGATTGAAGCTTTGGGATCACCATCAAGACTTGTACTATATTATCCTTGTAGTAAACAATAGTAATTTTCATGGTGGATTTGTCCTTAATATCATTTTATCTTTCCCAAATGTGTGCACCATGCCTAAATTTAATGCCACCACCTATTCTATCTTTTAATTATAATTTTCATGATAAATATCACCATTAATACATACCTATAAATCATCTTTGTAGGTTATATTGGACATATAATCCATTTTTAGGAATTGATGGTTTTGATAGATATATAGGCCATCAAATTAAAACTAGTGTCTTGATGATGTCACCACCAGTAGATCCTTTTTTGGTAAGATCATGCCATATGGTTGCTCCATGTTCTTCTAGTAATCGATCTAGGATCAATATGTGTTGACTATTCCTTTAGCCATGGTGAAGAAATATTTCATCATTATCATCTCACTTACTCAAGAACTATGATGTGTTTGGAGTTGCAAAAAATTAGTTTAGGTAGTAGGTCACTAGGATCATGCCACATGGTAGTGTTTCACTAATCCTCTTACCTAGAGGATATTCCTTTGTATGAAATAGATTAGGGAAATGGGTTTCCTAGATCCTTCCACTTGGTAGCATCCTACCAATATAGAGAGATAAATATATCTAGGTGAACTCAAAAAAATTTATGTTCTATGGAGTGGAAAAAAGATGCCGCACAGCTTAGGTAAAATCTATAAAATTAACTAAGTGTCTAAACATTTTTGAGAATAGGTCAGGGTTGTTTTGAGTTGCAAGAGACTGCTACATGGCATCAAGGTTAATTTAATCAAAGCAACAAAGTGAAGAAACATAGTTAGTAACTTTAAATTAAAAAGCTAATGGTTTGTAAATTTTAAAATTAAAATGGCTAAATAATTTCTAAAATAAATGGTTAGATCCATTTTTAATATAAAAGGACATAAACTTAACAAAAAGAATCCACTTTCATAGAATTCAAAGTTGACTTCCAAAAAAAAATTGACCACTTTGATGAAATAAACTAAGACAAAATTTGAACATAAACAAACATTTAGTCAATTTAGAGTGGATTGAAGTAGAAATAGATCAAAAAGGGGGATAATTTATTGGAATATAGTAGCTTTTTTAGAAGAATTTTAGCAAAATTTAGCCCATTCATTTGAAAGTGACTAAGTTAAAATTGAAAAAATCATAAACACTTAGCCAATTCATACTAAACTAAAGTGGGAATGGGTTAGATTTCCAAGATAAATATTACAAATGACTGTAACTAAGTCATATAATTATCACAATTTTTGTCATATTTTCCCCAAAAGGGGATTTTTAAGCACTTTTAAATTGTGATTTTACACTATTGAAAATATTTAACCTAATACATACTCATAAAAATGATCTTAAAAACTCTAGATACCAATCTTAGACTAATTATCCTAACATGAAAAAATAATAACAAATGAATAAAACATAGTCACTTGAAAATTATCATCTAGTAGATGGCCAATCGGAGAAGGTTTAAATAGGCAAACCACTAAAACTCTCAAGGGACAAATATCATACAATAAAATAAGGTCCCCATTTTTAGGTTGAAAATGGGGTGTGTTTTTGAAGCAAAAACAAATGGTTGTGATTTTTGGGAGATGCCCTTGAGTATCTCAAGAATCCAAAATCTCTAGTTCTTATTCAAACACAAGTATTAGCTACAATTAATCTTCCACAACAAAGTTAGAACATTAAGGAATAAAATTATACTCCAAAACATGACATATTAAACTATAATTCTACCTAAACAACATCTATGTATGAGTTTATGTGATTAATTTGGTCATTTTTAAATCACATAAAATAAATAATATTTGTCTAATTGATGGGCATTGCTGAAAGGAGAAAGGATTTTGAAATTTGGATAAGGGGGGTAAATGACATGCGCATTGATTAACTACTATCTAGGCATCTACAACCTCAATATAGATACATATGGTCCCTTCTTAAGGATTTTATCCACTGCTAACCAAGATGTAAAGCTTGTGGTGGAAGTTTCCAAGATCACCCTTTTGAGGAGAAAGATTAGATTTTTCATTTTAGCTCAATTTTTTTGAGGGGAGATTTTTATTATTTTATTTATAGAGGGTTGGAGACTAAGCCATAGGTCAAGTGATATTTAGGAAGTGCATAGTAAATTAAATCAAAACTAAAAAATTTAAAGTTGCGTCATGCCTCATATTTTCTATTATGTGTATTTGATGATTTTTAAAATAAGAAATGAAGCCTTTATAAATCCATGTGCTCTGTTATAAATCATCAACTTTAAACATTCTAGCCATATAATGAAAATGCAACCATTCATGCAAGAAATTGAAAAAAATTTAAGCATTTTGAGCATAGAACTTCCATTGGTGTTATTTACAAACAAACTACCCATTCACATTATTTCATTAAGTATGGGAACCCTCAGTTTAAAATAGTAAGTTCAACACTAAAAGAGGCAAGATGAGGTTGAACCAAGCAAGGAAAATAATGAAAACAAACAAAGAAAACCTATAGTAAAATATAATAGAAAAGCAAAGAAATCAAAAGAGAATGTATTTATATGGATTTCTAGGCCAATCATGCCTAGAGATAATGCTTGAGGAATTATCCATTCATGGTAAATGGAACATCCTCACTAGTAAGACAACTTAGGTGAAAATCATTCTAAATTAGGATTTCAAAGATTTGGTAGGGACCCAAACATAATGAATTGATTTTTTCTGTCATCCTTTTTGTTCATGAGCCTTGTCCCACATAAGGATAAGATTACATATCCTAAATTATTCCATTTTTGGATGGTTTGTCAAACCAAATTTTTATAAACTCTTGATGCCTACTAAAATACAAAAAGGTTCTGTAATATTTTTTTATCTAAGTGCATGAGATTTAAGAGGTGAGATTATATTTTATAATATGTTTAAAAGTAAAAATTAATAAATAGTGAGTTAAGGATCCTCAATTTGACTAAAAAATATGATCTTAGCCATAAACTAGGTGGTAGGGAGAAGCATGTAGAGCATCTTTAGTTTTGGTCCTATTTTCCCATAACACAAATTTCAACTCATTATGCCAATTTTTTTAATTATTTTCCAAGATCCTTTTAATTATGTTTATAAAATTCTTATTTATATATCTATCTAGCCCATTCCCTTATGGATAATAATTATATGAGTATTTTAGTTTTACATGATGATCGAATGCCCATTCTAAGAATTAAAAGATGATAACACATGTCCATTATTACATACCAGATAATAAGGCATACCAAACCTGGTGGTAATGTGTTCCTATAAGAATTTAATGAATGTGTTAGTTGTACAATTCTTTCATGGTTGAGCCTTAGCCCAAAGAGTGTAATAGTCAATCTCAATGAGAATAAACTTGTGTCTTGTAGATGAATTTATGTTGTTTACTATCACAAAGTATAGTCCTCACTATGTAAAAGGTCAATCTTTGATCACTAGTAATAAAAGAATTTTTGGGGTGCACTCCTTATGTGAAGTAACCTGATATATACATAGTAGATATATACATGTGCATGTGCATCTTTGAATAGGTATGACCAATAGTACCTATCTCTCAATATTTGGTGGCCATTATAAATATTTTATCCATGCTTAGTCCCATGCTTAACATGGAGGTTGACAATCAAATTCTCTAATTACTCTTTATTAAGACACCTCAAATATATGCCCTCATGGTTATATCTATACATTACCCCTATTTTGATCATAAAATGATTAGTTTTCATGTGCAACACTCCCTTTTTCAAAGAATTCAAATGTCTGGGACACTCATTATTCATCAGGTAGTGAACCACTTCCTTGTACCAATAATCATCGATAATGTCTCTAATGGTGTAGTGTTGGAAAGTGATTTGTTGATATAATTTGTCCATATTTATGATTAGTCATTATTGCTAGAAGTTTTTTCACTTCTTTAAAAATCAATGGCTCTAGTAGCGGATTGATAAGCCTTTGTCTTTGCCTAAATGGATTCACTCCAAATTAGAGGGGGATATTATGTGTTTAGATAAAAGTGTTTAAGAACTTTATATCTTCATAACTCCATGAAATAACATATTTGAAATATTTAAGGCTTATGAAAAAAATTGTTTTTCTTTCTAGATATAGGTGGTGCCTAGAAGTACACGTTTTGCATCACACAAATTCAACGACTCATGTTGCATGCCCTTAACAAGGGTTGATTCCTCTTTTTCCCTCTATTAATCCATGTCAAATATCCTTTTAAGTGAGACCATTCCCTTAGGTATATTTTTGGTCTTCAAATTAATTATCCCATCTTAATCAAGTTCAAAGTCCTCTTGACCATCTTCATCAATAAATTGATTGGAAAACACTTTTGTATTGGTACTAATGTCTAATATGTGTTGATAGTCATTGAAGACCTGGAAATTATTAATATTACCTTACAATTAAGTGGTATAGATCAGCTCTATTGAGAATCTTATCATCCTTGAATTAGCAGTGGGCTTAAAGTGTTTACAGTAGTAGCTAGTGCATCAATTATTATAGCCATATAAAATGGTACTTGAGTGTAATGAGTGTCAATTGAGATCACCCTATCCCTAGATTATCCCTAGACCTATGTAATGGTATTTTAAATTTTTTATCTAGCCCTAGATGTACCAAAAGTAGTCCTAGACCATCTCCTAGGCATTTAGGCCACTAGTGCATATATTTTTCCACTTAAACACAATGCTACCCTTTTGACACTAGTGTACTACATTAGTGACCTAGGGACCACACTTCTATCCCTTACCTCTTTTCTCTCTCAATTGATATAATTACATTTCTAAAGACACCTTAAGTTTGGCCTATAACTATTCCACATCTTGACAAGCACCAGATCAATATAAACACACCACTTTTAACCCTTTACTCATTTGATGGAAATGATATGTAAATACACACAAACAATTTCAAAAATAAGTTGTGCAAGTCAAGGTAATTTATCCCTATTCTACCCTACTTTTACTACAACCATCTACAATAATCCTAGGCTTAGATTAATTATATTTATAATCTTAATTCATACTTAAATAACTTAATCCAACACTCATACTAGCATTCACTTACACTTGCACCAACAAATAGATTGGGTGAAATACATTGGGTGTGATCCTATCTTGAGGTATAGGTATATAAAAAACTCTCAAAATGGTGGGGTGTGGAGGTCACATCTAGCCTATCTAGTTAACATTGCACTTTTCTAATTACCCTCCTCAACTACCCTAACAACATAAATATCTAGGGTTTTGCATCCAAAATTAGTCAAAAAAAGCAATAAGTAGTGAATCAGGATTCATCCACATAGACAAAGGTGTCTTAGACTCAAGATAAGGCATATATAGAATTTCATAATGTTCTCTACAAAAGGACATTGTCATTCCCCTAAGGACACTAGTGTAGTGAACTACTATCTAAAGGATTGTGTTATTATCTAGAGAGATTTTTGAGACTTGTTTCTAGTTTATGACACTTTGCATAGCTTGTAAACCAAATTTTATCTTGTCATTCATATGTATCAGTTATTTTATAGCTAAATACATCTCTATGTAGTTCATTGATATTTTTAGAGTAATTAGATTAGGTCAATTCTTATACAAATTAGTGTTTGTATTTATTGTATATTTATTCCTTGATTTATTGTTCTAGCCTTTAACAACATAGGGTCTTACACACTATAAATCCCTTAAAAGTTAAATCATATATATATAGATATATATATGTATATAATCTAGGTAGAGTTTGAAAGCCAAATGCATAAAAAAAAATCTATTAGGTTACAAACATGGTTGTGGTACATGGACAAGCATTTATAATTACATGAATAATGGCTCCTTACTTGTCTAACCACTAATTCATAACTATTCAGTACCATGATGTTTTTCACTTTCCATCCAATGGCTAATTGGAGTTCGTGGACCAGTGTCTCATACTTATCGAAATTATTGGTACAAGTGAATTATAGGTAGTATGCATCCAAAAAATATTTCCCTCTTGGATTGATTAATTTTACCCTAGTACCACAACCAGTCTTATATTTAGATCCATCAAACTTTAAGGTCCATAAATTAGATTTTACTATGCCATAACATGTTGGTGGTCTTTGTGAGTGAAGTGTAGCTACATTATTAATTTTTTGGTTTGTTTTCTCATTCATTATTGATTATGTGATCTATATTTTAGTTAATGAATACCTTTTAGTTGATGAAGATGTTATGGGATGATCCAAAATGGAGTTATCCATAGCAATTGCTTCATCTTGTGAAGAGCATAAAAACTATTCATTCTAGCTTAAGTCATCAGATTTCAAATTCTCACTTGTTAAAGTTTTACTCTAAAATAAGACCATTTTTAGGCATAATATAAGTACTTTTAATATAACTAGTCTAATTCTTATAATTTTCTATTTTATTTCACAATGAACATGTTAATAGAGAGACTATTGTGTGCCCATTCTTCCTTATCAAGTGAGTAAACTCCCATTTCTAATTATTCATAGATGATCTCATTTTTTTAGTCATACTTAGTGATCATGTGTGTCATATTTAGTTCTTGCTCAATTCTTATCTAGTTAGGTAGACAGCACCATGGTAGCCACATATGGCTAAATTCAAGTTTCATATAACCATTCAATGTTCTCAGCTAATATCAATTCAGCAACATATCATAAGCATCTGGGTTATCCACCACTTGGATATCAATGAATTGTTGAATCTTTTCTAAGGCCAATTACATGTGTATCTGACTTAGTTTATCCACTACCTTCACTAATGTTCTATCTAATTAGACAACATTTTGATTTGAGTTTATAGGTGTAAGGCCAAACTATTGCAAAATAACATAAGGCATGATGTTCCTAGAGGAACCTAAATCAACCAAGCAATTGTGTAAGTTTTTGCCAAATATTTTGACTATTAAGAGGAATGGAGGTTTTAGTTCACCTCTTTATAGAGAGAAACATGTGCATATAAAATTTTAGTAGATTATTTCCCCTTATTATCAAAAAAATATTTCGTTAGTAATTCTCTTTGATTATAAATTTTAAGTAAATAAAACATAGTTAAATTATCTTTAGTCTTTTTGAGATATTAAATATATCATAGCCAAATTTAATCTTTTATTATTGTTTTTCATATAGGTTATATGTTACATAATTATTTAGCTTATAAGAAGTGGGAGGTCCTTTAGGTGGAGGAAGATTATTTCTCTAATTTACATTAGGTGGTACCTGAGTATTTCTTGGAGGAGTAGAGGTGGTTAATCATTTAGTTGATTTACTCTTTAGCTAGTAATTATTTCCACTTCAAAACTGCCTAAATGTGTGTATTTCAACTAAAATATTTTTTGGTTCATTTTCATCCTCAAAAGGAAATTCATAACTTTCCAATACTAAATTCTTGCCAAGGTATCCTCCATCTTGGTTTTGACTTTCATTAGGAGTGGGAATAATTTTCATTTTGTCCATATCCTTTTAGAAGATTTTTTAGTTGGTTATAAACTCAACATAATTAGTTTCTACATGGTCAGATGTTTTATGCACTCTACACCGCATGTCTAAAACTGAGTCTATAAAATTCACATAATGGAATTCATTATTATTTCTTTGAATACTAACATCAAGAGGATTGGGCACATTCTTATTATTAGGTCATGTTTTCTATTGTGTATACACATAATATTTTCAAACTTTTATCAATTATTAGAGCTTTCTATCTTGCACAAACCCATCAAGTCTCAATCTCTTTGAGTGCATGCCTTAAGGGTACATTGATAATGGGGTGGGTATACCATTTCCACATTACAAGATTATTTTCCCTTTTTCCATTTTTTATCTATACACTTGTCTCCTGAGAACCATTCCCTTAAAATTATTCTTATCTATTATACACTCCTCAATAATTTATTACCTTTAATTCACTTTTTCCTATCCTAAATCCCCTTTTGGTAATCTATAGTGATAGGTAAACTAGGTTGACTTTGTACTCTTGTGGGTAAAATTAATTTTGGGTTTATCTCAAATCTTAGTTGACATAGCTCATGACCTAGTGAAATTTTGTCCATAACAATACTAGGTCAACTGGGTCGACCCTATTGCTTGAAACTTTTAGAAGGGCTTAGGGTTAAATCTAAATATATATAAAAGATCATTTATCCATTATTTAGAGATAAAAAAGAATAAGTAAGAGCTATTACACATCTGTTTATCCACCATTCTACTTAAAGATCAAGATTAGGGTTTCATACTTTCTTTGGAGATATAGATCTTGTCTTATGGATAAGTATTTTGGATGAATTGATAAGTTGTGTACCCTAGATCTGATTTATCCTTTTCATACTTAAATACCACAACAATCTCTTGTGAATCACCTTGGCCAAGGTAGAGATTGAGGCTCATTGGGTTTGTCTTCAAAGGTAAGCATTCCTAACTTTGTTCCTCCTTTGTAAGAGTAGATAGATATGCATTTTTACTTCTCTTCTGTGCATTAGGATTTTTTAAACATTTAAGTGTGTATATTTATCTTATGCATGTTTATTTATATTTTTTATTACCCCCATTTTGTGCCACAAGATTTGGTGAGCACTAGATTAGATTTTAATTTACTTGTTATTAGTTTAGTGAATATAAAAAGCTAGGACCTAGTTAGGGTTATTACATGATTGTGTTTGACTAAAGGCTTTGGAACCCTCCTTAGTATTGTTTATTGTGATAAGATATCCCCTAATTAGGTCTAGTGGATCCCCATATTGGTCATGTTTTATATTATCTTATGTATCCCCAAGCAAAAGTGTAAGTATGATCTATCTTATCTAAGTTAGGATTGATTTATAGACATGATGCATTTTTGATTGCATACATTCTAGTGAACCTAACATGAATCTAACCCTTCTAGGTTTTCTTTCACATTTTTCATTATTTTATCATTTTATTTATTATTATTTTATATTTACGATACTAGGTTGATAGGGTCAGTATAATTTCTAACTTTTGTGCACATCTTTAACACATAGTCACATCAAAATGATTGTATTCTATTTGTGCATGTCTTCATCAAATATAGGATACTAGGTTGAATAGGTTGACAAAATATAATTTTTCACTTTTAAATAAGCTACTGGGTCAAAGAGGTTGACACATTACACATCCATGTTTTTAAAAAATATATTAGGTTGACAAAATTAGTATAGTCATCTTCTAGATTTCTAAAAAACATACTAGGTCAACACTACTAGTATAGTATTCTTCATAGGATTTAGCAAATAGGGAACTATAGAACTAGGTTGAGCCAGTCAACACAATTGGTATAATTTACAAGTAAAAATCAAGGAACTTCAACAACAATCTCACTTTCCTCTACATCTTCCATCCCACCAAGGTTTCTTTCTATCTTTATCTATCATTTCTATTATTCATTAATGTTTTATTTTCCATAATTTACAGTCTTTAAAACTACCATTATATAGAAAACTAGGTTGACTTGGTTGACTAGTTTTGTATTCTATCTTCTATTTGAAAGACTAGTTTGATAATGTCAGCATAGTTCTTAATAGACCCTTGCTTCAATAGTATATTAGCTACACTATCAACTCTATTATGTAATGTCTACATACACTATCATTTGAACTAACAATATATTGTGTTTCAAAGTTAGAATTAAAATCTATATTCTAGTAGTTACTTCACACTTTCACTTTCAATTGCTTGAATACTTAGAATATATCACATAGTCTAAATAGGTGGTTTTTTAATATACCATTTAGTTGCACTATTTTTCTCATTTCATCACTAAGGGGGAAGCTAACTTGGTTTTATGGCAAAGTATAAACACATGGTTAATGTTATAAATTGGTAAATCACCTGATACCTTTATCATTTTAGTGTGTGAAGCAAGGGGGTAGGCCCCAATACCAATCTAATACCATTGCCAACATAGATCCCTTTCAACATAATCGGCCTGAAACCATCCATAGATTGATTTCTAGTTCCTTTATTTAAGAAAAATTATCTATCACACTTAAAATCATACTCTAATAATCTAAAAAACATTTAGGATGACCTCTTGGTTAGCATTTAGTTTCCAAGTTGACTACTTGTTCTTTGCTCAATTGTATGTTGTATTGAAAAAACTTGCACTGGTCAACATTGGTGCAAAGTTTTGTGATATGTGCCTCAATTAGATCATCCTAATTGACCCAATTTATTGTTTTTCCTTTCATTTCTTGATTTCAAAAGTACTTTTAAAAAATTTCCTGTTTTAGTACACTATCATTTTTTTCAATACAGTTGCTTACAGACTATCTATTTCCATTTCTTATAGTATTGAGTCAACCCTATTAACATAGTATTCTTTTTTGCCTCCTAAGATACAGTAATTGGTTGACCCTATTGACTTTGTATCTTTATTATATTGTTTTATATTATAGTTTATACTACTAGGTCAACCCTATCAACTCTGTATCCTCATTTTCTCAAATTAGAGACCCTACTTTTAGTATTAGGTTGACCCAATCAACTCTATACTCTTATCTACCCCTTTGTATTTATTTTATTTTGCATTGTCTTATCTAGTCCTTCTCCTTCACCATGAAATTAATGTTTGAAGACAACATTGAATTGAATTCAATGGATACGATGAGTCTTACCAACCCTCATAGGGTCTCCCATAAGCAAATTATGACTACTCTCCTGAATGAAAGAAATGTTCATATATCCACTCACACTATAAAATATGGTACCCCTCCTCATTCCTCTTCATTTCATAATCCTCTCTTCTCACTTGAATATCAACCTAAATTAGAGTATACACCTGAAATGCTCTTCTTTATCTCTAAATTTCCTCAACATTGAGGAAAAGACCCTTCTACCATTTACCATCTCATGAATAGTGGTCAAACTAAGGAGCCTTATTCACCTTCTCCTACATCTCACATGGATTTGGGGATACTAGATTATTTTATTCTCAACATCTTCCCTCTATTTATACCCCTTCTCATACCATTACTTCTTATTTTACTTCCTCTACCACCATGACTAGTATCTCTACTAACATGGCAAGTTCTACATCTAGTGGGCCTCTTCCAAGACCCAATATTCTTAATTATTCAACTAGTGAATCATTTACTACCCATGATAAATGCCTCTAGTGCTTCCTCTTATTATCCCTTTACTATTCCTTATTTTACCACACAAGCAAATTTTTCCACTATTGCCTCATTCGAACAATTCTTTTCAAGCTCCTACTAACAACCATAGTGGTACCCAAGCCACTACTTCTAGTTTTAATACTTTAAATAATTCCAAAAATGCAACTCAAATCCATTAAATCTTATTAAAAACTCTTAATCAAATGAATGCCTTTCAAGATAATAATGAAAATCAAATGATGTAAATACAAAATCACCTTATCCATCATCAAACCCACCCTAAATAGATGCCATGGGGCATACATAATCAAAATGTTCCCCCAACTCCTCTTTGGGATTCTCATGGTAATATTATCCTTAAAAATCCTCTTATCACCAATACAATAAAGCATCTTCAAAATGAGCCTCTTACATCTCAAATTTATAATATCGATATAGGAGGTCTCACCCCTACCATTTCTTACAATGGGTCAATTGATCCTACTCTTCATCTAAAAACATTTGGAAATCTATATAAATATTGGGTCAAATTAAATACATTTTTGATACCAATATATTATATAAAACTCTCATGGGTGATGCCTTAGATTGGTAAAACCAACTTAAAACTCATTCTATTACTAATTTGGAGGATTTAGTAAATGCTCTAGTCTAAGAACTCTAGACTAGTGATCTTCCTGAGAATACCTTGGCCCATTTAATAAATTGTAAGAAACTTGAAATTGAAATTTCCCAAGATTTCATTAATGATGGAAGAAATTTTCCAACAAATGTGAACATAACATGGCTGATGATAAACTTTCCCATCTCTTTACCAATGTTCTTATCCTAAGATGTAATATTAGGTTTGGAGTCTCTCTCCATATACTTTGGAAGAAAATATTGACCAAGTTAAATGTCAATATTTTCTTATACATCAATCCAAGCCATACCAATCTCCTATGGGTACTTTTTTATTACTTAATAACAAAAATCATCATAATACCAATGATGGTGTCATGGAATCTTATGATACGATTCATACTATTCAAGTTGTTACTCCTAACCAATCTTTAGAACAAGATCCTTCTTCCAATAAAATTACCAATCCTCATTTATCTTCACCTAATAACATCAATGTTCACAAACATTTATCCTCAATATAATTACTAACATGTCTACCCAAGCCTCTACCATGATAGCTTGATCCCACTTATCTTATGAAATCTTGGTATGATCCCAATATTTTTTGTTGGTTTCATGCTAGTTGGGGTCATTATCATGATCCTTATAAGTAGCTTCATAATTTGTCTATCAATTTTATTCTTGGTACAAATTTGACCATGATTATATCATTCAATAATGATAACAATCCTATGACATTTCTTTCAAATCCCATGAAACAAATACTAAACCTCAAGCTTTGAATGAAGCTAATGCTCATTTGGCCATCTATAAATACCTTATTCTAAATAACCAAAATAACTAAGACAAACTCACCCCTTTTACCAATAATTTTGATAATATTATCGACCCAAATCCTAAAGAGAATGTGGTTAATGTGACTAATATGTGAAGGGGGGTTACTTTCATTGATCCTCAACCTATCTACACACCACCATTATCTTGCAAATTTTGTGTTGTCCAAGATTATTCTCCAAATCACTTAAATGAGTTGGGTAAAGATGACCTTATATTATTTTCTGGACCAATTCCAAATTTTCCCTTAGATAACACTTCTCATACTATTTCTACCATCCCTCCAACTTCTTTACCTATCACCAATGACACTCAAGTTTCTATCAACACTTCTAGAAATTCTCTAAACCAACCTACATCAACTGCTTCATCTTCTCAACATAATCTAAAAAATTGTCCTAAAAATAAACCTTATTCCTCTCATCAACATTAATTCCAATTTACTTTGGCTCCTCCTTTTAAGGGCCTCCTTATACACTATTCACCTCTTTCTAACAATCTTCTTATGGGCTATGATCAATGGGATCTTATCATGAAACTTATTAATCTCCCATCCTAATCCCATTTCTCAAGCTTATAAAGACCTCTCTACATCATCATAACCATATAATGTAGCTTTTATTTGAAATTAACATCCCTTGTCCTCCCTTAGTAGGATGCAAAGCAACCTTATTCAAATCTAAAGTTAAAATATTATAATAGTGAAAAGAGATGTCTATACATGTTGATGAAACAATGGACACTTATCTTTCCCTCAAATTTCCCATTGCTTCCATGATACCTGATGAGATTTTACTTCATGCATATGATCCTCCTCTTTTCATTAGTGTCCAAATTGGTGATATCAAAGTCAAGTGTGCCTTGATTAATGAAGGTTCTGACACTTGTGCTACCTCTCTTGATTTCATCAAAACCCTTAGATATTTTGAATGCAATCTCAAATCCACACACAACACATGTCAAGGATATGATTGAAGGTAAATACCTCCTTCAGGTTATGTGTGGCTCCCCATTACCATCTTAATTATCACCATTCGTGTGAAGGTGCTGATATTTAACTTTACTTTATCTTACAACAATATATTTGGTAGGCCGTGGACTCATCATATGAGAGTAGTTATTTATTCTGCTTACCAATGCATTAAATATACTCATAATGGATCCATGTATAGGATTTAGAGTGACACCAATCCTTGGAATTTTGAACAATTCAAATACTGAGGTGTATTTAATATTCCTACCCTTGAAACCTTGCTAAGTGTTCCATTCTATGACTCTCAACACTTTAAATTTCCCATCAACCTCTTGAGGTTACAACAGTCATCCCAAACTCATTGGTAATATTCCACCTAATCTCTTAGATTTCAATGATGATGAACCTGATGATATCAATCTCAAGATTAAAACTTTTGATCTCTCACCTCATCTCATCTCTCATCAAACACCTTGTGATGACATCCCCATTATCTTAACTAAGACTCAACATTTCATTCATCATGCCTCATCAGATGATAATGTCACCCCTATTTGCATCATTGATCTTTATACACTAGATTAAGATTATGGTTATACCTTAGATGATCCATTCTTAGGAGGTCTAGTTTAGGCTTGTGAAGCTGAGATTATTGATTATCATTACTCTTTGATTCAATATTTTAGTGTATCATACCATGTTCCATTATATATCATTCCTAATTTTAGAATTTTTACTCTTTATCATAGGTTAGAGATGGTGTGGGGACCTCTAGTTTTTGAATAACCTCAAAGGAGTATGCTTATAGGTCATGATATGACTAAGCCCTATCATTTTACTAGGTACCATGACCCCTATAGGCTACTTATCCCTAAAATGCATGTAACTCTACTTCAACCTTATATAGACCCCACCCATCCCTTAGTAGAGCCTAGTTTGGATCCCATTCCTACACCCACTTTAGATATGTATATTCTTTCTTCCAATCTTATCACTTCTTCTATCGAGCCTTGCCTTATCTCTCCACTAACACCACCTTCCCTTGGTGATGGTTTATTTCCTTTATCATAGCTAGTTCCTTTGTCCACCAAATGGCCCGATTAGCCTTCCTATGGTCCTTCTACTTATGTTACATATCCTCTTATGATTACACCTACCAAGACTATTCACAATCATATCTATTGCTTCCATGGCATAGATAACCATTCATATATGTATTGTCACAAGTTGTGTTAATATATTGATAATTTACATACTAATACCCCTCAGTCCTAAGCCAAGGATATACCTCTCCCAAAGGTACTACCTAAATATATTCTTAAGTATGGTGAGGTATATTTACTCTAGCACCAATGTGTCATACATCATACTGATCTTTTCCACAACCTTTAGTAGCATTATAAAAATCATCTTTCAGCCATTCTTGCACATTGTACTATTCTTCTCATAGGTCATTCCTATAATAAGGATCCCCTTCTTTCCCCATGGTTCCACCTCATGTGGTTCCATTTCCTCCTATGGATCCTTCTCCACATGTGAGTCCCTCACCTATGGATCCTTTTCCACCTATGATTCCCTCACCTATGGATCATTGCCCACCATGTTGGAACACAACTATCTACTAAGAAGGGGGGTGAATCATTCAATTGATTAAAATTAATCCTTTAATCCTTTTTAATGTAATTTAGAAAGGATATGCAGAGATCACACATACACATACATATGCATAAAACTAGATGTATAGGGAAAACCCAATATGGGAAAAACCACCATGAGAATAATTACTAGAATCTACTATTCTAATCCAGCCTTGCAATCAAGACCCTCACTAGTTACAATGTTTAAGGGCACCAACCCTAAGGAGACACCAATCCCTTGATTTAAGAGCACCCACTCCTCAACTGAGTACCAACTTAGCTCTTTTTATGACACCTACCTATCATATCTATTATGGAGATACAACTCCAAATTAAAATATTTCATTAAAAATGAATCTAGTTCTTAGTTATAAACATGCTTTGTAATTGCTTATTCTTTTCTTTTTATCTCTATTCTTATTTTTCTCTCTCCCACTCAATTCGATTTTTTGTCAACCCTTCCACACACTTAGTGTATTTCCTAGATGATATATATATACATTGATCTAGGTCTCACATATTCTCTATGTTCACAATTGGTCGTTAACACATCTCACTCCATCGTTGGACTTAGTCCATATTTCTTTAACAAGTTTCCCGCTTATTGAATTCACATTTTACTACCATAATTCTTTATTTTTTAATATATTTAGTATATATTAGGCTCTATTATTGATAAAAATTCCATATTATACAATTTAAATCGATCATAGTGATATATATCATTATTTATGTCACATAATGCATCTTTCCTTGATGTTCCATCACTTGACCATTAAGATGAACATATCTTTAAATACTGACCATTGATCTTAAGTTTCATGCCATGATCTAATGATCCTCATTTAATTTTATAAACTTTAAAATATAACCATTAGATCAATATTTGATGGGATCACACACTCCATTAGATTTTTGTGAGCTTTCAATATTTAATGTTTCAATCTTTAAAGTCCATCTATTTATCTTTTGATCTGAGCTCCTGCATGTCATTAGATCTTCAAGAGTAGCATGGAATTTACCTCTATCTATCATCAAACATTAGATACTTTAACCTTTTTGAGTCCTCATACTCAATTTATCCTCATTACATGATAATGTACTCACCATTAGATCTTCTAATATACTAATAATCTCATTGGTTCTCTCTCTGATAAGCTCCCATGAATTTGACACTTGGTACCCTTACATGCCTTTTGCACATTAATGTTGATGCCCATGTTTATGACACTTAGCACTCTTGTGTGCCTTTTGCACATTGTTAGTGCCCACATTTGTGACACTTGGCATTAAAGCATGCCTTCTAAGCACTTTTCTATTAGTTCCCATGCATGTGACACTTGGCATTAGCATGTTCACTCTCAGGTACCTTTGACATATTTACTTTGATGCACATCATTGGATCTTCATTTTATGATTTATAACTTGTCATTGATCAAGATTAGACAAGTCTTAAGTTAAGGACATAGGAAATATTAAAGTCTTTGATCACTAAGTTAAGCTGATAATCTCTAGGTCAAAGGGTTCAGTTGCACAATGATGAGAAATGATTAAGTTATAACTTAAGTGACTAGTTCCTATCTATATATAATCAACATGAAAATATAAAAGCTTATGAATGTCATGACTAAAAACCCTAGGGTTTTACTGAGAGACCTTAGTAATGGTTGAGAGAAAAGATAAATAATTTTTGAGCTCATTTCTCTTCATCTGAACCTGTGGACCATATATATGAGATGCTCTTTAAAAATCCATAATGGATGTTCTATCAATTTCTCTATAAAATCATGAAAACTTTGTATGATAATATTACAATTTATACAATTATAAAACATGTTATTCTCTCCATCATCTTGTCTATGACTACTTATCTTGACATCAATGACATTCATAGTGTCAACTATCTCTCTTTTGTCATCAATGACAATCATATTTCCAATAATCTCTCCTTTTGTCATTAATGGAAAAATAAATTCTCTAATCTTTTAATGCATGCTCTACTTCTCTAATATTGATTATATTTGCATTAGATTCTAATGAGCTTGAGCTAAATTTTTCCATATCAAACTTTCTCCCCCTTAGGCAATGGAACACTAGCCTAAACATACCTTGGACACATTCTTTGCTCCTTCTTTGATAAACATAAGGCTTTTATAGAGATCATTTTGAACTTTATCCCCCTTTGACATTAATGGCGAAGGGACTACAATTTTCTCACTATTTATCCAAAAAATTTTCCCCCTTTATTATATAAAGGAGTTTGTCCAATAAACTACAACCATCAACTCATTTGAAATTTGCAAAAATATGCATACCTAATTTGCCTTTTCTCTCTTCTTCCAGGGATTAACAAAAAAAATTATGATCCTCCCCCTAGACTCATGATCTATTACTGAGATCTAGTGGTGTAATGTAGGAGCAACCACACCCAATTTTTACCTCAAATACTCAAATTTTTCCTTGGGAAGAGGTTTGGTGAATATAGTTGAAACTTGATCCTATGTTGGCACATATTCCATTGTGACCTCTTGATCTATAACCTTTTATCTTAAGAAGTAATACTTGATTTACATGTTCTTAGTTATGAAATGCATCACTGGATTCTTTGATATATTAATAGCATTTAAATTATCACAAATAATAGATCTAGATGATTTATATTCTACCTTGATGTATTTGAGTGTTTGCTTCATCCAAAAGACTTAAGTGAAACATGTCACTGCTGAAACATAATATGCTTTTATTGTATAAAGAGTAACTGACTCTTGTTTTTTTCTTAGCCATGAAATGAGTTTGTTTACAAGGAAAAATTCACCACCACTATTTCTTATTCTATCATACACACTTCCTACCCAATCAACATATGTATATGTTGTCAAAGTGAAATATTCACCTTTGGGATACCATAGGCCATAGTCAATTTTACTCTTAATGTATCTAAATATCCTTTTCATTACATTGACATGTGATTATTTGGGAGTAGATTGAAATTTTGTAACCATGCACACTACTTTCATGATATATTGTCTTGATGTAGTTAGGTATAATAATCTACCTATCATTGATCTATATAAAATCTAGTTTACATCAAAGGACTCATCTTTTTTCCTCAACTTACAAGCAGTTATCATGGGAGTACCTATTGGTTTGTTGTCTTCCATTCCAAACTTCTTGAGAACTTCCATAACATAATCAATTTGAAATATAAATATCCCTTCATCAATTTATGTTATTTGTAGACCAACAAATAAATAAAGCTTTCCAAGCATAGACATATCAAAATCATTTTGCATTTGAGTAGAAAATTATTTACACATATTTTTGTTTCTACCACAAAAAATGATATCATCTACATATATAACAAAAATTAACATATTCTCACCTTTTAATTTGAATTATATATTGTTATTTGCACAACCTTTATTCAATCCTTATTTTTATAGGTATTGGTCTATTCTTGAATACCATGTTCTTAGTGCCTGTTTTAGACCATAAAAATATTTATTTAGTATGCAAACATAATCTTATTTTTTTTTATAGATAAAAACCTTTAGGTTATATGTAGACTTCCTCTTTTAGGTTCCCATTCAAGAAAGAAAACTTAACATCCACTTGATAGACCTCTAATTTCTTATAAACAAAGAATGATAGAAACATTCTTATGGATTATAATCTACCAACTATAGCAAATGTTTCCTAAAAATCTATGACTTCAACTTGTGCATATCCTTTACACACCAATTTGGCCTTATTATTCATAACATTTCCATCCTCATTGATTTTGTTCCTAAATACCTACTTTGTACCTATTACATTCTTGTTTGAAGGTCTTGGAACTAATTCCCAAGTTTTATTCTTTTCAATTTGGATTAGTTATTCTTCCATGGATTTTATCCAATTATCATCCTTGTTAGCTTCAACATAGTTATTAGGCTCAATTTTAGATATTAGAGCAAAACATACTTGCTCTTTGTTCATTGTCACTCTTCTTCTTATCTGAACTCCTTCATTTTTATTATCAATTATCTAATCTATAGGATTATCCTTTTGAATAAATATTGCAAGTGGCTTTTCATTTACTTCCTCAGGCTCTTCATTAGCTACTTCCTCTTCTAATTATTTTTCATGGATGTCTCTAACAGGTTTAACATGTTTCAAGCCTTCATCAACCTTGACATTGATACTCTCTATAATATTTTGTAGCTTTTCATTATAACATATGTAGGCTTTGATATGGTTGAAATAACTAAGAAATATTCTTTCATCACATCTTGATTCAAATCTTCCCAATTTGTCTTCTTTTCTCTTGATCTAGCATTTACTTCCAAATACTCTAAAATACTTAATAGAGGCAAGTTTTCCATACCATAGTTCACAGGGGATTTTATAACTATTTACCCTAAGTTAAACTCTATTCAAGATATATACTATTGTTTGTATTATTTATCTCCAGTATCCATCAGGTAACTTGGCATCTTTTAGCATTGTTCTAGCCATCCCCTTGACTATTCTATTCTTTCTTTCAATAACTCCATTATATTGTGGAGTCCTTATTGCAAAGTAATGCCTTTGGATTCCATACTTCTGATAGTACTCTATGAACTCATTTGAGGTGAATTTTCCACCTCTATTAGATATTAATCATTTGATTTTTCATCTAATCTAATTCTCTACCATGGCCCTAAATATCTAAAATCTTTCAAATACCTAAGACTTGTCCTTTAAAATGGTTACCCATGTCATTCTTGAGTAATCATTTACTAGAAGCACGAAGTATCTTTACCCTTTAGATCCTCTTATCTTACTAGGGCCACAAAGATGAGTATGAACTAACTCTAAAGGCTTTACAGTTGCATACTTTTTTGTTTGAAATCTAACCCTTGTTTATATGCATTATTGACATTGCTTGCAAGTAGTGTCTGCAAATATAATTATCTTAGGCATAATTCTAACACACTTATTTGAGCTCACTTTTACTATGTTGTCAAAGTTGACATGACCCATTCTTCTATGCCATAACCAACTCTCATCAATATTTCTTATCAGGTAGTTATTACCATTCACTTAACGAATATTATAGATATTGATTTCTATTATCTTTCCATCTATAACTAATCTTCCAGATCTCTTTATCTTACAACATTTTGCATTAAATGTGAACTTATATCCATTGTCACAGATTTGGTTAACACTTATCATATTATGTTTCAATCCTTCAACATAAAGGACATCATGTGTAGGTAATTTTCCATTTATGTTCAAGGTTCCTTTACCAAGGATATTTACTATAGTATTATCTCTCAAAATAATAGATCCTTCCTTACATTCATTCAGTCTAATTAAATTTTTCTTATCACCAGTCATGTGTTTTGATCAACCACTATCTACTACCCATAAGTTATGTTCCTTAAAATGGAGTGCAGTTTGAGAAATCATGGATTGTGTAACTTTATGATCTTTCACTTTTCATATCTCCTTAGGTTTCTTATTTGTCTTATTTTTCCTCTTTTCAGAGACTTGTGAACCTTTGCTCACACTGATAGGCATGCCTTTCCTTTCAATTTGTATTTTTTATCTTACTAAGTTTGTTCTACATTGTCTACCTATGTGACCATAGTTGTTAAAATTATTTCATATTACATTTATATCTAACAAGGGGGAAATGAATATTTGCTTAAAATTTTTATTCTCCTTTTAGACATAACCCTACATTCACTATCCCTATGACTAAACTAATTATAGGTATAATAATAATCATAGAAAAATAAGGAATACTTGGTCATATCATTTCTTTGTGCAAGAAGAGATCTTCTTAACTTTGGCTTCTTCAAGTCTCTCAATCTTATGTAACCATCTACATTAGTTACCTTTGTTCAATGCATCTTCTTTGAGTTTGTAGAGATTGAATCATTGTTCATCATATTTTATTTAGGCTTCTTTTCTCCTTCAAATTTCTTCATATTAGTAGTGCTTGTGTTTGTCTTTATATTTCTAGAGATATTCTTGCTAGTTTTTTCATTCTTTGTTCCTAGTTCTCCTTTTGCTTTGAATTTTTCATATAGGTTTGCAGATGTATTGGTTATGGGACTTCTCCCTTTTTTCAAAACCAAGACTAGTTCTTTCTTTAGATGGATTTTGAGAGTTGATTAACTCATCAATAATTTCTAAACCTCCTATCAGCATTAAACTTTTGTCTACTTATTCTTTAGATTTTTCAAGTTCTTTCCTCAAAGACACTATCTCTACTTCTAACTTCATGCATTCATCAAATTTAGATTATAGTTCACACTTGAAAACATCTTATATTATTTTATCCTCTTCAAATTGTGTCTTTAGGCTAACTACCATCTGATCAGATTTCTCAAGACTTTTGGATACTTTTTCAATCTCCTTTTGTGCCTACTACTTCTGATTTAAGTTCTCTTTTTTTATCTTTTCAATTTCATTTAGAGAAAAAATGATTTAACCCTCTAGATCCACTACTCCTTCCTCTTATTCATCTAAGTCTTTAACTTCTTCTATTTCTTGATCCACAAAATTTGATTCTAATGTCATGAATAGGGATTTATTTCCCTCAGCCATAAAGTCACAATCATGGTCATCATCTAAGCTATCACACTCATCCAATGAATCATTATATTATTTTATGTACAAGCCGTTTTTATTTTTGAATAAGTTATTCTTCTTGGATTAGTGGGGTTTCATCATTTTACTATCCTCTTCTTTCTCAAAATTATCTTTTTTGTTATACAGGAATTTAACAACAAAATATCCTACCTTACCATAGATAAAGCATTTAAAGTGTAACTTACCTTTGTACCTTTTATATCTTCTTAAT
The DNA here is from genome assembly GCA_037957365.1 of Torreya grandis. NCBI lineage: Eukaryota > Viridiplantae > Streptophyta > Pinopsida > Cupressales > Taxaceae > Torreya > Torreya grandis. The sequence continues at coordinate 3,150,811 of JARHVA010001510.1, read as the reverse complement.
TTTTTGACAAAGTTGGCTTCTTCTTCATTAGTCTCCTCAGATATGGATGTAGGTGCTCTTGCTTTTACTTATTTAGATGCTTTAAATGTAGCTTCTCTCTTGAAATTATCTACTTTTCCCATTATCATCTCATAGGTTGTGAAGGTTCCATGTAAGTCATCTACAATGAACTTATCTAGATCTCTTACTTCCTCTATTGTAGAGATTTTAGAGTCATACATTGATGGTAGAGATATTAGGACCTTTTTGATAATGATCAAATATTTCATCTCTTCTCTAAGGCCTATTATTTCATTGACTATTTCATCGACTCTAAGGAGGTATTCTATAATTTTCTCTTCTTCATTCATTTTAAGACTTTCAAACTTGCCTCTATACATTTGTAGCTTGGCCTGATTTACCTTATCATCACCTTTATAGATTCTCTTCAACTTGTTCCATATATCCTATGCATTTTGATAATGCATTACTTCAGCAAACTCTAAGTTAGATAATCCATAAATGATAACATTATTTACCTTGGAATTTCTCTCATATGCCTTCTTTGTATCCTAATAAGTAAGATTTGTAGTAGGGGCTATATATCCATTTACAATAGACAACCATACATCAAACCCTTATGAAAAAAAAAGCTTCCATTCTAATGCTCCAAAATTCATAGTTTTATGCATCAAAGAGAGGTGTTTTGTTTGAGGAAGAGCCTTCTTGACTAGCCATTTGTGTTCACTGTCCAAAATCTACCCGAGCTGATTAAGCTTCTTCTAAGGAACTAGGGTGATGATACTAATTATTGATATATAACTATCTAATAAGAGTGGGGTGAATTAGTAGATTGATTAAAATTAGTCCTTTAATCCTTTTTAATGTAATTTAGAAAGGATATGCAAATATCAAACACACATATGCATAACACTAGATGTACATGGAAAACCCAATATGAGAAAAAACACCATGAGAATAATTACTAGAATATACTATTCTAATCCAGACTCATAATCAATAACCTCACTCATTACATTGTTTAAGGGAATTGACCCTAAGGAGATACCAATCCCTTAATTTAATATCACTTAATCTAAGGAAGCACCTACTCCCTAAGTGAGCACCAAATCAGCTCTTCTAATGGTACCTACCTATCAGATCTATTATGGAGCTACAACTCCATATTACAAGATTTGATTAAAAAATGAATCTATTTCATTGTTATATACCTATTTTATAACTTCTCATTCTCTACTTTGCATCTCTCTTCCTCTTTTTATCTCTTGCTCAATTCAACCTTCTATCAACCCTTCTACACACTTAGTGTATTTACTAAATGATGTGTGTGTGTGTGTGTGTGTGTGTGTGTGTGTGTGTGTACATTGATCTAGGTCTCACATAATATTTGTGTTCACACTTGGTCATTAACACATCACAATCCATCCTTGGACTCAATCCATATTTATTTAACAAGTTTACCACTTCTTGAATTCATGTTCCACTACTATAATTCTTTATCTTTTACTATATTTAACATATGTTAGGATCTAGTTTTGATGCACATGCCATATTACACAATTTATATTAATCACAGTGATTTATATCATTCTCTATGTCATATAATTCATCTTTCTTAGATGTTCCATCACTTGACCATTGAGATGAACAAATATTTAAATACTAACAATTGATCTTAAGGTTTGTGCCATGATCTGATGATCCTTGTTTAATTTTATCAACTTTAAAATATAACCATTAGATCAAACTCTGGTAGGTTCACATGCTCTATGAGATCTTTATGATCTTTTGAACCTTAACATTTCAACTTTAAAGCACATATGTTTATCTTTTGATCTGAGCTCCCATGTGTTATTAGATATTTAAAAGTAGCATAGAATTTACTTCTATCTATCATTAAACATCAAACACTATGACCTCTTTGAATCCTCATACTCTATTTATCTTCATTATATGATCATGTGCTCACCATTAAATCCCTCTAACAAACTAATACACTCATTAGTTGTCTATGTAACAAGCTTTCTTGAATGTGACACTTGGCACCCTCATGTGCCTTTTACACTTTTCTATCAGTGCTCATATTTATGACACTTAGCACTCTTAAATTCTTTCTATACATTGTCAATTGCCACACTTGTGACACTTAGCACTAGCACGTGCCTTTTGAGAACTTTACTATCAGTCCCTACACTTGTGACACTTAGCACTAGTGCATTCACTCTTAGTTACCTTTGACATATTAACTTTGTTGTGCATCATTGGATATTCATTATATGATTTAGTGCTAGTCATTGATTAAGCTCAGAAAAGTCTTAAGTCAAGGACTTAGGAAATTTTAAAGTCTCTAATCACTACTTCAAGTTGGTAATTACTAGGTTTAAGGGGATAGTTGCATAATGATGATAAAGGCTTAACTTATAACTTAAGCATCCAGTTCTTGCCTATATCTAGTCAACATGAAAATAGAAGAGCCTATGAACACCATGACTAAAAACCTTAGGGTTTTACTAAGAAACCTTATTAATGGTTGAGAGTAAAGATAAATCATTTTTGGTCTCATTTCTCTTCATTTGAACTTGTGAACCATATAAATGAGATGCTCTTAAAAAACCCATAATAGATATTATATCAATTTCTCTACAAACATCCAAAAATAGTCTCTATAAAAGCATGAAAACTTTATATGATAATATTGTAACTTATGTAATTATAAAATATGCTCTTCACTCCATCAAGTCAATTCTCCTAATCATCCCTTGCATGATATCCTTCCTCAAAATGATCCATCAAGCATTCCTACCTTTTCTATTGAGGAGATTAGATGCGAAGTATTTTCCCACTTTTCACTTAAAATAGATGAGACATGAGTTGTATTTCACATTCAACTTCATAGAGACCTATCAGATGTTTTAGATAATGTGTGTGGACAAATATAATTGTAATTATGAGAACATGCATGGTGTTCTTACATTTTCATTTAGATTGGACGTGTGCTCCAAATTTATCTTTATCTATTTAGTATATCATTTAAAATTGTATAAAATTCTTATTTATTTTACATGATGACTTTGATTTCATACTTTATATTGCTTATAATGTCATTTATGTTCACTTATGGATCTATTCTTTATCATTTTCTTCTTGAGTTTCTTTCTTAAAGACTCCCTTATTCTCTTTTCATGATTATTTTCTATCTTATATCTATAAACATGGATAATTGTTATTATGACTTTATTATACAAACCTTGTTCCCTTTAGCCATTCCTTCTTTACCAAGTGATCAATTAGAAAATAATTCATCTCGTTATAATGTCCTAGTATCGATCCAATTTAGATCTCCTTTCTTCCCCTTTATTCCTTTTCACAAACTAAGCATATACATGGTTGATACTTGAGATAACATGCTAGTTCATTATTAAGACTAAGTGGGTAAGTGAAAAAAGTTGGGTAAAAATAAGTGGCCTACATGTGGATATGATTTTCCTAAAATTTTAGAAATCTAAGCTTATATAGATAATTTGAGATATCTACACTCCAAATTTGAAGATTGTGTAAGAACATTAAATGTAGATTTTTTATAATAATTAAAAAAACACTATTTTTTTTAAAATGGTTTAAGTATATCTAGTTAAAACATATAAAATTTGAAGATGAACTCCTATTTTGTTTCAAAAAACATAGTAGATAGATGGATTTGCTACACACCATTTTTTGAGTAGCATTTAATATTATTTGAAACCCTTTGGGGAAAATTTAGATATGATATTTTAGTATGTCACCTATATTTTTTATATTTTTTCAATGAATACTTTATTTTTATGAAACTTTCAAGTAAATATATCCTAAAAAATGACAAAAAAAGGGATATCCATCCGTGTGGCATGCCTAACTATGTCAAACAAAAATGAAAATCATTTTTTTTGAATGTGTGTACAATTAGGCCTAGTTTATTATGATATAATTTTTTTTTACTTGGATCAATGAAATACAAATTACATGAACATGTATAGGCATGTATGTTTGTGACATGTAGTGGCCTAAAAAATGCATAGTTAGAAATCAACATAGTTTGAAATAACAAATTAGTCAAAAAATTATAAAAATAATATTTTTGGAAAGATGAGAGTGTTCTCATTATGATGGTATTAAGTTTTTGAATTTTCACATTGAAATTCTTAGTGTATTTGGCAATCAAAGTTGAAATTTGTTGTTTTTTTATCATACCTTTCAAAACTCAGTTGTACATTGATATTCCAAGCCTTTGGCTCAGGAATCCAAGCCATTCCTAAGCTAAAAGGAGAAGGAATTGAATTCAAATTAAATTACCTTGATCTCATTATATATTATCAACACCCTAAAACACAAATATGAGCCTTTAGGCCTAGTAGTCTTAAGATCAAATATTGCTTGATTAAGATTATTGTTTGGAACCAATGTTCTTATTAAGAATTGATAGCATTGAATGATAATTGGAGATGTATTAACCTATTAATCAATTTATTATTCCTTTGATCCCAATATGGTGTGCAATTGGGCCAATATATCCAAAATTGACATTAGATGGACATATTTCCTTGGATGGAGTTTGGTTAGCCCCAATTATGTATAAAACTAAACTAAATGCTTGGTTTTTTATAATATTGTGTGAAACTAGAGACCTAATTGGCATCATATGGACACAATTCCTTTCTTACAGCTCAATTAACCCTAATTGTGTATTAGATTGAACTAAATATTCAATTAGTTTAATATGGTATGCTATCAAGCCCTAATTGACATTATATTGAAGGAATTCCTTGCATAAGGACCAATTAATATTAATTATAGATTATATTGAATAAAATACTTGATTGGTTAAATATGATGTGCAATTAGGGAAAAATATTTATAATGGACATTAGATGGACACAATTCCTTGCATGGGGTGAAAAATGCCTTGATTGATATTAGGTAGAAGTAGTTACTTACATAGGACTTGGTTGTGCCTAATTATGTATAGTATTGAAAAATATATCAATTGATTTAAAATGGTGTAATTAGAGCCCCAAATGACATTAGATGGATGTAATTCCTTGCTTTGGGATTGAGTGGCCCTAACTACATATCATTTTGAACCTAAATGTACAATTGGTTTAATATGGTGTGTAATCATGGCCAATGGAACCCAACCAACATTATATAGAAAAAATTACTTTCATGGGGCTTAGTTGGCCCCAATTATGTATAAGATATAACCAAAGACATGATTATCTAGATATATTTTAAAATTAGTTCCAATAAAGTTGTAATTGACATTAGATGTATTCAATTACTTGAATGAGCATTGGTTGGCCATAATTACATACTCAACTAGACTAAATACTTGGTTGGTTCAATATGTTATGTATTTGGGACCAAAAAATCCCCATGTTGATAGTAGAAGTATGAAATCTCTTACACAAGGCTTGTTTAGACTAAATTTCATATGAATTTGGTGCACAATCAAAATCCCAATTGTTATTATATGGATGCAATTCCTTATAGAGGGTTAAATTGGTCTTGATTTCATATCATATTGAATAAAACACTCAAATATTTGAATAAGGTGTGAAATTAGGTCCCTAATTAAAATTATGTTGACACAATTACTTGGGTAAGCCTCAATTGGCCATAATCATGCATCATCTAGAACTAAATAATCAATTAGTTTAATATGGTCTATAATTAGAGCCAAGTAAGCCCCAATTTCCATTATATATGAATGTAATTCCTTGCACATGGATCTTTTGGACTGAATTAAACATCAAATTGAAAAAATACTTTTTTTTAATATGGTGAGCTCTTGGATGCCCAATTGATATCATTTGGATGAAATTCCTTACATTGAGGCTCGAGAGGACCCTAGGATCAATTTATCCCCAATTAACATCCTTTATATATAGTAAGAATTAGGTTCACAGGGATGAACTTGGTTAAAATTACATCACTCATTACCATAATTGACTTTTTAGGCTCAATCTATGATGATATAGGGGATAATTGATCCCAAATTCACATTCTTTACTCACAAATCTAGGTTTAAGGAGCTCAAATTTGCCCTAATCACCATCATGATTGTACCTTATATACCCTAAAACCTATACCCTAAGCCCTAATCCCTAAACTCTAAACCATAAATATAAACTCTTTAAACCTTAAACTAATCATTTTAGGTCAAATTAACATCATTTAGACTAAGAATTAAGTTTGTAGGTCTTTGTTTGGCTTAAATCACATGACTGATTTCCCCATTTGACTAATTCACTCAATCTATGTAATGACATCCATGGTATAATGACAACCCAAAAACACATTATATAGTCACAAATAGGTCTAAGTGATTCAAATAATCCTTAATTATCTTTGTGATTGATCCCATGTACCCTAAACCATATATACATTAAAACCTAAGTTATAAACCATAAACCCTAAATATTATACCATAAATTATAAGCCATAAACTTTCCTTATTTAACAATTTAAATCTAGTCCCAATTAACATCTTTTATATTAAGAATTAGGTTTGAACATGGCATAGAGTGATTAGACATTAATATGTAGGTCCTTAAACCTAAACCCTATGCCTTAATCCCTAATCCCTAAAACATAAATTGTAATCCCTATGCCCTAATGCCCACTACATGTCATAAAAAAACATGTCTTATGATATAAATGATTTTATCATGAGATGTCATAAAATTCACTTTTTAAATCTATGGTCAAAACTTAGTCTTTTGACTACCAAACTAGCTGTGCATCTAAAGTAAATTATGGTTATTTCAATCCCCTTCAACCTAATTAACCAAAGAGGAGGAGTTAGTTGATTATTTTAATCAAGGAGGAATTTGAGGCCAATATGAACCCCTTTAATAGCAAGGTATGATTTGGGATAAAATAAAAAAATTGATCTTCTATCATGAACTGATCCAATTAGATAATTTATGTAATTCCCTACGTGATATAGGCAAAATTGAGCCCCTAAACAAAATCTATGGCTCATTTGATTGTATAACATGTATGCAAAATTTACGTGGCATAATTGACCCTAATTTTATCAAAAATGCAAACATGAATGTAATAAATTAATAAATAGGTAAATAAGCATCACAAATTTTGTTTAATTACCTTAGTTATTAGACCCTATATTCTATATCTTAAACCCTAAACCCTCTACCATTTACATTAAACCCTAAGCCATAATCCAGAAACCCCAAACCATTTAAATTATAGACCCTAAATCCTAAACTAATGAATTCAACTGATTCGGGCAATAATTTAGATGACAATTTGGGTGATGGGTCCACCCCAATTGATGATAGAACTTTTGGGAGCCATAACTTTTGCATCGTAGCTCCAATTGACTCGCCATTTGAACCGTTGGAAAGCTAATAATGAGGGGAACATCGTGAGATGTCATGGATCTCTAATATATGAATTTTGACCCTTGAAAACCTAATGTAAGTGTCCCAAATTTCAATTTTAGTAGTGTAGTCTAAAAATAGTAAGTTTCTAAAAATAGTAATCCCTCAAACTTTGTATTGTTGTAAATCATGGAAGTTGAACCACTTAATCTCCCTCGAGATTGGTGACCTTCCACATCCTCCTCACACCTTAAAAACATGTATAAATGAATATGTAACCCAAAATGGAAATCAGACATCTCTTCTCAAAGATAGGCATATGTTTAGGTCTGCAATTTTGATAAATAAAACATCTCTTTTCAGAGATAGCATTATTTGAATTATGTTGTTCTTATTTCTAAATTATATTTTAAAAAAAGCTTTCAATTTTTGGATCAGTTTGATCTAAAACTCAAAATATTTTATTGAAAGATAATTCAAAAATAAGAACAACATAATTCAAATAATGTTATCTCTGAAAAGAGATGTTTTATTTATCAAAATTACAGACCCAAACATATGCCTATCTCTGAGAAGAGATGTCTGATTTCCATTTTGGGTTACATCTTCATTTATACATGTTTTTAAGGTGTGAGTAGGATGTATAAGGTCACAAATATCGAGGGATATTAAGTGGTTTGACTTCCATGATTTACAAAAATACAGAATCTAAGGAATTACTATTTTTAGAAACTTACTATTTTTAGATTGCACTACTAAAATTGAAATTTAGGACACTTTAGTTGGATTTTTGAGGGTCAAAATTCATCAAGAAAATCTCCATGCCATCTCAAAACTTTACCCTCATTATTAGTTTTCCAACAGTTCAAATGGTGAGTCAATTGGAGCTATGATGCAAAATTTATGGCTCCTAGAAGTTTTGCCATCAATTGGGGTGGACCCATCACCTGAATTGTCATCTAAATTGTTGCCTGAATCATTCCTCCCTCATTCAGAAATAATGGTCCCCATTGCATCAAGATTTGTCATCAAGTGTGGTAGTTGTACTTTGATTTTATTCCTGATGCATACTTGGAAGGGATTGTGATTTATAGAACTGTGTAGGGCCTGATTGTTCACCATTTCTGTCTGACCATCAGTCTGTGGATGGAAGGCCATGAAATTCTTCAGCTCGATATCTATTTGCTTTTGTTATTGTGTTGTTTGTGTAGTTAGCGTTGTAACATCAAACTTTTTGGATTCTTATGGCTTGACCACCATGAGAACAAATTCTTGGCACTAATCAGAGAGACAGATGAAGAAGGTGGTGCCTCTGGTACCCTATAGCATTGTGTTTTATGAGTGAGAGTGATCCTTCAAGTTATTGATTCATATATGCCATGTTGATCATACATGAATGGCTGACCAAAGAGTATATCACAAACATCTAGATTGACCTCATCACGTAAGACCTCATCTTGCAAAGGTTTTATTGCATATGAGAGAAAACATTGGTGGGTGACACGGAGGTTTCTCCCTCGACTCAACCATCCAATACTATATGGATTTGGGTGAGGCTTCATGGATAGATTTAGGCTTTTCACAACATTAGCAGAGATTAAATTCTTTTGACTTCCACTATCAAGAATGAAATGCAGAGGCTTACCTTTCACCCATAAATTAGAGTGAAATAACCTTTCCTTGTCATCTAGCATCTCATCATGGATATGTGATGAAGCAATAATGGCTTTAGGATCAACATCTACAATTTATTCTTCAACCTCTTTGACGGCAAGGTCTATATGAGGTAAAGCAGTAGATGTTGAGGATTGTGACTCAGAAAGTAGTGAATTGATGGCTCGACATTCTTCTTTGGAGTGAGTTCTAGATTTGTGATAATCACACCACTTCTCAGTCTTTTCTTCCTTTTGTTTCCAATTTTGGCCTCATGTTTGACCTTCTTTGTTAATTTTCCATTTTGAAGGCTGATTCTTTATCATTCTTCCATGCTTCTGCTAAATCTTCACTGTGAACTTGTATGCCTCACCGATGATTTCCAAATTGAAGAGTTCCATTTCTCCTCATATGTACCATTGTAGTCCACCCATATGTAATTAACCAAAGAGGAGGAGTTAGTTGATTATTTTAATCAAGGAGAAATTTGAGGCCAATTTGAACCCCTTTAATAGCAAGATATGATTTGGGGTAAAATCAAAAGATTGATCTTTTATCATGAACTGATCCAATTAGATAATTTATGTAATTCCGTACGTGATATAGGCAAAATTGAGCCCCTAAAAAAAATCTATGGCTCATTTGATTGTATAACATGTATGCAAAATTTACTTGGCATAATTAACCCTAATTTTATAAAAAATGCAAACATGAAGGTAATCAATTAATAAATAGGTAAATAAGTATCACAAATTTTGTTTAATTACCTTAGTTATCAGACCCTATATTCTATATCTTGAACCCTAAACCTTGTAACATTCAAATTTAACCATAAACCCTCTACCATTTACATTAATCCTTAAGCCATAATGATCCGAGCAATAATTTAGGTGACAATTCGGGTGATAGTTCCACCCCAATTGATGATGGAACTTCTGGGAGCCATAACTTTTGCACCATAGCTCCAATTGATTCGTCGTTTGAACCATTGGAAAGATAAGAATGAGGAAAATGTATTGAGATGGCATGAGATCTTCTAGATGAAATTTGACACTCTAAAACCTAATAGAAGTTCCCCAAGTTTCAATTTTAGTAGTGTAATCTAAAAATAGTAAGTTTCTAAAAATAGTAATTCCTCAAATTTTGTATTTTTTTAAATCTTGGAAGTCAAACCACTTAATCTCCCTCAAGATTGGTGACCTTCCACATCCTCCCCATACTTTCAAAATATGTATAAATGAAGAGGTAACATAAAATGTGAAGACAAACATCTCTTCCCAGAGATAAGCATATATTTGTATGGTGATCTTGAGTAATACTACATCTCTTCTCAGAGAATTCATTGTTACTGTGTTATTTCTATGTTATTGAAATATTTATCAGCTAGAACTTCTCAATTTTAGATCATTGGTATAAGATCGGTTTTTCTTGAGAGTGTATGATCTCAAGGATGAGGTCAGGCTACAAGAAGCTTGGGTGGGAAACAATAGAGCTTCCAAATTTTCCACCTGTTTGCTCCGAATGACTTCAAATGGCAGATGACACTGAGACATCTGATCCTTTCAAGTAAATGGTGAATGAATCCCTCCAATGGAAAAAATTGTAGATGCTACAATAATTTGCCCAAATTCTTCAAACACTTTTGATGGGAAATCTTGGCTCTGTGCCTCCACTTCTTGGCTCCTCATCTAGAGAACATCCTTTTAGTGTCCCAACACCCTTCAAGGTTTAGGTAAATTTTGATCTTCCTACATTTGAAGGCAAAATCAATGCTGATGTAGTAAAAATTTGGTTGGATCAACTGTCTTCCTACTTCTCTATAAATAAGTTCACTGATGGAGAAAAGATTACTTTTACTCTTTTGAAATCATCATTACCTGTGAAAAACTGGTGGGAAGTGTACAAAAAGAGGTTCAGTACAGATGGCATTAGGCTTGAGGTGGAACCTACCTAGGATGATTTTGTGGAAGTGGTGAAAGAAGAATACTATCCCATCAGAGCATATGATGATTTGTACATACAGCAGCAATAACTTTACCAAGGTAAGGACTAATCTGTTCAAGATTACACAAAAACATTTCATTGTTTGTCTACAAGATTGGGCATTCAAGAAAGTGAGAAACATAAGACTCTCAAATATCATGGTGGAATACAATGGTACATATGGGGCAAAATGGAACTCTTCAATTTGGAAACCCTCAGTGAGGCATACAAATTCACAGTGAAGATTGAACAAAAGCATGGTAGAAAGAATACGAAGAGTCAACCCTCAAAATGGAAAAGTGACAAGGAAGGTCAAACATGAGGCCAAAATTGGAAGAAAATGGAGTTTCAAGATAAGAAATCTTAGAAGGGGAAGGCTGGAAAATGGTATGATTACCACAAAATTGGAACTCACTCCAAAGAAGAATGTCGAGCCATCAAGTCACTACTTTTTGAGTCACAATACTCGACATCTTCTACTCTACCTCATACGCAACCCACAGTTGAAGAGGATGAAGAAGAAATTATGGATGTTGACCCTGACACCATCATCACTTCATCACAAACCTGTGAGGAAAGACCAGATGACAAGGAAAGATTGTTTCACTCTATATTTCATTCTTGATAGTGGGAGTCAAAAGAATTTAATCTCTGCTAAAGTTGTGAAAAGTCTAAATCTATCCATGAAGCCTCATCTAAAGCCCTAAAATATTGGATGGTTGATCTTAGGGAGAGACCTCTATGTCACCCATCAGTGTCTTCTTTCATATGCTATAAAACCATTCCAAGATGAAGTCTTGTGTGATGTGGTCAATCTAGATGTTTGTGATGTACTCCTTGGTTAGCTGTTCATGTATGAGTGACATGGCATCTATGAATTATGAACCTAAAGGATCACCCTCACTCTTAGAACATGGTGTTATAAGGTACCATAGGTACCACCTCCCACATTTATCTCCCTGATTAGTGCTAAGCAATGCAAGAGATTGGTGGAGAAAACAAAGCAATTTGTTCTCATGGTGGTCAAACCACAAAAATCCAAGAATGCCGATGTTACAGTCCTGACTACACAATCAACACAACAACAAAAGTAGATAAGATGAATCACAAGAGAATATGACAACTTATTCAAGTAACCCACAGGAGTTCCACTACATTTCCAAGTAAAGCATTCTATCAATTTGATCCCAGGATCACCTTTGCCTAATAGTCTTGTGTATCACAGATCAGTTTTGGAGAATGATGAGATAAAAAGATAGATTCAAGAATTGGTCCAAAATGGTCACATCAAGCCAAAATATTCACCTTGTAGTATCCCAACTATCTTGGCACTGAATAAAGATGGAACATGGAGGCTTTTCATTGACTACTGAGCCCTGAATAAAATCTCTGTGAAGAATCGATGTCCTCTCCCCAAGATTGATGACCTGTTGGACCAGCTCTATGGTGTGAAGTTCTTCACCAAAATTGATCTCAAATTTGGTTATCACCAAATTCCCATCGATCCCACTGATGTCTGGAAGAATGCATTCAAATCTAAGGAGGGGCTCTTTCAATGGTTGGTTATGCATTTTGGCTTAACTAATGCACTTGTAACCTTCACGAGGATGAGGGATGACATCATACAACCCTTCACCAACTAATTTGTGGTTGTCTACTTATATGACATACTCATCTATAATAGAAAATGGGAAGAACATTTGCAACATGTTCTTAAGGTGCTTCAAACTCTTCGGGAGCACAAATTATATGCAAATCTTGACAAATACACATTTGGGATGACAATAATTTAATACCTCAGGTACATTGTGAATGAGAAAGGGGTCCATGTTGATCCATAAAAGATTTGGGTTATTTGAGAATGGCCCACACCAAGGACCCTCACATAGCTTCACAGCTTTTTGGGCCTTGCAAATTTCTATCGCATGTTTGTTCTTGGATTTTCACATGTTGCTTGTTCACTAACCCAAGTGACTAAAGGAGGAGCTAAAGATACATTTCAGTGGGGTGAAATACAACAAAGGGAATTTTAGAATTTGAATAATAGACTTTGCTCAGCCCCTATTCTTGCCTTGCTATATTTACATCAACCTTTTGAGTTGATGACAAATGCATCTAAATATGCCATGGGAGCTGTCATCATGCAACATGCCCATCCTATTGCATATCACAATGAAACTTTCACTGATACAATTAGGAAATATCCAACATATGATAAGGAGATCTATGCCATTGTGTAAGACTAAAAACAATGGGAACACTACATCTTGGGGAAAGAAATAGTCATCCACACTGACCACAGACCATTAGAATTCATCCAGATGCAAAGCAAACTATGAAATGAGAGGCACCAAAAGTGGGCCACATATCTTCAGCAATTCCACCTGATGATCAAACACAAAAAGGGGAGCTCAAATATAGCTATAGATTATCTGAGCTGCCCACCAATTATTGCACTCACAATAGTTCTTGACCTGTGTGGACATGAGACTACCACTTCAGGTGCTCTATATGATGCAAATCCTACCTTTGATGATACATATCAAGAAATTCAAAAAGGTACACATGTTTCTAATTTCTATTTGTAAGATAATGTCCTCTATCATATGGGGTACATCCATGTTCTAGTTGCATAGCAACAAAAGATGATATGGGAAGCACACTTGAATAGGATAACTGGGCACTTTGCTATTGAAAAGACATTTGTAGTTCTTCAAAAACACTTCTATTGCCCCCATATGTGAAAGGATGTGGAAAGATATCTAAAATCTTGCACCCCATGTGTGATAGCCAAGACAACAAATAAGAAGCAAGGATTGTACATGCCACTCCCAGAACTAACTAGGCCTTGGGAATCTATCTCGATGGATTTTCTCTCAGGTTTGCCCACTTCAAAACATGGTAAGGACTGTATTTTTATGGTAGTTGATCATTTTTCAAAAATGGCTGTCATGATTACTTGTAATAAAAATATATCTGTTGAGGAAACTACTCAACTATAATTTAGTCATGTATGGCTCCATTTTGGTCTCCCCAAGTCCATTGTCTCAGATTGAGATAGCAGGTTCCTGAGCATCTTCTACTCCACTCTATGGAAGATGATGGATACTAAGCTGGTGAAGTCCATAGCCTTCCATCCATAGACTGATGGCCAAATAGAGGTGGTAAACCTCTTGATTGTTCACATGATTCAGATGTATCACTCCAAACATCCATGCACATGGGATGAGGGACTTATTTTCATACAACATGAATATAATTGGGTGCTACACAACTCAACCAAGCACAGTCCATTCCAAGTACATTTTGGGTTCCAACCCATGGCACCAATTGATATAGCTATTCCATTTTTCACCATGGAATACACACCTCATGAAAGATTTGAGGCAAAAAAATCAAAAAAGTTTATTAAACAAATGCAACACATCCAGCAACAAGTTCATGACATCTTGGAGAAGATGAATCAAAAGTTTAAGCAATGCCATGACAAACATAGGATTGCACACCATTTTACTATGGGTGACAAGGTTTGGTTGTGGCTTCAGAAGGAATGACTTACAGGCCCACACAAAAATATTTGGCCTCTGCGATATGGTCCATACACCATCACCAGAAGAGTTGGAGAAAATGCTTTTGAGTTGAACCTACCAGCCTACCTTGGCCTGCATCTAATATTCAATGTGGAGCTCCTCAAACCATATCACCCACCTCTATTAGACACTTCAATTGTATTAGAACAACTAGACATTGATGATCTTGATCCATAGAGTTTTTCTCCAATGGAAGATGATCAAATTGTGGATACCTGGATGAAGACAACATGAGGATGCTCTATTCCACTTTATCGAGTGGTCAAATGGGGCCAGCTTAGCCATTAAGGTGAGTGGCTCATAGAGAATCAAATCAAAAAACAACTACCACACCTAATGGGTAACATTTACGCAATGGGGACAATTACTTTTCAAGGAGGGATGAATGATCCAGGCAATAATTTAGGCAACAATTCAGGTGATAGTTCCACCCCAATTGATGACGGAACTTCTAGGAGCCATAACTATTGCACCGTAGCTCCAATTGACTCACCATTTGAACTGTTGGAAATATAAGAATGAGGAGAACATCGTGAGTTGGCATGGATCTCTACTTGATGAATTTTGACATTATAAAACCCAATGGAAGTGCCCCAAATTTCAATTTTAGTAGTGCAATCTAAAAATAGTAAGTTTCTAAAAATAGTAATTCCTTGAGTTTTGTATTATTTTAAATCTTGGAAGTCAAACCACTTAATATCCCTCAATATTGGTGACCTTCCACATCCTCCCCATTCTTTCAAAATGTGTATAAATGAAGAGGTAACTTGAAATTTGAAGAAAAACATCTCTTCCCAGAGATAAGCATATATTTGTATGGTGATCTTGAGTAATACTACATCTCTTCTCAGAGAATTCATTGTTACTATGTTATTTCTATGCTATTAAAATATTTATCAACCAAAACTTTTGAGTTTTAGATCAGTGGTATCAAAGTGGTTTGTCTTGAGAGTGTATGATCTTGAGGATGAGGTCAGGCTACAAGAAGCTTTGGAGGGAAACAATAGAGCTTCCAAATTTTCCACCTGTTCACTCCAAACGACTTCAAATGGTGGATGACACTGAGACATCTGATCCTTTCAAGGAAATGGTGAATGAAGCCCTCTAATGGAAACAAGTGTAGATGCTACAATAATTTTCTCAAATTCTTTAAACATTTTTGATGGAAAACCCTGGCTCCACGGCTCCACTTCTTGGCTCCTCATCTAGGGAACATTCTTTTAGTGCCCCAACACCCTTCAAGGTTTAGGTAAATTTTGATATTCCTACATTTCAAAGAAAAATCAATGTTGATGTAGTAGAAAATTGGTTGGATCAACTGTCTTCCTACTTCTCTATAAATAAGTCCACCGATGGAGAAAAGATTACTTTTGCTCTTTTGAAATCATCATTGCCTGTGAAAAACTGGTGGGAAGTGTACAAAAAGAGGTTTAGTATAGATGACATTGGCCTTGAGGTGGAACCTACCTAGGATGATTTTGTGGAAGCGGTGAAAGAAGAATACTATCCCATCAGAGCATATGTTGATCTGTACATATAGTAGTAACAACTTCGCCAAGGTAAGGACTAATCTTTTCAAGATTACACAGACACTTTTCATTTTTTGTCTAAAATATTAGGAATTCAAGAAAGTGAGAAACATAAGACTCTCAAATATCATGGTGGACTACAATGGTATATATGGGGGGAAATGGAACTCTTCAATTTGGAAACCCTCAGTGAGGCATACAAATTCGTAGTGAAGATTGAACAGAAGCATGGTAGAAAGAATACAAAGAGTCAAACCTCAAAATGGAAAAGTGACAAGGAAGGTCAAACTTGAGACCAAAATTGGAAGCAAAAGGAGTTTCAAGATAAGAAATACCAGAAGGGGAAGGCTAAAAAATGGTGTGATTACCACAAAATTGGAACTCACTCCAAAGAATAATGTCCAGCCATCAAGTCACTACTTTTTGAGTCACAATACTCGACATCTTCTACTCTATCTCATACACAACCCACAATCAAAGAGGATGAAGAAGAAATTGTAGATGTTGAGCTTAACACCATCATCACTTCATCACAGACCAGTGAGGAAAGATGAAATGACTGGGAAAGATTGTTTCACTCCAAATTATGGGTAAAAGGTAAGCCTCTACATTTCATTCTTGATAGTGGGAGTCAAAAGAATTTAATCTTTGTTAAAGTTGTGAAAAGTCTAAATCTATCCATGAAGCCTCATCCAAAGCCCTACAGTATTGGATGGTTGAGCCTAGGGAGAGACCTTCGTGTCACCCATCAATGTCTTCTTTCATATGCTATAAAACCATTCCAAGATGAAGTCTTGTGTGATGTGGTCAATTTAGATGTTTGTGATGTACTCCTTGGTCAGTTGTTCATGTATGAGTGACATGGCATCTATGAATCATGAACCTAAAGGATCACCCTCACTCTTGGAACATGGTGCTATAGGGTACTAGAGGTACCACCTCCCACATCTATCTTCTTGATTAATGCTAAGCAATGTAAGAGATTGGTGGAGAAAACAAAGCAAGTTGTTCTGATGGTGGTCAAACTATAAAAATCCAAGAAGGTCAATGTTGCAAGCCTAACTACATAATCAACACAACAACAAAAGTAGATAGGATGAATCACAAGAGACTATGATGACTTATTCAAGTCACTCACAGGAGTTCCACTGCATTTCTAGGTAAAACATTCTATCGATTTGATCCCAGGATCACCTTTGCTTAACAGTCTTGTGTATCATAGATTAGTTTTGGAGAATGATGAGATAAAAATTTAGATTCAAGAATTGATCCAAAAGGGTCACATCAAGCCAAGATCTTCACCTTATGGTAGCCCAATTATCTTGGTATGGAAGAAAGATGGAACATGGTGGCTTTGCATTGACTACCAAGCCCTGAATAAAATCTCTGTGAATAATCACTATCCTCTCCCCAGAATTGATGACCTACTCGACCAGCTCTGTGGTGCAAAGTTATTCACCAAAATTGATCTCAAATCTAGTTATCACCAAATTCCCATTGATCCCACTAATGTCTAGAAGATTGCATTCAAATCTAAGGAGGGGCTCTCTCAATGGTTGGTTATGCCTTTTGGATTAATTAATGCACCTGAAACCTTCATGAGGATGATGGATGACATCCTAAGACCCTTCACCAACTCATTTTTGGTTGTCTACTTAGATGACATACTCATCTATAGCAGAACATGGGAAGAACATTTACAACATGTTCGTAAGGTGCTTCAAACTCTTTGGGAGCACAAGTTGTATGCAAATATTGACAAATGCACATTTAGGATGACAAAAATTTAGTACCTTAGGTACATTGTGAATGAGGAAGGGGTCCATGTTGATCCAAAAAAGATTCAGGTTATTCGAGAATGGCCCACACCAAGGACCCTCACAAAGCTTCGTAGCTTTTTAGGCCTTGCAAATTTCTACCGCAAGTTTGTTCTTGGATTTTCACATGTTGCTTGGTCACTAACCTAAGTCACTAAAGGAGGATCTAAAGCTACATTTCAGTGGGGTGAAATACAAAAAATGGCATTTGAGAATTTGAAGAACAGACTCTGTTCAACCCCTATTCTTGCCTTGCCATATTTACATCAACGTTTTGAGTTGATGATAGATGCATCTGAATATGCCATGGGAGCTATCATCATGCAACATGGCCATCCTATTACATATCATAGTGAAATTTTCACTGATACAGTCAGGAAATATCCAACATATGATAAGGAGCTCTATACCATTGTACAAGCCTATAAACAATGGAAACACTACATCTTGGGGAAAGAAATGGTCATCCAAACTGACCACAGACCATTAGAATTCATCCAAATGCAAAGCAAACAATGAAATGAGAGGCACCAAAAGTGGGCCATATATCTTCAGCAATTCCACTTGATAATCAAACACAAAAAGGGGAGATAAGATAGAGCTATAGATTGTCTAAGCCACCCACCATTTAATACACTCACAACAGTTCTTGACCTATGTGGACATGAGATTGCCACTTGGGGTGCTCTGTATGATGCAGATCCTACCTTTGCTGATACATATCAAGCACTTCAAAAAGGTAAATATGTTTTTGATTTCTATTTTCAAGATAATGTCATCTGTCATATGGGGCACATCTATGTTCTAGTTGTAGAGAAATAAAAGATGATATGGGAAGCACACTTCAGTAGGATAGCTGTATAATTTGGTATTGAAAAGACATTGGTAGTTATTCAAAAACACTTATAGTGGCCCCATATGCAAAAGGATGTGGAAAGATATCTCAAATATTACACCCCATGTGTGATAGCCAAGCCAACAAATAATAAGAAAGGATTGTACATGCCATTGCCAAAACCAACTAGGCCTTGGGAATCCATCTCAATGGATTTTCTCTCAGGTTTGCCCACTTCAAAACATGGTAAGGATTGTATTTTTTTGGTAGTTGATCATTTTTTAAAAATGGCTATCATGATTGATTGTAAGAAAAATATATCTATTGAGGAAACTGCTCAACTATATTTTAGTCATGTATGG
Organism: Torreya grandis; assembly: GCA_037957365.1. Lineage (NCBI taxonomy): Eukaryota > Viridiplantae > Streptophyta > Pinopsida > Cupressales > Taxaceae > Torreya > Torreya grandis. The sequence continues at coordinate 3,131,660 of JARHVA010001510.1, read as the reverse complement.
CTCCATTTTGGTCTCCCCAAGTCCATTGTCTCAGATCAAGATAGTAGGTTCCTGAGCATCTTTTGGTGCACTCTATGGAAGATGATGGATACTAAACTGATGAAGTCTACAACCTTCCATCCATAGACTGATGGTCAAATAGAGGTGGTAAACTACTTGATTGTTCACATGATTTGGATGTATCACTCCAAACATCCACACACATGGGATGAGGGAATTCTTTTCATACAACATGGATACAATTGGGTGCTACACAGCTCGACCAAGCACAGTCCATTCCAAGTATGTTTTGGGTTCCAACCCATGGCACCAATTGATATAGCTATTCCATTTTCCACCATAGAATACACACCTCATGGAAGATCTGAGGCAGCAAAAGCAACAAAGTTTATTGAAAAAATGCAACACATCAAGCAATAGGTTCATGACATCTTGGAGAAGATGAATCAGAAGTATAAGAAATGACATAAAAAACATAGGATTGCACACCATTTTATTATGGGTGATAAGGTTTGGTTGTAGATTTAGAAGGAATGACTTGTAGGCCCACACAAAAAGATTTGGCCTCTGTGATATGGTCCATACACCATCACCAGAAGATTTTGAGAAAATGCTTTTGAGTTAAACCTACCAGCGTACCTTGGCCTGCATCTAATATTCAATGTGGAGCTCCTCAAACCATATCACCCACCTCTATTAGACACTTCAGTTGTATTAGAATAACTAGACATTGATGATCTTGATCCACAGAGTTTCATTCTAGTGGAAGAGGATCAGATTGTGGATACCTAGATGAAGACAACAAGAGGATGCTCTATTCCTCTTTATCGAGTGGTCAAATGGGGCCAGCTTAGCCATCAAGGTGAGTGGCTCACAAAGAATAAAATCAAGAAACAACTACCACACCTAATGGGGAATGTTGATGCAATGTGGACCATTGATTTTCAATGAGGGAGGAATGATCCAGGCAACAATTTAGGTGACAATTTGAGTGACAGTTCCACCCCAATTGCTAACAAAACTTCTGGGAGCCATAACTTTTGCAACGTAGCTCTAATTGACTCAGCATTTGAATCATTGGAAAAGTAAGAATGAAGAGAACGTTATGAGGTAGCATGTATCTTCTCTTAATGAAGGTTTACCCTAAAAAACCCAATGGAAGTGCCCCAAATTTCAATTTTAGTAGTGCAGTCTAAAAATAATAATTCCTCAAATTCTGTATTGTTTTAAATCTTGGAAGTCAAACCACTTAATCTCCCCTGAGATTGATGACATTCCATATCCTCCCCATTATTTCAAAATGTGTATAAATTAAGAGGTAACCTAAAATGTGAAGACATACCTCTCTTCCCAGAGATAAGCATATATTTTTATGGTGATCTTGAGTAATACTACATCTCTTCTCAGAGAATTCATTGTTACTGTGTTATTTCTATGCTATTGAAATATTTATCAACCAAAACTTCTATGTTTTGGATCACATAATTCCTAAACCCCAAACCCTTTAAATTATAGACCCTAAACCCTAAATAAATTCAACCCCAGCTAACATCCTTAAACCTATATTTATGAGTAAATAATGTGAATTTGGGATCAATTATCCCCAAATCATCATAGATTGAGCCTACAAAGTCAATTGTGGTAATGAGTGATACAATTTTAACCATGTTCATCCCTATGAACCTAATTCTCACTATATATATATATATATATATATATATATATATATATATATATATATATAGTGAGAATTAGGTTCATAGGGATGAACATGGTTAAAATTGTATCACTCATTACCAAAATTGACTTTGTAGGCTCAATCTATGATGATTTGGGGATAATTGATCCCAAATTCACATTATTTACTCATAAATATAGGTTTAAAGAGCTCAAATTTTTCCCAATTGCCTTCATAATTGTACCTTATATACCCTAAAACCTAATCCTTAAAGTTATTAATCCCTAAACTCTAAACCACAAACATAAACACTTTAAACCTTAAACCAATTATTTTAGCCCAAATTAACATCATTTAAACTAAGAATTAAGTTTAAAGGGCTTAGTTTGGCCTAAATTACATGACTAATTATCCCATTTGACTAATTCACTTAATATAAATGATGACATCCAGGGTATAATGACAACCCAAAAACACATTCTATAGTCATAAATGGGTCCAAGTGATTCAAATTATCCTCAATTATCTTTTTGGTTGACCCTATATACCCTAAACCATATATACATTAAAACCTAAGCCATAAACCATTAACACTATACCCTAAATTGTAAACCATAAGCTTTCATTTTTTACCAATTGATTTAGTTTTAATTAACATCCTTTATATTAATAATTAGGTTCACATGGTGTAGAGTGATTAGACAAATTATATACAGGTCCTTAAACTTAATCCTCATGCCTTAATCCCTAAAACATAAATTATAATCCCTATGCCCTAATTCCCACTACATTCCACAAACATACATGCCTTATGATATAACTAATTTTATCACAAGATATCATAAAATGTATTTTTTAAACCTATGGCCAAAAATTAGCCTTTGGAATACCAATCTAGATGTGCATTTGAAGTAAATTATGGCTATTTAAAGCCCCTTCAACCTAATTATATGATTATAAAATGTGATTTTGGGGTTGATCATCTCTAGTTTGCCCAAATCGCCATCATGATTGTACCTTGTATACCCTAAAACTATACCCCAAGCCCTAATGCTTAAAGTTACTAATCCCTAAACTCTAAACCATAAATATAAACTCTTTAAATGTTGAACTAATCATTTTAACCCAAATTAACATCATTTAGACTAAGAATTATCTTTATGATTGACCCTTTTTACCCTAAACTTAAGTGCTAAACACTATACCCTAAATTTTAAACCAAATCATTCCTTATTTACTAATTGATTTAGTCCTAATTAACATCCTTTGTAGTAAAAATTAGGTTCACACTTGGCATAGAGTGATTAGACCTTATATACACCCTTAAACCCAAACCCTACATACCCTAATCCATAATCCCTAATCCCTAATCCATAAACCCTCTGCACTAATTCCTTAATCCTTAATCCATAATCCCTTATTTATATTAAGTATAATATGATCACATTATTTAATAATATGATCACGTTATTATTAATATAGGAAACACTCAATTCTCATTGCTAATTACTAACCCCAAAGCTTATATTAACAATAAATTAATCACATTAGTACATAACATGATCATGTTATTGTTAATATAATCTTCTCAATGTATTGGATGGAGCAAAAACTTATACAACATGTAACATGATTGTGTTATGTAATAATTCAATCATGTTATTATTATTTTAAACTAAGCTCACTTCTCAATGACTATTTTTAACCCAAATCAATAGTTCTTTCCCCAAAAATATTCTCTATGTACTTTTGAAAGATTTGTGATACTTGTGTGCTTGACCCCACCTTTAACAAGTTGTCAATTATCCATTATAATGGGTGATGTTTCATGTTCAAAGAGGAATATGAATATGTTTAAGAACAAAACACTAAAGGAATTAGAAGACTTGAGAGAAACACAATATATGAATGAAAAAACTTCATGGTAGGTAAGGTACAAACCCTAATCCTAATGAACCAAATGCCATAGATAATGAGCCAATTGAAAGTAATGAATTAAACAATGATGACATTGACCATAATCAAGTGAATAATGTTGAAATTGACCATAATGAAATGAAAAATAATGTTGGAAGTTCACATTAAGACTAAGAACATCCAACATGGATGATGAAAATAATGATATTTTTGACAATCTGGCATGATGCATATCATACTGTAGGCCCAAAATCATGGACCAAAGATTTTAATATTGCCTAGCATATACTTACAACTTGTGTAATAAGTGATAAAATAAGGAAAAAATGAATGGTTTTAAAAACAAGCCAAACACCTAATATAAATAAAATAATAATAATGAGCAATTGAAAGACATGAAAGACTTAATGAACCTAATACCAATGAGATATTGGAATTCTATGGTATAATTCATCAAAATGAAAAGGTTATAACCGATACTCTCAAATATTTTCTCAATTTTGGAAGACAATACAAGAGTTTCACCCAATACAAGAGATGTTTTGAAAAGAAGAGTTGGTTCTTGTAACCATGAACTGAATCCAAAACATTTATTGGATATGACTCAAACATAATTATACTCTACTTTTTTTGAAAAACATCCATAAATTTCTATGTGTCAAAGATATTTTTACATAGTAAAACCTTTTTATGTTAAAATAAATCACACACACCACTTTTTGTAGGTAACATGTTGAATTTTCAATGCACTATGATGTTTTTTGCCATATTCATTGTAATTTTCACAATTAAAACATTTTGTAAGAGTGTGGCATTGAATTTACACTAAAATTAGCCAAGGAATCAATTCCAACTATCTTTTTCAAATAATCAAATGGATAATTAATTTACAATAAATCATGTTTAAATGGAAATTATAGCATTTGCGGTGGATTGCCAAAATTTAAAAAATGTATCCATGAGGAGATTACAAGTAAAATTGGATAGGAATTAGTTGGTTTAAGTAGATATAAATAATGACTTATTAAGTAAAATATGTCAAAGAATATAAAAGGTGTGAGCTTGTTACAAAAAATATTCCTGTTTTTGAATTTTTGGTCAAATTTAGAGAGAAGATCGATTATGAGTATACAAGGGACACACAGGGATAGATGGATAGATTAACATTTCAAGATAATAAAGGATACATTCCCACTTGATTTAATTGTTTTAGGAGTTTATTTTTTTGAAAATTACACATTCAAACCCCAAATGGAAGTTCAATCACAATATTACAACTCATCACAAGTTTCCATATTCATGTATATAGAATTCATGCATGCACTTGATAGTACAAATCAATAACAAAAAATATTAAGGGAGTGCCATTTCTATATCAGTGATGATAGATCACATTATCCAGAGTATGTGAAAGGTTGGTTTCAAAAGTTGTATGAATAGTTGAGTCATAGGAGCATTACTTTCAATCAACATTAAATTTGGTCAGACAATTACACATCATAATTCAAAAATACATAGATGTTTTATTGGTTGAGCAATATGCACATTATCATTGGTGTAAAACACGTTTGGAGTTTTACCAAGGTTGGCCATGGAAAAGGGGAGCATGATAGTGCTGGAACATGTGTAAAAAGAGCTATTGCAAGGGAGGAGTTGAAATTTGAAGAGGGTGTTAATTTGACAAATGTAAAAAATGTGGTTAAATGGTGTAATGAGAATATATGTCATGGTGCTCAATCAAATTCTACTATTCATATAAATTTATAGTTAATATAGGAAAACACTTGGAAAATTATGAGGATTGTATGACTCTAATGGGTTCAAATGACCTCCACTCATTTTGTTTCTCAAATTCAAGTTCTTAGATTGCTCATATGAGACACTAGGCATGTTTCTATTCTATATGTGTGGGCTCTATTTGGATTGAGTGAGAGTCACAAGAGTGGGTGGATGATTAGAGTTATGAACCTCTAATTCTAATCAACACATATCAAGTTATAATAGCATTATAAATATGACATCATCTAATGACTTTGTCCATGTATTTGATGTAGTGCAACTAGGTAGGATATTTTTCATTATGTACAATTTGTTCTCATTATGTATCTTCATATTGTCACTAAAAATGATTTTTTTTGATACAGGGCATTTTTTTTTAAATTATTTTAGATGAGGATAATGAATAAGGCACTAATTACTACTTGTGTTGATTTGTAAAGAGAAAAAATTAACTTCCCCAGTTATAGACAGAGAAAACATTAACTATCCCACTAGGTCAGTGGTAGTCACTGAAACTTGCTTTTGATGATATCTTATAAAAATTTAGATCAATGGTTATTTGAAGACTTTGAAATTAATAGGACGATACTACAATATTAAAATTTTATTCTTGAAATGAATATTCAATTACAAAAATATCATGGGAGCCCATTAAATAGGAAACTTTGGAAAGTTCAGGAGTTAGACCATGAAGCTATTCTTGATATTATCAAGGTTAGAAAAGATCCTAGTGGTTTGTTGGATTGAAATATAGAGGTACATTGAATTTTCAAATGTAGATGTAATCAATTTTACCAAATGTTTTTTATTTTCTAGGTAGTACATATAAATTTCATTTTTAATTACTTACTAATAATTTTTTGTAGGTTAGTGGTACTAAATAAGCTTCCAACCTCATGTGGTTTGCACTATCCATAAAGAATCAAATATTATTGAAGCTAAGAAATATTAGGTTGGATGTGATTGAATCTTAGATTGGACATGATCAAATCTTAGGAAATGACTTATAGGTTTCATTTTAAGGGTATTTGAACTTAGGCTAAAAAAATCAATTTTATTATATTGAGAAGGGTGTTCTTGAGGCTAGAATGGGTGGTGAGTTTGTCGATCAAGACTGATGAGAGGAAAATAATTTGTTCCTAGATTTTATCCTCCCCCTGGATGTGTTGGTAGTGTTAGTTTTCACTTAGGAAGCATCATAACTAGATTTCTACAACCACAACTTAAACTTTGACAACATTTATTATCAGTGTTTCCACTATCCAAAACAGTAGTGAAAATTCACTCTCAAGTGGATTTGAATTTTATGATAGTGTGATAACATGTAATTTTCCTATCTATATGTGATCAAAGTGATAGATTCTTAGGTGGAGGTACCAGAGGTAGAAATGCCAGTTAGAGCTCAAGAATTTGCTTGTTCACTACCAAAAAGTTGCATTTTTTGACCTATCACTACAACTTATCTAATGAACTGATCTTGAAGATTCCACTTGAGTGATCAAAGGTGAGATTATAGGGATAAAATAGGTATAGGATGGATCTTATATTTCACATAAAGGACTTACAATTTTTATTTTATTTGTATTTGAACTTAGGTTAAGAAATTGCATTTTCTTGTTTTGGGAAGGGTGTTATTGAGGTCAAAATGGGTGGTAGGTTTGTCAATCAAGCTTGAAATAAGGCCAATAACTTGGTCATATACATTATCCACCCCCTAAACACTTTTTTGGTGTCATTTTTTCTCAAGAAGCAAAGAAACTAGAGTTATGCAACCATAACTTAAACTTTGATTAAATTTGTTGTCAGTGTTTTTGCTCTATAGAATAGTAGTGAAAATGCAATTTCAAGTGAATTTAAACATCATGGTGTTGTGATAAGATGTAATTTACCTATATTTTTGTGATCAAAGTGATAAATTTTTAGGTGGAGGTCCCAGAGGTAGAAATGCCAGTTGGAACTAAAGAAGTTGCTTGTTCACTACCAAAATGTTACATTTTTGGGCTCATCACTGCAACTTGTCTAATAGATTGATATCAAATATTCCACATGATTTATATAAGGTGAGACTATATGGATTAAATAGGAAATGTAAATATTTTATGGTTCACATAAATGACTTACAATTTTCATTTATGCATGTTTGAAATTACGCTAAAAAATGCATTTTTCTTGTATTGGGAAGGGTGTTCTTGAGGCCAAAATAGGTGTTGGTTTGTCGATCAGGGTTGAAAAGAGGCTAAAAACCTATTAATATATGTTATCCTCCCCATAAAACATGTTTCTAGTGTCAATTTCTAAATAGAAAGCATTAAAATTAGATTTTTGTAACCACAACTTAAACTTTGTCAACATTTATTGTTAGTGTTTCTAATGTTTGGAATGTTAGTGAAAATGCACTTCTAAGTGGATTTAAACATCATGGTAGTGTGATAACATGTAATTTTACTCTCTATATGTGATCAAAGTGATATATTTTTAGGTGGAGGTCCTGGAGGTAGAAATGCTAGTTAGAGTTAAAGAAGTTGCATTTTTGGACCTATCACTACAACTTGTCTAATGGATTTATCTTGAGTATTCCACCTGAGTGCTCATAGGTGAAATTATAGGGATTAAATATGTATGGGAGGGATCTAATGATTCATGTAAATGACTTATAGTTTTAATTTTATGCATGTTTAAACTTAGGCTAAAAAATTGCATTTTTCTTGTATTGGGAAGAGTGTTCTTGAGGCCAAAATGGGTGATGTGTTTATTTATCAAGCCTAACAGGAGGACAATAACCTATTCATAGATTTTATCCACCCCCCATACATGTTGGTGATGTCTAATTTTACTCAAAAAGCATTATAACTAGAGTTTGACAACTACAACATAAAATTTGACAACTTTGACAAATTTGATAATTTTGACAACTTTAAAAACATAAAATAGAGACATAGAAACTTAATGAGTAATTTACCTATTGACCTATTAACAACTTTGAAAACTTTGAAAACTTTAAAAACTTTGAAAATTTTGACAACTTAAACTAGAGAACTAGAAACTTAATGAGTAATTTACATATTGACCTATTAGGTGGTGGTAGAAACTTAATTTACCTATTTAAATATTGACATATTAGGTGTTAATTGACCTATTGACCTATTATGTGGTAATTATTAATTGATCTATTGACCTTAATATATTAAATTATTGACCTAGAAAGTGACTTATTATGGATTCTGCATTCAGTGTATGTGATTGCATTAGTTTCATGTTATCCTTGAAGGTCCTTGAGGCCAATGAATATGTTGTCATTTTTTTAATGGTGTAGGTGGATGAATGCTTGTAGGTGGTAACCAAGAAGTGACTATAGGTCATAATCAAGGAAGGGAGCTTAGAGTAATTCCACCATGTTGGTAAGTTGTGAGTCATCATGCTATTAGTTTTGAACATGTTGAACCTATACAAACCTATAGATAATTGAGTAAGGAATTTCTACATGGAGAACTTAGCAAAAAGGGTTACCTCTACCCATATACCATGTTTTGCCTATGATAGTCCAATATGAAAGTAAATGGTTGTTTATCAAGAAGTGAGTATGAATTTAGTGTAGATAATGATATATAGATTGAGAATGATCATTAAGGTGGAATATTACATTTTTTTTACAAAATATAATGGTAAATAATCAACATACAATCCTCTAGAATGAAGAAACCCTATCTATACCATGTTTTGGTATAACAGTCTTATTGCAAAGGGAAGTAAGAGTTGTTTCTTAATCTTGTAAAGTATGCCATTGAATATATGGACTTGTAAGATGGTCCCATAAGTAATTTTTTTAAATCTCTTATAATATTCATGATAGATTTAAAATTTAACTAATACTCCATGTTGTCATAGGCCTGTAGGGTGCTTTGTTGTGCATAGTCAAGATAGAGAGGAGAGACATTTATTGTATAAATGTGTATGATAATGGTTATAATGGTTTTTATATTTATTTATAGTTTAAAATAAGTTATTTTGAATTTTAAAATCCCTTAAGATATTCCTTGACACTTATTGATACACAAACCCTATTGTCATAGTCTTAAATAAGACTCAAAAACTTGTGTTTTAATGGTTATAAGAGAGAATAAAGAGAAATGAGATGTATCACTTATTTTAGAATTTTTTTGGGGTGAAAATATACATATATGTTTCATTTTTTTCCTTTTAAATTTTTTATAAATCAATATATTGAATTATATATCCCATTGACCTGTGTAAAAGCCTAACTAGGGTTTCAAGAGCAAAAACCCCATAAAAAGAGTTTTAAAGATTAGAAATTAATGAAATTTCATAATATGACATGTTTTTATGTATTAAAATAAATAAATTGGTTTTGATGTGGTTCAATTCTATATAGTATATATTTGGTGACTGTGGATTTAAGATAAGCTAATTAGGGCTATTTAAAGGGTGGTTTACAAAGGAAGTGTGGTCTAGGAGTGGAGTTAGGTCATGAAAGTTTAAAAACAATTGTAAAGAGATAGAGGTTGGATATAAAATGTTTTAAATATACATAAGAGTTTATATATTTCTTAAACCAAGAGAATTTTCATAAAAAAAAGGCTACAAGCCTAAGGAGACCATTGTGAGCCCTATATGTGGAATTAAATGTTGAAGTATGTTTGAGCAATTTTAAGAGGTTAAGGTAGGTGTTATTTGACCATATAATAACATATATGATATAATAATAAATCCTTGAGATCTATATCATGTTTTGGTACTTCAAACCTAAGAAGATTGCCTAGTGAGAAAATAGTGAAAGAGTGAGAGGATGTTTGTGAATGGAATGTATGAAATGAGTTAGAGAATGAATGTGAAAGATTTGGAAGAGGTATAATGAAAACAATACTTTTATAAAAATTATATAATAATTAGGTATAAAGAGAATATGGCCATTAATCCTAAGTTATAAAAGTGTCATTAGTCATTTCCACTACACATAATGAAATAAAAACTTTAATTTAAAAAAATATGGGAGATCTAAGATTTATAACATTAAGAAGAATAATTATTTAATCCTAAATTATGTATAACATTAAATATGAGATCCAATAGATAATATTTTGGAAGATTAAAAAAACATTTTACAATAACATAATGAAATAAGAACTAAATATAAATTAGATAGATTGACATGATAGGCATACCATATAGGCACGTGTCCAATGTAAATAATACATAGATTACAGTGATAGGCATACAAAATATTACATCTAACAACATAGTATCTAATGTTTTTTGAATGTCATATGCACATATACAATGCCAAAATGTATAAATTACCATATAGGCATAAAAAATGTACATCTCTTGTGTAAGACATCTTATTCATCAAATATCCTCCCTCTCTTTGCCTTCCTCAAAGAATACTCTACTTGAGATTCCATGCTAGTAGATTGAGACCCCTATAATGCCTTGGATTACTCCAAGGTCTAACATTGGCTCGTATGCTCATAGCTAGCTTATAGCTGAGCCTGTTCAAATGTAATAATTATTATAAAATTAACATAAAATACATTTAATTTTTTTTAAGAAATTAATTTTAAACTACAATAAAAATCATTTAAACATGCACTAACTACAATATCTTGATCTTGCTCAATATTTTTTTCATTCTCAAATAAGTCAATGGTAAGCTTAGCTATCCAAATGGGCATCTCAAATATGGGAAGAACATGAGAAGTTTTCCTAGTCATCATTTGACTGGGACTATCAGATGTCATAGGATAAACCTGAATACACAATACATTTACATAAGTTATATTTATCCCAAGAACATGTACTAAAATTATTAAAATAAGTCTATTTTTACAATTCAAAATTATAACTAATATATACCTCTATCAGTGCCTATGCAGATGACATTATAACAACAATACCTATGTCTATCTCATTTCATAGAGAGGGAGGAGTATCTACTCTAGCCATCAACTATTCATGTAAACAAGGTCTCACTTACTTTTATATAAAGTATTAAATCTTATATATGTAAGCCATGCATATCATGAAAACATAATGTAATTACTTAGATGTTCACACAAAATAGTTAAATACCACACAAATTAAGTAAATATGAGAGATCACATAAAAATAATTGATAGTAGAGTAGATTAATGGATAATATAGCAAAGCCACTTCAATGGGGAAACCTCCAAAACAATTCAATAAGATAATAATACCTCATATGATGATTAAAGACTAACCACTAGCTCCTATATGTAGTTTTCTTATATATGGTTATTCCATAGGCTGACCTAACTAAGAATGTAGAGAAATGTAATAATAATATAAAAGAGGTATGTAATCCACATGTTGGCCACACATATCCCTAGACATGCCAAAGGTTAAAGGCATATCATGCCCCTCCAATTTAAAAAATGTTATCCTCAACATTGATTCAAGTTTGGATGTTTCTACATAAATGATTCATCTTCCCAAGTGGCATCTTCACAAGGCAAATTATTTCATTTGATCATGTACTCCTTAATCATTATAGACCATAATTTTTTAGTGTGTATTTGAAACATTGCCTCAAGATCGAGAATAACTCTTCCTTCTTCATCTAATTATAGTAACTTTGTTTGGGTAGCAACTCTATGTCTAATGAATTTATTTAGGCATGATACATGGAAAACTAGATGTATGCAAGTGGAAGAAGGAAACTCTAACTTGTAGGCCACACTACCAATTTTTTGATAGATCTAATAAGGCCCATAATACTTAAGAGACAACTTGTTATCTTTTTTTTATTACTTTAAGGACATCTAATTATATGGATACAAGTAAATAAAGGCCTAGTCATAAATGTTAAAATGCCTCTCACTTCTATGTTGATTTGCCTATTACTTCATGCAATTCTGGGCCATGGCTAAATTTTCATGCAAACTAGCAAGGACCTCCTATTAATGGTGAATATGATCTTCAAATGCACTAATATTAAGCTATATCTTCAAATTTGAAGTGATGGATGGAGGGTGGTATCCATACAGTTCCAAAAAAGGAGACATTTTGGAAGAAATATGAATATAAGTATTATACCACCATTTAACAAGTGGTAACTAATGAACCCATTTCTCCTATTTATCAAAAACAAAATAATAGAGATATCCTTCTTGAAATTTGTTGATTACCTCAATTTGTCCATCTGATTGAGGATGATAGGATGAGATATGAGCTAATTGGGTACCCAAACATGCAAATAACTTAGTCTAAGAGTTACTAGTGAAAATGGGATCTCTATCATTAACAATGATTTTAGGGGTACCATGAAATTTCTAAATTATATTGAGAAAATCATAAGCTACTATACTAGGAACAAATGGTTGTGATAAGGAACAGAAATGAGCATACTTATTGAGATGATCCATGACAACCATAATAACATTTTGACCATTATATCTTAGTAACCCTATAATGAATTCCATTGACATATCTTCCCAACATTGGCTAGGGATGAATAAAGGATATAACATACCTAGGGTTTAGATGGTTTCTTCTTTACTTTTGTTGATAGATCATACATTCAGCCACATATTTATGGACATCCCCCTTGAGTCCTTCCCAAAAAAATACTTCTTGATTCTATGATAGGTTTTCAAAAATCCTGAATAACCCCCAATTAGAGTTGTATGAAGTTCTTAAAGGATTTTTGTTTAAGAAGGTAATTCTTACATAGGTATAATCTATCTTTATACCATAATGCATCACCCTTCCATGTGATTTTTTCAAATCCACCCAAACCTTGTTGAATATTTTGTATCAAATCATGGGTAGCATTATCACTTTCCCATTCTGATTGTGCTTCCTCTAGCCAATCTACCTACAAAGTGTTCATAATACATAGTAATGCCTCAGCCAATTCATTCTTCCTAGATAGTGCATCTGTCACTATATTGTCATTACTTTTATTGAAAACTATTTAAAAATCATAGCCTAACATCTTAGTTACCCATTTGTTTTATTCTTCAGAGGATAACCATTATCCCAAAAAATATTTGAGACTATCATGATCAATCTTTATCTAAAAATGATGACCCATCAAATAAGGTCTCTGTTATTTGACTGCAAGCAAAATGTCCATTTCCTTCTCATATATGTGATTTTTATGATTTTTACCCTTTGGTTACCAATATTAAAATCCAAGTGGTTTGTCTTCTTGCATGAGTATAATGCCCATACCATACCTAAATGCATCACATTCAACCATAAAATTCTTGGAAAAATTAGGAGTGGCCAACACTGAAGTGGTACACATAGCCAATTTCTATTATTTAAATGCCCTAATAGCTATATAAATCCAATGAAATGAGTCTTTCTTCAATAAAGAGGTGGGTGGGGCTATAATATTACCATAATTTTTGACAAACCTATGATAGTAACCAGTTAGCCCCAAAAATCCCTTTAGTTACTTGAGTGTCTTAGGAATTAGCCAGTCCACTATTGCTTGGATTTTTTTTGGATCCACTTTCACTCCTACATGTGAAACCAAATGACCCAAATACTCAACCTCATAAGTTACAAAAGTACATTTGGAAGGTTTGGCATATAACTAATGTTTTTATAGAATTGAGAGTACCTATTTTACATGGTGCAAATGGTCTTCCCAATTTTTAATGTAAATGAGGATATCATCAAAAAATAATAGAAAAAATTTCCTCAAAAATGGACTTAAAATAATATTCATCAAACTCTAAAAGGTGGATGGTGAATTTATTAGAACAAAAGGCATAATCAAAAACTCATAATGGCCCTCATGAGTCCTGAAAACTATTTTGGGTATGTCTTCATCATAGATCTAGATTTTATGATACCCAGAACATAGATCTAACTTGGTAAAATAAAGATAATAATTTAATTCATCTAAAAAACCATCAATGATAGGAATAGGAAACTTATCTTTTTTAGTGTAATTTTTGAGTTCTCTCTAGTCAGGGCACATCTTCCAAGTGTCATCTTTCTTTCTCACTAAGACAAATAGTAAATAATATTTACTTTGGCTGTGGTGAATGACTCCTACATCCAACATCTCTTGTACCATATTTTCAATTTCACTTTTATAGGCATAGGGATACCTATATGGCCTAGTGTTAGATGGTATACTACTAGGAATAAGCTTAATATCATGATCATGTGTGCATTTATGTGGAAGTTCTTTTGGCATGCCACCAAAAATAATTGAATGGCCATCAATCAATTTTTGTAGATCGAGAGTTGTAGATGGTTGAGTTGGTTGAACTTCCATGGAAAACAAGAAAGCTACAAATAATTCAATACCCTTATGGAGAATATTTGTTATTTGATGGGAGCTAACAAATTATGGATATTTATCCCTTAATCCCCTTAGCTCAAATTTCCTTCCCTTAGAATGAAAGTACATGAATAATTCCTATAAATTCATCTCAATAGTGCACAAAGTGGTGAGCCACTATACTCCCAAAACAATGTCAACTCTTCCCATGGGAATAGAAAACATATTAGAATCCAACAAGTAGTCTCCCATGGCTAGATTAATACTATGGAATTTTATTGAATAGTTGATATTACCACCATATGTAATCATGACAAAAAATTCTAGCGTATGATAAATGAAACAATTCAATTGAATAACCAGCTTACTATTGATGAAGTTGTGTGTGATCTCAAAATAAATAGATATAGTGACCTTTTATTTCTTAAGAAAACCCACCATGTTAATATTTTGGGGAGTAATAATACCTAAAAGGGCATGATAGGAAATAGTAGGCTTAGAGTCTTTAGATTCTTCCTCATTACCTTCTTCATCCTTTCCAATTGCCTCTTCATTATCTTCATCCTCATTGGCACCTTCAATGTAGAACAACTTCTTTTCAGCAAAAAAATGGTCTCTACTCCATTTTTTTATCACAACCAAAACAAAACCTTTTGGTTTACTTCTCCTCAATTTATCGAAGTGTCAATCTAGTGGGTTGAGGAAATGATGATGTTGGGAAGGTGTGATCATGACCAGTAGTGAAATTTTTCTATTTAACCATCTCTTTTACTTATGCCATGCATTCCCTTGTAATAGCTTCTATTAAAAATATTGGGTTAAACATCCAAACCTCAAATTAGATGCTATCTTTGAGGCCACCCAAAAAAATATCAGTCAAAGTTTCCTCAGTGGTGTCTTCCACCTGTAAGGATAGATTCTAAAATTAATGAATATAATCCTTCATAGTTCTTGTTTGCCTCAGTTTGGCTAACTAGATGAAGTATTTCTTAGAGACATTATTTCAATAATGAGCCAATAACTCATCATTAAAAATATACCATGTAACAAGAACACCATTATTTTTATTTTGAGCACACAACCAGTGATACCGAATGAACTACTCAGGTTCTAGATACAGAGACATCACTATCACCTTCTGAGAACTAAGAGTTTGATGTAGATCAAATAATTTTTAAATTTGGGTAATCTAAGTGAGAGGATCCTTACCATCAAACTTATGCATGTCCACTTTTGGCAATAGTAGTTTCATACTATAATTGGAGTTGTTAGTGTTGAGAAGAGTACCTAAATGATGAAGTGGAGGGTTGTTCGACTGTAATTGAGATGAAAGGGCATCCAATTACATAGTGATCTGATTTAATTGAGTGTGAACCCCATTAATCTCTCTATGCATCCCTAAAATATTGATTTGAACTATAACAAAGTCATCATGCTACACTAAGCCCTTTATGTCAACCTAAAGTTGAGAAATCAATGGATCTAAAGTTCAAGATTCTATGTCACTGATAGAAGAAGTATTAAGAGTGTCTTTCCCCTTTTTCTTCCTTGATTACTAGGACCTACCATATACCAACACTAAGAGGGGTTTTCACCCAAAAATATATACTAGGAGATGGTACTATTGTGATTGGCTTGTAATTCAAATCCAATGATTGCCTTTGCACACTAGGGTAAAAAAATAAGCACCAAAAAAATGTACCAATAGAATATATTATTATGATCATCTCACTTAGATGAATCCAATGACTACAAATGTGCAAAGGGATTTTTTTTCAGACTGCGAGAGGTTTTTTGAGTAATATTATGCTAATAGAAAAAAATAATTTTTCTCATATTGCAAGTTTTTTTTTTTGCTCCTTCCTCTCATAAAATTCATGCCTCACTAGATTCAAAAAAAAATGTCATAAGATACTTACCCAAATAGAAGATCTGATACCACTTATAATGAAATTATTTAGATGTTTGAATAAAATTATTATATACCACATAGAATAAGAAATATGAGAGATCACATAGCAAATAATTGATATTAGAGAAGAATATTGGATAATATAGCAAAGCAATTTTGAGGGTAAAAACTTTACAATAATGTAATAAGAGAAAAATAATTCATATGATAATCAAAGACTAACCACTACCTCCTATATATAGTCTACTTAGCCATGGTTATTCCATAAGATGACCTAACTAAGAACATAGAGAAATGTAACAAGAATATAAAAGAGGTATGTAAGCCAAAAGTCAGCAACACATGTTCCTAGACATGCCAAAGGTTAAGGGAATAACACCTCTAATGCATTGGATTGATCCAAGGTCTGACATTAGGTCCTATGCTCATAGCTAGCTTGCAACTAAGCCTATTCAAATATAGGAATTATTACAAAATTAACAAAAATACATTCAAACATTTTTTAATAAATTAATTTTAAATTACAATAAAAAATCATTTAAACATGCACTTACTACAAGATCATGATCTTGTTCAATCTATTTTTCATGCTCAAATAAGTCAATGATAGGCTCATCTATCTGAATGGGCATCTCAAATATGAGAGGAACATGAGAATTTTTCCTACTCATCACTTGATTGGGACTATTAGATGTCATATGAGAAACTTGCATATACAATACATTTACATAAGTTATATTTACCCCAAGTACATGTACTAAAATTATTAAAATAAGTCTATTTTTACAATTCAAAATTATAAAAACTAATATATACATTTGTTAGTGCATGTGCAGATGATATTCTAGTAGCAATGCCTATGTCTATCTCAACTCATATAGAGAGAGGATTATCTACTCCAACCATCAAATATTTATGTAAACAAGGTATCACTTAATTTTATATAAAGTATTAAATCTTATATATGGAAACCATGCATATCATAAAAATAAAATGTAAACCAAGAATCATGGAAGTGTAACTACTATACAATGTGCATATCATGAAAAGAAACTATAAACCAAGAATCATGGAAGTACATAACTACCATACAACATGCATATCATGAAAATGTAATGTAAACCAAGAATAGTATCACTTTAACAAGGTAAAGTTAGGGAGAGAAAAGGAATAAGAGACATATCAAGAACTCTATCCTTACTTGTAAATCTTCTTTGGATAGAGTAAAATACCATTTTATATTTAATGGGGAAAGGTTGAGCTACACATATATGGCCATCATCCTTCTATTATATGCATGATACTAATCATATGTATCTTTATATATAATACATGAATTGATATCACATTCATTTAAAATAGATGGATGACATGTGATTTATGGGAAAGCATCCAACCAATAGAAAGGATCATGAGCCATGGTGAATACACCTCTTGACAAAGGTGTGTGTAAATAACATTCTACCAATAGGTCAAGGAAGGGAGTTATTTATCCAATATATCAAGTTTTAGCCATATAAATATATATTATCTTGTTTTGTCTCAAGAGAACAAAATTGGAAAATAGTTTGGATGTTGAATTGGAAGAAACTGCAAAGTGTAATTATTAAGGCTATCACATATTTTAGTACCAACATAAATGGTGGCTCTCCCCCAAAACTTTTCTATTACCTTAAATTATTATCTTTTAGTATAATTAGTAGGTGTATCAAATAGATGTCAAGAGTGTGTCCTTGAATTAGGATTTAGGTGAGGGAGTTTATATAGTATATCCAAAAGGATACATGGTCCTAGAGAATGACCATTAGTTTTATGGGTTTGTAAATTCATTATAGGAACTTAGGCATGCTCCATAAACCTATTATAGAAAATAAATTAGGAACTCTAATATTATGAATTAGAATAAGTCTTTATGATCTGAATTTACATGTTAAAAGTGACAATGATAGTATAGTGATACTCATTGTTTATGTTGATTATATTGCCAACACAAGTATCATGGCCACTGCACTTCAACAATCAAAAACTAATTTACGTTCTAATTTTGACATGGGTAGTTTAGGCCTCCTACATTATTATTTAGGCATATATTTTTGGAAATTTTATCATACTATATGTATGATAGATAAAAATATGCCAAAGCACTTTGGAAAAGTTCATGATGACAATGAATGATCTACCAACTAAAGCCATGGATGTTTATTATCTATAGGAAACATTTCAAGTGAATTGGTGTGGGATATTTATTATACATGCCTACCATAATACACACACATAAATATATAAATATATATATAGGAAACATTGCAAGTGGATTGGTGTGGGATATTTATTGTACATGCCTACCATAATACACACACACACACACATAGCTATATATATATATATATATTATACAAATTTTGGGTGTACAAATATAGATGGGAAAGAGAGAAAGGGGATTATTTGTGTTTACCCATATCAAAGATGAGGAAGTAAATGCTACATATGAGGTCATGTCAAGTTTGTGTCCTTATGGTTTTATATGCAATATGGTCATAGGAATTTTAATTTGCATTATTAGGAAAGTCTTTGGGAAAGAGGTATATGAATTGGACTCCCATTTAATAAGATATTATCACTTCTAAGCTAACTTCCACTAGGAAAATGCATGTATATTCATAAGGAAGCTTCAAATATTTTGTGGAAAAATGTGCTTCACATTTTTTTCATAAATAATGTCATATCCCTAGAAGCATGTAATAGATTTCTTGTAAAATAGTGTATTAACCTAGATTAATAGAAATAAAAAATGTACCATAAGGGTAATGGGTAGAAGATATGAATACAACATCTAAATCCTTAATTAGTGATCCTATAAGAGCATTATAGGATGTTACTCCCAAAGAATAATGTTCCAATATAAGACCATTCATGAATTTTATGTTTTAAGTTATGTTATTTTCTGATTAATTCTTGAGAAGAGAAGTAAATTAGATACAAAGAGGAAAACATATATGTTTGTTGTGCTATGCCTATTGTTAATGATGTGCATTTCTTATATTTTAACTTAAATTCCCTTGTTATTATCACTCATTTTAAAGGGTAACATTTGGATCTATGTATAATGGTAATAGTGACACAAGTCAAAAAGATAATATGACTATATTGAGCTTAGCAACTTCATTTTCAAGATAGTGTTACCTAGAAGGACCCCTAGATAAGTGTTCTTCATTTTATAAGAATCCTCATGGCATGTGAACTACCCTTATCTAATCTTGAATGAGATTATTGATGGAATATTTGTATGGTCTACCAAAATCAATTATATAAATACCATTGAGCCTATTCTCATAGGTTGCATATATTATAAAGAATATAGCAAAAATAAAGAGAGAGAACATGAAAATAGAGTGTGAAAACAAAGAAAGATAAATTTAACTTAAACTTACAAGGAAAATATGCATAGACTAAATGTAAATAGAACATAAGATTAACTTGAAATTTTACCTTTGTATAGGTAAATGGTGTCATCCTAATAGAGATAGATGCAGTAGTGGATGGCCTAGTAGCTAGATCAAAATATGTAAAAAATGTCCACGACAAATCAAATGTTGTAAATGCTGACTATGATGATGAAGGAACCATCACGTCCTATGACATAAAAAATGACATATATTATATTCAATTTTGATGTAAGTTAATTGTTATCTAAATTAAACTTTCAAATATAACTTAAATTTAACATGACATTTATATAAAATATACCTGTATCTATGTGGTGGTTGATGTCTATACACCAAATGTTCATGCTAAAAAATCATCACTTATAAGAATATTATTTAATCCATCTGAAACACTGATGCCATCATCATTATAAGGTCTTATGAACATATCTCCATGAAAAATACAAGGGTGGGGTTAGGATTGGGTAGGTGGCATATATGTATCATCACTCTATGAAAGCCTACTCATATGTTAAATGAGTGTATCGGTGAGTGAACTAGGAGCATGGAGAGTGTCAATCTCCATAACCTCCTAAAATGCAAAGGGGATCTAAAGATTAAGAGGCTTTTGTATAAAAATTTGTGTAGGTTTATTAGGTGCATTATGTGCACCTAGTCAATCATGTACAGAGCCTTTTCCTTAGCCATGAAACTCACTAAAATCAAAATAATTAGGAAGCTCATTGAGGACAAAGTCATAGTAAAATTTCCTAAAAAATATAATGGGACCTCATGGTTGTTTCATGGTGGATTTTCAAAGACCATCCACCATCAATCCCAAAAAGGTCATGATTAAGTTATGTACACAGTAATGGATATGAAAATGTTTAGTGGTTGTTGCACCCAAAACCCCCATCTTTCATAAGAAATGTGGACCCACCTTTTTTTGGGATCTAGGATTTGATTTTGGTATGGTAGCATTAACACTATATATATTTATGGACTTGGACTTATCCTTTCAATTCTTTTTGAAGTAGACACTTTGAGACTTTGTCATGGACAAATGTCTCATGAAGCAGACCTTTTAGATTGTTGTCAAAAAATGAAGTACTTTGGCATGTTGCCCTTCAGATCTTGTTCCTTCTTTTCCCTTCTTTGATAAATATTTCAAATATTTTATCAAAAATAATTTTCACCCTTCATGCCTAATGAACCTATCTTTCTCGCTTTATATAACCTACCCTTTGAGATTTTGAAAGTGATCCTTAAGTGTACAATAGTACCCTTCATGAAATCAAACTAGTCCTCTTATCCTCTATGAAGTAGACTCTTTGAACACTCATTTTCATGAATTTGATCCTCCAAATCCTTTCTCACCTACCCTTGAGGAGCCTCTTAACCAGCCCTTAGGCCTTTCCATATTTGACATTTCCACTCCTCATTGGCCTTATCTTAAAGGGCACATACCCTTTAGGTATTTTGAAAATTACCCTTTGACATTTAAGAACATTCAAAATTACCCTTCAAAAAATTATTTTATAACTTCCTTCGGGACCCTTTAGTCATTTCTTTGGAGCTTTTATTTTGAGCATTTTTGTCTAATGTAAAATCTCTGAATAAATTCTTCCAAAAAACACTTCCCTTTTAGAACTTCTGAACCTATTCTTTAGATTTTACAAAATTTACCCTTCAAATTTTTTTAAAATGTCACTTAGTTGTATAGAAGTACCCTTCAATAATTTTTGGAAATGCCCTTCATCCTTTTCCTTTGAAACTTTTATTCCATACCCTTGCATTATTCTTTCAGATCTTTCAAGCCTTTTGTCTAATACAAAAATACTAAAACAATTATTATAGGGTACCTATCCTTAACTCTCCCATACACATAACCTTAAAAATTATGACAAATTACCCTCTAGTGTGGTCATCAACCCTTCATAACCTTTTTTCAAAACTTCTATCCTAAACCCAATTTCCTCTAAACATGGTACTTGAAAGAATTCTACCATTCAAGTTAAAGGCACATACCCTTAAAAAGTTTTGAAGTGCCCCTTAACCCTAGGTAAATACCCCTTTGAAATGTTAAAATACCCTTTATGGATTCTAAATTAAACCCTTTGAGTCTTATGTCATGGGCCAAAGTGCCCTATGAAGTAGATCCTTCAGATCAAAAGTACCCTTCAGGGAAATTGAAAAGGTCTTTAACTATGAAAATTAACCCTTAAAAATTAGTGTTTTGGGTTCCTTACCATAATGATATGTTTCCTAAAATAAATTATCCCAGATATTTTATCTAAAATAAATCATCAAATGAAATAATCCACTGGAACTGACCCAAACATATTTTTCTCAATGTTAATTTGAGTACCTTCATTGTGAGCCATGCGTTATTTTCATCCAAATAAGGGTAAATATTTCCTATTGACATTAATAAAGACCCCTACCAACCTAAGGGTAAATTTCACATTGCATATTTATATTTTCAAACTCGTATTTAATTCAAGATCTTATATAGGTGATACACAATCATTGGAGTCATCATTTTCACTCAAGATATCTTATGATTGAAGTATACTTGATTCCTAACAACACACAAGAGCCCTAGTTTCTATTTTTAAAGATCATATAATAGACTAAAATTAAGCTATAATTAAGTCAATCATGTTGGTATATTAGTATACACATTAGGTATCATATTGAACAAAGCAACCACAAACACATATGCATAGCATCCTCATCAAGGTCATCACAGGGAACTATTCATCCCCCTAAGTTCTCAATTATGGATTCCATAGAGTTCAAGTACACTTTATTTGACATAGAGGTATTCGAAAATAAATATCAAAATGAATCATAGCTATGGGATGTTATAGATTTAATGGATGACTTTTTAGTAGATGATGAAACACCACTAGAAAATAAACTATTTGTCAAAGAATTACTAGCTTAAAAATGACAAAGGTTGCATTTTTCTACTAATAAAATAGAGGTCATGCCATTCATATACCTTCTCAAGGATTTATTTTTTGTAGGAAAAATATCATAGGATGCATATTTGTTTCATTCTCATAGTAATACAGTGGTCGTGTGCATCTTTGGGGATGATTTTTAAAGGTATTTGTCTCTCTCCATACTAGATGCTTACTTTGACAAGCACACCCTGGTGTAATTCAATAAAGAGAATTCACTCCAGGGAGCACTACAGTCATGGTTTCTACCCAACATAACCATGACATGGAAAGGTAAGAATCCAAGTGGATCATTACTCATCAATAAATTTATAATGGGTATCCACATAGGTATGGATCTATTAAACAGATTATATGGTATGCCCACTATTTATTTGGTAAACCTAGATTGGGTAACCTTGCTCTATATGATGTTATCACATGATTTTGCTTATTCCTTGAGAGAAATAATTATTTTTAGGCTAAGGGAGAAAATTTTTCACAAGGATAGACATCCTACCCTTATAGAATATTTCAATATGATGTTGTATCTAGTTGATGTAATCATGGGTATGTGTTATAAGGACCTAGGTCATTTATGTTCCCAAGCCATAGACTATATTAAGAATATAATATGTGACCATTACCCATTCATACACATATATGTATACTAGAGGCACATGTTCAAAATATGTAAGGATGTATACCCCTAGATATGGCAAGCTATCTATGGCTCCCCAATGCCACATATTGGAGGGAACATTGTGAAGAACTTGAATGGGAAGGGTGATTACTTCCTATATCTAGACATCAAAGTTATATTAATTTGGGTAAATAAGATGGAACCCATATATCTTCCCAAGCACATACTTGATAAGCTAGTATAGAAAGATATAGCTTTTCATTTATGGAATAGCATATAAGAAGACTTAGTGATACAAAAGAAAGCTTTCTTCTTTGGGAGTCTTATTACCATTGGCAAGATAACATACATGATGAAGACACATCTTAGTGATGTTGAAACAAAATGAAACTGATATGGTTTCCCCATAATACCATGTAAATATTGGGACCCTCATAGGCACATCCAATAACACATTCATAGATTCAACATCCCTTATTGCCACTAGCCATATTGTTATGATTTTCTATTTTTGAATTCTACAATTGATGAGGATGTATTAGAGTGGGTAAACATATCTAGTTTACAAGAAGATCATTTGAGGATGATCCAACAAGAGCCCACCATCACCACCAAGGAGTTGGACCAATGAAGAGTACTTTTTAAAGGGTGGAAGCATTCAGACTTCTAGAGCAAGCAGTCTCATTAGCAAGGAACTTCTTCTCAAGGACCCCCATTGGAATTAAATCTAAAGATAATCAAGCAAGAGCCTAGGATTATGGTATCAAGTGTAGGAAGAGGAGGAGCCAAAGGAGACCCCATTAGTTTGGACTCCAATGAAGAAGATATGTAGACTACTAATACCATTTTGGTTTCCATGGCTACCCTGAGTATGTATCATATTTCATCAATTGGGGTAGCCCTTACATAAGCAATAGTCCCTTCTTCTCATGATTATATTACTCAAGATAGGGCTCCCTTGGTTTATGTTAGGAAACTAAAAACCCCCATGGGTATTCCAATAACATAGGTATCCATAGGCATGCCTATGCCACCTCTCAACCTACAATCATAAGGAGATGAACCTATCATCCAAGACTAGATGGAGTACTCAGATAAGGAGGCTAAATTGGAAGAAGTAAAGGCTCTTAATCTTCAATGTACTCCCATTAAGCTACATATTCAAGGTACCTCAAGCCTCCCTACCTTTTCTTTAGCCTTAATTTCTATTGTTGATTCCCACATCTCCTCTATAGAAGTTCCTCCCATCTCATCCACTCCTCCCATTGATCTCTCTACCAACTCCACTGCATCTTTTCCCATAACCATCCCTTCTATACCCATTGGTACTAATACTATGAGACTTCATACAAAGAATAAATCATCCAACAAGGTGATGACCACCTTGTCCACACCCCAATTACATGTTTAATCCACACAACTCTCCCTTCCACTCCTAACTTCCACTTCTACAGAGGAAACCACTACAACTAGTATAAGCACGGGAAGGAAAGGAAACCCACACATTGTGGTAGTCCACACACTTTCTCAAATTAGAGGAGTGGACTAGTCTAATATTATATGGCCTTCCTTGCTAGATGTATTGACAGGGTAATCAAGAAGCAAAAGAAAGAAGAGAATGAGGAGTTAGAATATGAGGTTGTTGTCATAACCTCTGAAATACCTAAAAATATTCCATACTAGGCCATGGAATTAAGCTTACAAACTTTTCAAAGGCCCAATTACAAGATGATTGAGTTACCCTCCATAACTACCTTATTTGATCCTCCCATTGGATCTATCTAAAAGATGAAGAAAATGAAGCTTAAAGATGACCATGGATACAGTATCATCCTTGAAGAATGACAGCTAGTGTTCTCCCTCAAAAAGAGATAGCATAGGTAGCCAAGAGAATCCGTATATGAGGAAAATCTCTCAGACCTAGCTCAAGCACATAAGGATGTAGTGGTGGCTATCCATGAAGGGATAAAACTAGTTCATCAGGAGCTAGAAGAAGTATAGGAATTGTTGGTATAAATTGGAAAGAATAGTTAATAATTATGCATATTCCTGCATGTATAGAGGCTAAGGTAATAAAGGCTAATTAAAAATTCTATGGTTCCTTAGAGGCCATAGAATTCATGAAATTTGAGATGGCACATCATATAAGCCAAGTCAATAAACTCTACAAATCCTTGGCCCAAGATAACACAATACTTAAAATGTTAGTTTCTTACACAGGTAACTCACTATACAGTCACCTAGAGCTAATGAATACTTTCAAGTAATTTAATGACCTAAATATAGTGATCATTAGACATGAGGAGGTGAAGGATTGGTTGAATTTAGTTATAGCCTTGACCTCAAACTACCAGGTACATGAGGCCCAACTCCTTCAAATTTTGAATGATTTAAAGTTATTCAAAGTAAAATATTATATAGGTAGGTTAATCTGTAGAATAAATTTTGATAACATCATCTAGGAGGAGATAGATAATTTCAAGTGGAGAATTTAGGGTTTAAGGGTGGAGGATACTAAAGTGGAACTAAGCAAGGTAAGAAGGAAGGTGATGGAGGTGGAAATATTTAGAAGTAAGTTTCAACTTACTAAAAATGAACATGCGAGACTCCTTAAGAAAATAAGGAGAATCCACCAACCTTCACTCCTAAAATCAGACATTATTCATTAGTAACATTAGGGAGTGGATAAATTTTACAAGGATAATGAAGTGAAGAAGAAAGTTTCTATCAGTAGGCCATGCTTTCAGCTTTCACCCCAATTAAGACCCATGTAAGAATCTAGCTAATGTATTCCTACCTTGGCAAGCACCTTAATTTTATAATATTCATGGTTTAGCTTCCTTTATGAGATTAACTTGTTCTTTTGTTTATGCACATGTTGTATTTTATTTTAAAGTGAATCTTTTTTATTCATAACTCCCATTCATTTTTTAACTTTGGTTAGAACTACATGTTTTAACCACTTCATATAAATGTCATGCAAAGACTTAGAGGATGAGACATACCCTCCCTAAGATATATAAATACTATTATACCACCCACATCAAAAGGGTGAGATAATTTTAAAATATAGACCAATGAACCATTCCTAATCATCAGGCATAGTATTCTAAGTATTTTCTTTCCAATTCTATGTAATTAATAGTTATTTTTATGGATATTTGTTTCAATAATCTTCAAGTGTGTTAGTGTTGTGAATATGTTCTTGATTTCTTTGATTAGTTTACCAATATTATATGTGAAAATAGCTATTAAATAATGGTGAATATTGATCAAAACAACCAAACTAAAGATTGAATCATATTTCTAGAATGTGTATTTGTGTTTTCTTGGTATAGTTTTTTGAGTGTGTGTTGAATCTACCTCTGATAATTCAATTTTACCAAGCCATAATTTACTTTTAAAGGGTGTGTAACAACTACCCTGAATAAATCAATCTTTGTCTGAGGCTAGTGAACTTCCGATACTTTTGTTCCTTATGTTTTGTAGCCATATCTATTTGCATGTGGGTACTTGATGCTAGAAATAGGTACCACTTTTAAGAGAACATAGGTCTATCTAGAATCCATCCACAAAAGTGATTTTTTAAATACCACATGGATTTATTTTATCCCTTACCTTACCCTCTCTTTGGTGTTTATTATAGGAATCTACCCACCTTAGATTAGAAACTAGCCACCCATACAACTCACCTAGGAGATCATCTTCTTGTAGGAAACACACCTCCATCCAATTTTTTTTTTTAAACCTAAATACTTTACCATTATCCCATCAATAGGTTTAATATACCACATACCTACAACTCATGCCCTTGAGTGGACTTTACCTCCATTGTGATCCTAAAATGTTAGAGGTTACCTCATCAATTATGGTGTGCATAATACCCACATCAACAGTTAGTTGGAACTAGAAGGAGGGACCTAATTTCTTCCTTATAACAAAGGTTAACCATTGCATAGAGTTGTAATAGATTCACTCAGGAGAGTGACCATATCTAACTACTAGGTGAGTTTATTAGTATCACCCTTAGCAATCCATAGAATACCTAGAGTTTTGCCAATAACTCTAGTTTAGAGATACCAAATTTTACTAAGGCAACCTTCACTCCTAAGGAGTGTTTTACTTGATAATCAATCAATGGCCCAAAACAAACCCTAACTTATTGGATCTACAATTGCCATCCCAAGGGATACACATGAGCTTCCCTATAACCCTAAAAAATACCTTTCAACCTTCACTCCTTTGGGAGAAAGGATAGTAGAAGAACACATTAAGGTTTTTAAAGTTGCATTGAAATTGATGAATGTAGTAGATGAATATATTGTGTGTTAGTTATTTTTGTTCACTTTGACAAATGTAGCTTATGATTGGTATTTAGATTTAGTAAAAAATTCCATAACCTCATGGGTGTAATGCCAAGAAACTTTTCTTGTGTAGTTTGGATAGGTCAATAATCTAGGGTTAGTATACTATCACATCACTAACATCAAATAGGAACTCAAAAAAATAATTTGTGTGTTTAATATAAGGAGGTAGAAGATGTACAATTGGCTAACCCTAGACTATAGACCATAACCAACATTAGCATTAGAGATGTAAAAAAATGCCCTAAACCCTATCACTATAGTATTCTTGAGAAGGGTTGTTTCTACCAATACTCTAACATTAGCATTCAAGGAAGCAATAAATATCGATATGCAACTCAATCCCCATACACCTACGGCACACAATAACAACAATGGGTTCTTGATGTTCAATCTAGTATCATGCATGATGTAGAATGTACCTATGTACAATTAAAACTAGTTATATGTGTTTCCCCCAGTAACACATATGACGTAGCTAAATATTGACTACCTAAACACTCACATGACAAATAATGATTACCAGCATAATCAATAAGTAGTTACTCCTCCTATGGCTATTCTATAAAGGCTAAATTAGACTTTATCCAAATGATGGTTCAAAATTTAAGTAATGACTTTATGAACATGCAGTGAAAATTGGGTAATATCAATACCCAAATGAACAAATAGAATACCAAGTTCCTAAGATATAATATACCCTTTAATCAGCCTATAAATAGTGTTGAGCAGTCTAGTAGACTCCCAAAAATATACATCATTGAAATAACTCTCCCCAATTGGCATAGAATACACAACATGCCCTAGCATGGTGAGCCTTATTATGTCAAATTTTGTATATAATTTGAGATATTATAGAGATAAGTGACTAGGTAGGATCAGATGAACAATCTACCAAAATTGCATCAACATCTAAGACCTACCATAACAACCATTTTCTTTGAGACTCATGAATTTCCCTTCCCATGAAAGGATGACAATGAACCTAAGGATAATTTAGAAGTACATGATTTCTAGTAATTCTAGAGGGGTGCGTATAATATAAGGAACAATAAACCTTTAACCACTTCAAATCCTCTAAATACCACATTACTTCCACCTGATCCCAATATAAATAACAGCCCCCCTCCTCCAAAAGGGATTGATTCATTACTAAGCAAAGAAAAACCAAAACAAAAAAGTAGATACAATATCTTGGAAGATATGAATAAAATAAAGGCAAATATCACACTTCATGAGTTGGATCAAATCATAGAACAAAAGGAGTTTCTATGGATATCCATCACTAAAAATATGCCTATGAAGAAGACTAGGGTAGCTCTAGACAAAGCCAAGGAAGCAAAAGTCACTGATACCAATTTCATCTACAAGAGCAAGCCTAAGGTACCACCCTTTCTACTAACCATCAAAGAATTTGGTAAAAACATCCATAATTATTTAGTCAATTTTGGGGCATCTTCTACTATTATGCCAACTTCTATATGTAAAAATCTTGGCCTTACTCCCAATCCTCCAAAGAGATTTGTTTGCCAACTAGATAAAACCATGGTACTAGTGTTGGGAGAGCTGAACAATGTGCATATTCAAGTAGCATTAGAGCCAAGAGTCTATATGAGTATCAATATCTTGGTAGTAAACATACTAGAAGGCTATGTATTATTAATAAGTAGGGATTGGTCTAAAATGTTTAATGTATACCTTTCCATAGATTGTTCATACATTTGGTTACCATGGAGGGGTCACAAATCAAATCCAAATTGATAGGGAGCCCAAAATGAAGTATCCCATCACTAAATACAATGTCAAAAATGAAGAAGAGATGTATGATTCTCCCTCATTTGGCATATACACTTTTACCATGCATAGTTTATTGCATAACATAGCACCTAAAGGACCAAACCAATTATGGATGATGCATTTTGATGGAGCTAAGTCCAAGTAGGGATTAGGAATGGGAATTGAGCTAATCAACCCTCAGGGAAATCATTTTTTGCTTGATTATAAGTTATAGTTTCCATGTACAAACAACAAAGCTGAGTATGAGGCTCTAATCTTAGGCTTATAGTTCACACTAAAGAACAATGTCAAATAATTTACGGTATTTAGGGACTCAGAGCTTGTAGTCCACCAATTAAGAAAGAAATACCAATGAAAATTACCTTATTTAAAGAAGTAAAATAATTGAACATGGGATTTGATCAAGAGCTATAAATCTTTCAACATAGTAGCACTCCCTAGAGAGCAAAATTAGGCCACTAATTTACTAGCTATTGTTGTCACCAATTTAGAACCATTGTAAGAGTCTGAGGTAAAGAATTTATTTATTAAATTATTGCATGTTCCATCTATTCCAGATAATTTGGATAAATTTATATTTTTTAATATGACCATCAAATTATCTAGTTCTTGACTAATTTGGGTGAGTTTAAGTCCCAAATCATAGACAATAGAGACATTAATCCCCAAGAAGATACAGGCAAGGAAGGTATCCTCTAGCACAAAGAAAACTAAATACTGACTAGTTTAATCTCTTTAGAGAGACCATTTGAATTGGATCCATGGGCATAACTTTGACAGCCCAAGGTCGATAAATCTAATTTTAAGAAAGAAAATTTTTGGGATGAACACAAACCATGTTATGTCAACATTGGTCTAAGTTTCACTTTGGAAGAGAGACAAAAAATTAAGGACCTAATTTTTCAATATAGGGATGTCATCACTTGGACATATGAGGACTTAAAAGTATATGATCCACAAGTCATCATGCATACAATCCTTCTGAAATAGGATCATAAGTCATTTAGACAGAGATAAAGGTTAGTTAATCCTATCTTCAAACCCCTCATTTGAAAAGAATTATAAAAATTACTAAGTGATAAATTCATCTTTCCAATATAGAATTCCACATGAGTGGCTAATTTAGTCCCAATAAGGAAGAAGAGTGGTGAAATTAGACTTTTCATAGACTTTAAGAATCTCTACAAAGCCTAGAAAAAGGACAATTATCCTTTACCTTTTATGGATGAAATTATACAAATAGTAAGTGGCTCTAAAATGATGTCCTTGGATGAATTTTTAGGCTAAAATCAAGTATTAGTACAACCTGAAGGTCAAATGAAGATAACATTTACTATGAAATGGGGAACATATGCATATAAAAGGATGTGATTTGGCCTAATCAATGTAGGGGATACCTTCCAACATGCCATGGATCACGCCTTCAAAGGATTAATAAGGAAGTGCATAATTATTTACATAGATGATCTAATAGTATTTTCAAAGAAGCAACAAGATCATGTATGCCACCTATAGTCTATATTTGAGTCGTGCAGGAAATTTGGTATTTCATTAAACAAGAGTATATTCAACATTACTAAAGGAAATTTGTTAGGACACATCATCATGAAGGATGGAATTACTATTGATCTAGATATGGTGCAAGTGATTTCAAAAATTTAGCTTCCTAATAGTAAAAGGGAATTAAAATCATTTTTTGGGAAAATAAACTTCATAAGGAAGTTCATTTTAGGATTCATGAAAATAGTCAAGCCTATGAATGCCATGCTCAAAAATGATGCTAATAGAAATTGGACCCTCGAGGCCAAAATGTATTTTAAAGGTATTAAATATGCTATATCATAGGCTCTAGTTTTAATTAGTCCTAACTTTATAAATGATTTATATATATATATAATCCACTTCAAAACATATGATTACTATAGTTATCACCTAGAAGAAAGATGAAAAAGAACATCATATCACTTTTATGAGTACCAATTGGAAATATGTTGAGCTTTGATATTCAATGATTGATAAATAGATCTTTACCTTAGTCAATGTGGTCAAGAAATTTTGACATTATATCTTGAGGAATAAAACCATCACTATTATACCTGATCCTACTATCAAGCTCACCTTATCATCAAATGAGTTGGGAGAACATCGAGGTAAATGGATGGCCAAGCTCCAATAGTTCAACATAGAGATCTGACCTGCAAAGATTGCTAGAGGATAAGGCATTATGTAGCCCATAATTGAGTCAAATCCCTGTATCACCATTGAAGAGGTATGTCAAGCCTAGGCATCTAAATTTGAATGGTATACATATGTAATTTAGTACTTATTGATAAGAACATGTCCCCTAGAATATAATAGAGAAAGAAAACTATCTTTGAGGCTCAAGGCTGCTCAGTACATGATTAAAAAGGGAATCCTCTATAGAATAAACTATGAAGTAATCTATCTTAGATGTGTGGTTAAAAAGGAAGCTATAGAGATCCTAAAAATATACATCAAAAGATAGGTAGTGGCCATCCTTCAAGGAACACTAAAGCTTAGAAGATCCTAAGGTTCGGGTATTATTAGCTAATAATTTTCAAATATGCTCAAACACATGTTATAACCTATCATGAATTTCAAATTCTATCTAAAATATAAGTACACCCATCTATGATGCTACAACCAATTGTTGAACGAAGGCCATTTTCCCAATGGGGTTTAGAATTCATTAGCATGATCAACCAAAATTATTTAGCTGGCAATAAAATTTTACTCATAACCATAGACTATTGCACCAAATGGACTAAAGCTATCACTACAAAAAAATGTAGAGAATAGGATGTAATTCATTTTTTGGAGGAACATATAACAACTCAATTTGGCACACCCATTCTTCTAGTCTATGTTAATGGACTTGCCTTCATATTAGTGGAGTTTACTGAGTGGGCACATGATAATCAAATTATCATCAGGTTAGCTTCAAACCATTACCCTTATGGAAATGGGTTAGTAGAGTCAATGAATAAAAATATGATTTATGTGATCAAGAAATCTATAGGAGACAAGCCTAGAGAATGGAATAATTTATTAAATTATGCTCTTTGGGTCGACTGGATAAGGCACAAGTAAAATATTAATGCCTCACCCTTTTTGATGGTGTATGGATGTAGGCCTATCTTTCCTATCACCTTAAATTTTCCCACTTATCAAGTTATTCAAGACTACATGGAACCTAGTGATAAAGATGAGTCAAGATTTTTGGATATAATTGAGATAGAAGATTCTAGGAATGAGGCATTACATACATTCAATAAACATTATGACTTGGTCAAATGATGGTTTGATAAAAGGAAAAAAATTAAAGCATTCAATATTTTGAACCTGGTGCTACTATGGGATAAATCTCATGAAAAGAAAGGAAAACATAACAAGTTTACCCCATTATGGATTAGACCTTATCAAATCTCAAAAATAATGGGGAATAATGCATTTTGACTAAAAGACCTTCAAGGTAATGAGCTGACATATCTAATAAATGGATATTTTTTAAATAATTACTTCAAGGCTATTCCATCTATAGATATTACTAATTAAGGATGATCAAGATAAGTTTATATTATGAGTAGATTAGATTTCTTATTTTTTAGACTAGTCTTTCTTGCTTTTAGTTTTTGTTTCTTAGATTATATTTTGATGTTTTCTTAGATTAGTTATTTTGTGTTTTCCTATTTGACTAGAATTATGTTTATTCTATTATGACCAATTTGAAATTTAGACCCTTAGATGTTTACAACCAGTGAAAATGGGGAATTAGAAGTTGTGGCAATTTTGGACTGACTCATGAATGGTGTGTATCCCTGATCTTCTTTGTGTATTAGGAAAAAATTAAGTGGCCATGCATTATTTTAAATGATGACATAGTTTAATACCTTTACTAGGCATGTGGAAGTTTCTCTTAGAGTGTTTAATGTGAATTTAAAAAAATTTCCTATTTCACTAGATCAAATGTACTCATCACCTAAAACCTATTGGAAATGATAATTTTGGGTCTAGATTTGGCTAGTGAGGATGTCCTAGTAATGATTTGTCTTATAAATTTACCATCTCATCAAGGTTCCATTTCTTCTCTTCTATATAAAAGACAAAAATTAATAATGAGTTCAAAGAGAAAAATAAAATCTAAAGGAGAGGGCTCATATGATGAAATAAGGTCAATATACCACACATCATGATCAAGTAAAGGAGAAATAATGAAGTGATAAGAAAAGGATCCTAAGGTACCTCCATCAAGGATATGGAGATCTAGCTAGTAATAGATCAATGCCTAAGCCTCCCTTGTTTTTTTGAACTATAATAGATACTATAATGAGACCTAAAACTTTAAAACAATAAAAAAACTCATCATAATAGGGGTTAAATGAATCTCACATTCTGACACACACAGATCTAAGAAATTTGAAATTAGGTATGTTGTGTAAATCTGCTTAGGAGTCTCATTCATGTTTCTAATTTAAATATTCTCCCATGGAATGCTTTATGATTGATTCATGATTATAATCCAGAGTTCTAGGTTCTTGAATACTCAAGAGCATTCCCCATGTCAGTCACCATTTATTGCACCCAACACCCCCTCTTTCATAGGAAATGAGGACCCACCTTTTTTGGGGATCTGGTCTTTGATTTTGGTATGGTATAATTAACACTATATATCTTTATGGACTTGGACTTACCCTTTTGGGTATTTTTGAAATAGACCTTTTGGGATTTTGTCATGGAAAAATATCTCATGAAGTAGACCCCTCTGATTGCTATCAAAAAATGAATTACCTTCAGCATGTTTCCCTTTGGATATTATTCCTTATTTACCCTTTCTAGCCAAATATTTTGGATATTTTATCCAAAATAATTTTCACCCTTCATACCTAATGGACCTATCTTTCTTAATTTATGTAACCTACCCTTTGATATTTTAGAAGTGATCCTTAAGTGTACAGTAGTACCCTTTGGGAAATCAAACCAGTCTTTTTAGCCTCTATGAAGTAGACCCTTCAGACACTCATTGCCATGAATTTGATCCTCTAAATCCTTTCTCACCTACCATCCAAGACCCTCCTAGCTAGCCTTCAGATTTTCCATGTTTGACCTTTTCACTCCCCTTTGGCCTTATCTTGAAGGGCACATACCCTTTGGGTATGTCAGCAAATATCCGTTAACATTTAAGAAAAGTTGAAATTACCCTTTAGACTATTCTTTTGGAACATCCTTTGGGACCCTTTAGTCATTTATTTAGAGCTTTTGTTTTGAGCATTTTTGTCTGATGCAAAATATCTAAATAGATTCTTTTGAATGACACTTTCCTTTTAGAACTCCTGAACCTATCCTTCAGAATTTGCTGAAGTTACCCTTCAAGATTTTTTGAGAAGGTCCCTTAGATGTAGAGAAGTATCCTTTGGTAATTTTTGGAAATGCCCTTCATCCTTTTCCTTCAAAACTTTCGTTTTGTACCCTTCCCTTATTCCTTCAGATATTTTAAGCCTTTTGTTTGATACAAAAATCCCAAAAAAATTCTTTCAGGGTACCTATCCTTCACTCTCCCCCATACATACCCTTCAGGCTTATGATAAAGTACCCTTCACTGTGGTCACTGACCCTTTGGAACCTTTTTTTGAAACTTCCATCCTCAACCCAATTTCCTCTAAACATGGTACCCAAAATAATTCTACCCTCCAAGTTAGAGACACATATCCTTTAGAACTTTTGAAGTTCCCCTTAACCATAGGGAAATACCCCTTTAAAATTTTAAACTACCCTTTAGGGATTTTGAAGTAGACCCTTTAGGACTTGTGTCATGGACCAAATTTCCCTATGAAGTAGACCCTTCAGATCAAAGTACCCTTTGGGGAAATTGAAAAGGTCCTTAACTATGAAAATTAACCCTTCTTAATTATTGTTTTAGATTCCTCACCATAACGATATATTTCTTTAGAGAAATTATCCCAAACATTTTGTCTAAAAAAATCACCAAAAGAAATAATCCACTAGCATTGACCCAAACATATTTCCCTCAATGTTAATTTGAGTACCTTCACTTTTAACCATGCCTTATTTTCATCCAAACAAGGGTTAAATATTTCCTATTGAAATGAATAAAGACCCCCACCAACCTGAGGTAACAAATTTGAATTGAAATGATCAAAGTTAATGTTGCATATTTATAACACATGAATTGGTATTTAATGTAGTATCTTATATAGGTGATACAAAACCATTAGATTCATAATTTACACTCAATATATGTTACGATTGAAGTATCCTTGATTCTCAGTAGCACACAAGAGCCCTAGTTTCTATTTTGAAAGAGCATATAATAGACTGCAAGTAATCTAGAGCTAAGTAAATCATAGTGGTATACAAGTATACCCAGTAGGTATCATATTGAAAAAAGAAATCATGAACACATATCCATGACATCCTCATCAAGGTCATCATGGGTAACTAATCCTCCCTTTGAGTTCTCAATTAAGGATTCCATAGAGTTTAAGGATATTATATTCAACGTAGAGATATTCAACAATAAATATTGCAATTACTCACAGCTATAGGATGTTATAGATTCAATGGATGATTTTTTAGTAGATGATGAAATAATAATAGAAAAAAAATATTTTTTAAATAATTTTTGGCTTAAAAATGTAAAAGGTTGCATTTCATTACTACTAAACCAGAGGTTATGCCATGCATAGACCTTCTCAAGGATTTAGCTTTTGTAGGAAAAATATCATAGGATACATATTTGTTTCATTATCATAATGATATAGTGCTTGCATGAATCTCTGGGGATGAGTTTTAAATGTATTTATCTCTCACCATACAAAATGCCTATTTTGACAAGCACACCCTAGTGCAATTCAATAAAGAGAATTCACTCTAGGGAACACTGCAAACATGGTTACTACACAATGAAACCATGGCATGTGAAGGTAATAATTTGAGTGGATCATTACTGATCAATAAATTCAGAATGGGCATCTGCATAGGTATGACTCTTTTAAATAGATTATATGGTATGCCCACTATTCATTTTGTAAACTTGGATTGGGTACCCTCGCTCTATATGATGTTATCACATAATATTATTTATGCCATGGGATAAATAATTATTTTTAGGCTAAGGGATAACATTTTTCACAAGGATAGACATCCTACCCTTATAGGATATTTCCATATGCTGTCATGTCTAGTTGATGTAGTCATGGGTACGTGTTATAAGGACTTAGGTCATTTATGGTCCCCAACCATATATTGTATTAAGAATATAATATGCAACCATTACCCATTTATGCACATTTATGCCTACCATAGGTACATGGTTAGAATCTAAAATGATAGATACCCCCAAATATGGTAAGCTATCTATGGCTCCCCAATGTTGTGTATTGGAGGGAACAATGTGAAGAACTTGATTGAGAAGGGTGATTACTTCTTATATCTAGACATCATAGCTATATTGATTTGGGGCAACAAGGTGGAACACCTATGTCTTACCAAGCATTGATAAGCTA
Source organism: Torreya grandis (assembly GCA_037957365.1). NCBI lineage: Eukaryota > Viridiplantae > Streptophyta > Pinopsida > Cupressales > Taxaceae > Torreya > Torreya grandis. Next base: position 3,094,373 of record JARHVA010001510.1, on the reverse strand, counting down.
GTATAGAAAGAGATATATTTCTAGTTATGGAACAACATAGAGGAAGATTTGGCAAGATAAAAGAAGGTTTTCTTCTTTGGGAGTCTTATCATCATTGGTAGGATAATATACATGATGAGGAAGCATCTCAGTGATGTTGCAATAAAGTAAAACTGATATGGTTTCCCCACAATGCTATGCAATTATTAGGACCCTCATGGGCACATCCAAAAACACATTTCTGGACTCAACATCCCTTATTACCACCATCCATACTATTATGATTCTCTTTTTGAATTATGTAACTGATGACGAGGTATTAGAGTAGGCAAAGATAGTTATTTTATAAGAATATCATTTGAGGATGATCTAAGTAGATCCCACTATCACCACCAATGAATTAGACTAATGAAGAGACCTTTTTAAAGGGTGGAAGTACTCAAACTTCTAGATTACGCAGTCTCATGAGCAAGGAGCTTCTTATTCTTAAGGACCCCCCTTGAAATTAAATTTGAAGATAGTCAAGCAAGAGCTTAAGATTTTGGGATCAAGTGTAGAAAGAGGATGAGTCAAAGGAGACCCCATTAGTTTAGACTCTAATGAATAAGATAGGTATACTACTAATACCATTATGATTTCTATGGCTACCCCTAGTATGTCTCATATTTCATCAATTTGGGTATTCCTTACACAAGCAACAATCCCTTCCTCTCATGATTTTCTTACTCAAGAGAGGGATCCCTTGGTTTATGTTATGAAACCTAAAACCCCCATGGGTAGTCCAAATATATAGGTATCCATAGGGATGCCTATGCCACCTCCCAACTTTCAATCATAAGGAGATGAAGTTATCATCCAAGACTAGATAGAGGACTTAGATGAGGAGGCTAAATTGGAATCAATAAAGGCTCTCAATATTTAGGGTACTCCCATTAAGCTTTAGATTCAAGGTACCTTGAGCCTCCCTACCTTTTATTTATCCTTAATTTCTATTTTTGATGTCCACATCTCCTCTATAAAATTTCTTCCCATCTCATCCAATCCTTCCATTGTTCCCTCTACCACCTCCACTACATCTTTTCCCATAACCATCCCTTTTGTACCTAATGGTAGTGTTTATGTGAGACTTCATAAAAATAATAAAGAATCTAGGAAGGTGTTGACTACTTTGGCCACATCCCAATTACAAATTCAATCCACACAACTCTCCCTTACACTCCCAACTTCCACTTCTATAAAGGAAAGCACTAAAACTAGCACAAGTAGGGGAAGAAAAGCAAAGCCACACATTGTGGTAGTCCACCCACTTCCTTAAATTGGAGGAGTGGACTGGTCTTAGATTATATGGCCTTCTTTACTAGATGTATTGACAAGGGAAACCAAGAAGCAAAGGAAATAAGAGAAGGAGGAGCTATGATAAGAATTTATTGTCACAACCTTTGATACACTTGGAAATATCCCACACCAGGCCATGAAATTAAGGTAACAAGCTTTGTAAAGGCCTAGTTACAAGATGACTAAGTTAGCCTCCATAATTACCTTTTTTGATGCTCCCATTCAATCCAAAGGATCAAGAAAAGGAAGCTTGAAGATGACCATGGATCCAATATCATCCTTAAATAATGTCAACTAGTGTTTTCCCTCACAAAGACACAACACATGCAACTAGGAGAATCTGTATATGAGGAAAATATCTCAGACCTAGCTCAAGCACATAAGGATGTAGTGGTGTATATCCATGAAGGTACATAACTAGATCATCAAGAGATGGAAGAAGAAGTATAGGAACTATAGGTACAAATTGGGCAACTCATAGAATAGTCAACAATCATGAATGTTCTAGTAAGTATAGAGGCTGAGGTAAGAAAGGTTGCTTCAAAATTCTATAGCTCCCTAGAGGACATGAAATTCATGAAAGCTAAGATGGAACCTCATATAAGGCAATCCAATCAAATCTATAACTCCTTGGTCCAAGATAACATAAGGATCAAAATATTATTTACCTACATAGGTAACTCACTATACAATCACATTGAGTTGATGACTACATTTGAGGCATATAATGCCCTAAATCTAGTGATAATTAGATATGAGGAGGTAAAGAAATGGTTGAATGTGGTTACAACCATGAAATTAGACTACCAGGCACATGGGGCCCAAATTCTTCAAATTTTGAATGATTTTAATTTATTCAAAGTAAAATATTCTATGGGTAGGTTAATTAGTATAATCAATTTTGATAACATCATCTAGGAGGCAATAAATAATTTCAATGGTAGCATTCAGGGTTTAATGGTGGAGGATATTGAAGTTTAACTAAGAAAGGTAAAAAGGAAGGTGATAGAGGTGGAGATATTTAGAAGTAAGTTTTAACATACTAAAGATGAACATGTGAGACTCCTCAAGAAAACAAGGAGACTCCACTGAACTTCACTCCTTAACTTATACATTATTCGATAGCAGCATGAGGTAGCTAATAAACTTTACAAGGACAACGAAGTGAAGAAATTTTTTTCTATCAGTAGAGCCATGCCTTTAGTTCTTACCCTAATTAAGATGCATGCAACACTAAAAAAAACATAACCCTAGCTTGGCATGCACCTCAATTTTATAATGGTCCTTGTTTAGCTTCTTATATGATATTAACTAATTATTTTGTACATGCACATGTTGCATTCTATTGTAAAGTCAATTATTTATATTTATAAATTCCATTCATTTTTTGACTTTGTTTAGAACTACATGTTTTAACCACTTCATGAAAACATCATGCAAACACTTAGAGGATGAGGAAACCCCTCCCCAAGATCTATAAGTTCTATTATACCACCCACATCAAAAGGGTGAGAGAATTTTGGAATATAGAGTAGCAAGCTATTTATGGTAATGAGGCATAGTATTCAAAGTATTTTCTTTCCATTTTTTTGTAATTAGTAGTTACTTTTATGGGTGCTTGTTTCAATAATCTTGAAGTGTGCTAGTGTTTTGAATAGATTATTGATTCATTTGATTAATATACTAATCTTATGTGTAAATAGCTATTAAATATTGGTGAATATTGATTAAAATAACCAAGTTAAAGATTGAATCATATTTATAGAATGTGTATTTGTGTTTTCTTGGTATAGTTTTATGATTGTGTGCTAAAGCTACCTCTGATAACTCACTTTTCCCAAGCCATAATTTCCTTTTAAAAGGTGTGTAACAACTACCCTGAATGAACCAATCTCCATCTGAGGTTAGTGAAATTCCTATACTTTTGTTCCTTAGATTATGTATCTATATTTGTTTGCATGTGTGCACTTGTTGTTAGCAATAAGTACTAATTTTAAGAGAACAGAGGTCTATCCAGAAGCCATCCATAGAAGTGATTATTTAAAGACCATAGGGATTTCATTTTTACCTTACCTTACCCTCTCTTTGGTGTTTGTTATAAGAATCTACCCACCTTAGATTATAAACCATCCACCCATCCAACTCACCTAGGAGATCATCTTCTCATAGGAATCACACCTCCATCTAAAAAACCTTGTCAATAACCTACATACTTTACCACTTTTCCATCAATAAGTTAAATAAAACACATACCTATAACTCATGCCCTAGAGTGGAGTTTATTTCCATTGAGATCCTAAAATTTTAGAGGTTACCTCATCAACTATGGTGTGCATAAAACTTGCATCAACAATAGTTAATGGGAAATGGGGCATGGATTGATCAATATGACATGAATGGAAACTTTTGAAATTTCTTTATTCTTGACCTAAAGGGTTGATAATTTGTTAGCATAATATTCCCTAAAAGTATCCTTATATGATCTCCATCTATCAATTTGACTTGATATAGAGTTAATTTGACCTAATAAGGTCTCTAATAAATCAGCTATCTAGGTGTTGCGGGGGTTGGTCAAAATGGGATCCCTCATTATGCCATTTAACTATTCAATTTCAAGTTTATTTCACACAATGTTATCAATCATAATCTCTTGATTACTAGAGGGGATTTGGGGAATTTTAGGAGGGTTAGGTGGAGGGATATGAGGAATAAGAGGGTTTTGTAGAAGGTTAGGAGGATTAACAAGAGGGTTATATGGAGGGTTAATTGGATGAGCTGTTAAAAAAAATAAATTACAATTAAAAGCTAGGGTTAAATAATGAAAATAATAAAAAAATAGGGTTAAATAATGAAGATTTATATCACTTACCTTTAATACATGGTGGTTTTGTGGATTAGTAGGTTTGTGGGACAAATTTGGTAGCTTCTTGGCACTCTCTAGTGTATTCCACACAAAACATGATCGTATAGGCTAGAAGATAGCAAGGAAACTCGAATGCAAAATGATGATTTTACATTTGGATTTCACTTTTTATTTTTTCAACACATAGGTAATGCAATCACATTATTAACATGATCACATTATTAAAAATGATAATAAAGTGATTGCATTAATAATGTGATCACATTATTGTTCAATATAAAATTATCATGTTATATAATAATGAAATTACATTATGGCTTAGTAATCACTGAGCCATAATTCAAATAATGTGATCATGTAAGTTAAATAACATGGTCATGTTATTAATTAACATGATCATGTTACCTATAATGTCCACATAATTTTCCCCCAACTCCATTCACTTACCCAAGTATCCTAGTCAGTCTTGTCTTTGGTTACTTAGATTCCTTTAGCCAAATCCTAAAGCTCATTTGTGTGTATTACTCTATCTCTCATGTTTGGTCATTCTAAGTTCATATGGAGGAGGAATCTTAAAATCTATAAAAATATTCAAAATCCAAATCATTTAACAAAGGCAATGATATAGAAGGAAACATTCCAAATTCGTAAAAGTTAAATAACACTAAAATATGTGATTTCAAGCACATATCCTTTTTATAGTTGAATAAAAAACTCCAAAGTTGGCTCATGATAGAGTCGGGGTCCATTAGGGTGTGATAGGTTAGTAAATTAGAAAAGGAGAATCAAAAAAATCTTTTAGTGCTACCTACTTTCTTATGTAAGGAACCAATCTTCATAGTAGATATACAAATTTGTAATAGGTCCTAAAGGATGGGGAACATGTCATGGGAAAGTAGGTCCATTTTACTTTTCTTATACCAATATACCTTCATGATTTGATCTTAGTATCACACTTATTTTCCCACATAACTTTGTGTCTTTAGCAAATAGGTCTCCTCTATATTTTGATGATCACTTGTCACTTAATATCTTCTCATGTCCTTAATATGCCTCATTTATCTTAAGGTATTCTCATAAGATTCCTAAGTTATGATTTTTACATTCCCTTTTTCACTCCCTACAATCTTAATATTTCCCCTTGAGAAATATTATTTTGTTCACTAATCAGTCCCTTAGGGATTCCATTTTTGAGTTGCATTGTAAGAACATGGATAGGACCTATCCTTCCTCATAGATTACCAACATTTCAAATTAATATTATTAACACCCCTTTTACCATATTTTCACATTATTTCCACCTAATTGTGTTACCTTTTTTAGTTTTAGTGTATGACCATGGATAGGACCTGGCCTTCCTCACAAAATTTTCTAATAATCTAAGTTATAACAAAATTAATTGTGTCAAATATGAGATAAGATGTGATTGTTTATGAAGATACACATCATTTACATGATTGCCATCTTTATTTAGTATGTTTTATGATTTCTTCATTACTCTTTCACTTTTATCTTCTTATTTTTTAATTGCATGTAATAATCCAACCACTTTTCTTAAGTTTTCATACTTCCCATCTTGAATTAGTGTGTTTAATTTAAGACCAATATTCCAATTTTGTTTATATTTTATACTTCCCATCATGATTTAGTATTATTTATTGACTTAATTTATTTATTTTACCATTTGGTCTTTCACATGCTTTCCAATTTGTTACATTATTTTCATACTTCCCAAATGTGATTTAGTTTGATTTTACTTGTTTTAATTTGGTTCCAAATATTTTTTATGGTTTAAAATTAAACTTTTTTCCCTCTTAATTACCATACTTTGGTTTCTTATAATTAATAATTTTATTTTTATTACACATTTCCCAATTTGAAATAGTGTGTAGTACATTTATTTTTGATTGATTATATTTTACTAAGTCCTTTTTCACCTATTTATTTTTAACCATGCATGTGTCCTACATAATGATAGAAAAGAAACCAGAACACATATATTTCCTATAACATATACAACAAAATATAAATACATGTGATATAAATAAATATATCCATGCATCCACAACCACAACCATAATACAAAACACATAAGATCAACATCTAACTATCAACATAAGATATATATATATATATATATATATATATATATATATATATATATATATATATATATATATATATATATATATATATATATATATATACATGTATCAACATAAGATATATATGTATCAGGTGTTTTGATACAAATTACAAAAATATATATCATTTTAACTCTAATATTGGGATTTATCATTTCTATCTCATAGCCTATTCAAGCTTCCCATAAATGCCTCAAATAGTCCCCTCTAAATAGTACACTATAAAGAAGTTGTTTGAGATATCAAACCTATCACTTATCATTATAGGTTGGCCATCTAGGACAATACCTATGCTAGACAAGTCATGGTATCCATGTGCATAACTCTCTCCTGAGCCAAGGCCTACCATATATGTGCCTCTCCTACTCCCACCCTTTTTGGTGGTTTTTTCTCATCATTGTGTGCCTATAATCACCTCATAACCTCCTATGATAGTCTAAACTAGCTCATCTAAGTTGGGGAAAATAGTACCATAGGATCATCTAGTGTGGTAGGGTTGTATGGAATTAGTGCCTCATCTAAGATTTCATAGAGTACTCCCCTCACTAGGGATTCCCATCTGGTCTCCTCCTCTAAGAATCTTAAAAATTCAAACTAGATAGATATTTGATCATAGATATATATCAAAATATATCTATCTATAATTTATCTCAAAAAATTTCAAAAAATTTAAACCATTATTACTTGTCTAAATGTCACCTATCACCAACTCCCCATATGCATGAATTTTTCAACATGGTCTCTCCATTGACTCTTCCTTCAAGTACCTCATCCATGGGACACTACCCAATCAATGTAAACCATAGGGTCACCACCTGTGCCCATCTAAAACCTCACCTCAATGGTACTTCTATAGACCAGCTCTATCCTAGGCTAACTGATGGGACATCTAAGATGACCACCCTCTATGCTCTCTCTCACTGTTGGTATCTCCATCGATGGTGTGACCAAGATGGTCTCTACTCCTCTTGATATGGTATTAGATGTGGTGCCTCTATAAATCTTGCATCCAAAACCATCTCCTCTCAATATATTAGCCATCATGTTTGGCCTATCCATGATATCTCATGTCATGATCTAATCTCCAGTCTAGCAACTAGTGGTCCCTCTCCTCCTCTCCCCCTCAGATATCTTACATGTCTATCCCAAAATATGAGCACCACTATTGAAGTTGATGGGTGAGGGAGTCCTAACTATCTTGGTATTCATGCTACTAGATGCAACTATATCTATCAATTATAGTGGCCTATAATCTATGCTCATGCCAATGTTGATGTCATTGTCCTCTAATTCAACCATACTATCATGATGTGACCATAGGGTTTCTACATGATATATAATTATGTGATTTTATATAGTCCTAGCACATTGGGCATGGCTTATGCCACTTGATCTTGTCACTATTTCTATACCTAAAGTAAGTGATCATCGACCATATGGGGTAACCCAACTAATTGGTATATTAAGAACCTCTCGTATATCTATGTACTCAATAAAATCACTAGACCTATTTTATTCTACCCTATGGACAACATCACATACATTTCATGAATGAGCTAAACCTAGATGATATAACCCATATCATATAGTTCCCCATGCTCCAAAATGGACTGGCATAAGGCTATCACATATAATAGTACCTTGCCATCTGACTTGTGACATAGTACGCCTACTAACACAAGTCCTATCACAACCTTTAGAATATATAAAATCTAAGATATATATAGAGAAAATAATATCACTCTCATCCCAAGATATATCCTATCCAAGCTCATTTCCCACAAGGCTAAGGCTCATTTATCCTCATATTCATCTAGTACCCCTATGATCACTAGCATCCCTCCTATCAGAAGTCTAAGAATAACATGGACATACTCTAGGTTTATATCCACCTTGATGGTATCCCCATCAACCACCCATCTAAAATTATTATTCAATAATTCCCAAGCTCCTAGGAACATGACTACTATAGTTACACTCAATGACACTTGGCACATCTCCATAATATCTCCTAGACCTAGTATGACTAACCTAGTTTGGTCCTCCAATGTCAATCACTCTAATAGGTATGTGAGCCATGTTGCATCCAATAATCAATATAATCTCATATAAACATTAAACAAAAAAATATGTATTAGACCTCCTTATCACTTATAATCAAATACATAATTATTTAAAAAATTTAACAAAATAAACCTAATTTGTCTTAATATATCCATTTTTTACCAATTTGACTTATTTTTAGCCTACTTGGCCATTTCAGTACTCAATCAAGAATTATGGGCCTTTCAAGTAATATTTAGGCCTATTTTTCACATTTTCATACTATTTTAGCCACTTATTCAAACACTAATTTGAATAAATAGTCCTCAATTGACCATGTTGACTTAATAAACTAAGTCAGCCCTTTCATTTTTTTCCCCTTTTGTACTAGTCGATAATCTAGTTCAAATAACTAAGTCAACAATGAGGTAATAAGTTATAAATTTACCTAAACAAACCAAGTTGAAACACACCTACTAAGTCATTAGTGTCAAATTAGGATCTTCAACCTACTAGGTCAACTGGGTCGACCTAGTTGGTTCAAATTGCCAACACTTTTCCATGCTTATAATAAATGGTTTTGGCAATTATTACTTCGATTCCTTTTAATCCATTTCCCCATTTGACATATAATTTACTTATCATCTTCTTGGGGTTTATTCTAGTTTTTATAATCGGTCTAATTTACAAAATTTTATAAAACACTTAATTTCTAATAAAATATTCAAAACAAGTTTGAAATTCTCAATTGCCAACATATGTTGTACCCACTATGACAACTAGGCATCCCTCTCATCTTAGTTATCATCTCCTCACCATATTAGCTATTTTTTATTTCATTTGGTTTTTCAAAGATATATTTTTCACTCTAAATAAGACAAGTAATAATAAAATGGCATTCTTTTCACCCTATTTAAACTTACTATTCACAATTCTTTACCTTTCAAATATTTATAGTTAGATTCTTTATTTATCTCATATCTTTGTTTTTACTCACTCATTTTTCAAATCGTAAATTTTTTTGTAATCATGACATCACATAAAATATTTTACACTAATATATGCCTGTATTCTAAAAATTTCAAATTTTCACTCTTTTTTTGCACTAATCTCTACAAGTTCACCTAATGTTACTCACATTAGATACCTTCAAAATCTCTTACAGTCTCCTTATTTATCTATAGCACTAAGGTAAGTAAAGGTATGTTTTTTCAATTTTTTCCTTTCATTTATCTTATTTTATCCTTACTAAATTTTACTTAGCATCAATGGTATGTGTTGTCATGTTTTATTCCTAAAGCACCATCCCGTGTTACACTTACATGACACATGTTGAGCTTTGAGTGGGGCGTATGTATACACATAATATTTTCAAAATTTTATGAATTACTAACTCTGTATATCTTATAACAACCCATCAAGTTTCAATCTCTCTAATTTCACACCTTAAGGGGTACACCAAGAAAGGGTGGGTAGACCATTGGTGCTTTCCAAGATTATTGTCCCTTTTGCCACTTATTATCTATACACTTGTCTCCTAAAAAACATTCCCCTAATATTATTATTCTCTATTGTACACTCCTCATTCATTTCCTACCTTTCATTCCCATTTTCCTAGCTTAAATCCCTTTCTAAAGTCTATAATACTAGGTTGATTGGGTTGACCCTGTACTCTTATGGGTAAAATTCATTTTGGGTCTAGGTCATGACCTAGTGAATTTTTGTCCATAATATTACTATGTCAATAGGGTCGACCCTATCAACTAAAATTTTTATAAGGGCTTAGGGTTAAATATTCCTATATATACAAGATCATTTTTCCACTATTTAGATAAGAGAAGAAGAAGTAAGATCTATTGTGCATCTACTTATCCACCATTCTAATTGAGAAGAAAGATTAGGGTTTAATACTTTTTTAGAGATATAGATCTTATCTTTTGGAGAAGTATTTTACATGAATTGATAGGTTTTGTATCTTAGAGCTGATTTATCCTTGTCATCCTTACATACCACAACAACCTCTTACGAAGCACCTTAGTTAAGGGAGAGATTGAGGCTCAACAGGTTTGTCTTCAAAAGTAAGTATTCCTAACTTTGTTCCTCCTTTATAAGAGTAGATAGATATGTATTTTTAATTATCTTCCATACATTAGGATTCAATAAACATTGATGTGAGTATATGTATTTTATGTATGTTTAATTTTGATGTTTATTACCCCCACTTTGTGCCATAAGCTTTGGTGAGCACTAGATTAGATCTTACTTTACTTGTTATGAGTTTTGTGAATATGAAAACATAGGACCTAGTTAGGGTTATTGCATGGTTATCCTTGACTGGAAGCTTTGGAATCCTCCCTAATATTATTTATTATGATAAGAGATCCCTTATTGGGTTGAGTAGATCCCCATATTGCCCATGTTCCCTATTATCCAATGTATCCCCAATAAAAATGTAAGTATGATCTATCTTCTCTGAATTAAGATTGATTTATAAACATGATGCATTTTTGATTGCATACACATTATCTATTACATCTCTAAAAAATGAAATTTATAACTAAGGGTGTGCTGTTTGCATTCCGGTTTAAATTTTGAGGCCCTTTTATTCATAGATTGACTATGTCATTAGATAAACATTGGATAATTTGCCTAGATTGCCTATCTTATGGTCTATGAAAATATTTAATTGATTCATAGTTTGGTGTTGTGAGTTCACCACATGTACATTAATATTTAGAGATTTTAGGGTATCAGGTTATGTTGGATTAAGGGTGTTGTTAGCAGTATCTTGATTATTCAAAAGTGAGGGGAGTACCAAGGGGTTATTACTATAAGTAGCATAGCCACTAGCACTTGGTATAGAAGTTATGTTGTTATAAGTAATTAGGATAAGATAATTATTAGTTGACTATGGGGAAACATGGTTGGGAGCCATAAAGGGTTGACCACTAGGCATTTGGTTCATTGGCATTGGATTATACACTAAATTCAGACTTCCAAACAAGGCTCTTGGGATGGGGTTCATTAATAGGGTACTTTGGATGAGAGCTTGAATAATCATAGGGATATAGTTATAATCTCTTGGTTATCCTAAATATGATAAATAACCTATGTTATATGCTTGAGGAACCATCTAATGCTATATGTTCACCACTTCATTATAGGCTAATGATAGGTATGCAAGTGCAATTATGGTTCTTCTAAGGAATTTGGGAGTCAAAGGATAAAGATATATTAAGTATATCTAGATGGTTATACCTTCTTATAAGATGTATGGTTCTTTTATCCTATGATATAGTTAGTGAAACTAAACATTTAACATGTTTATGTATTCATTTATCTCTCTTTTAATAGTTGTAAAATGATTATATAGAATGATACGGTGAATAGAAAATCTAAAATGGTTTACAAAAATGATTTTGGTACATCCCAAGAAGTAATAAACCCATTGGATAGCCCTAGGTACTAATCATATGTGGTTTTCCTAAGGAATATGGGAAAAATCTATAGGCAACATCTTTGTGTTGAACCTGTATTTTGATTAGTGCATCCTTAAAGTCTTGACTATGTTCCTCTACTATTTGGATGCATCTAACTATCAATTTGGGATAAAGTTTTTATGAACTTTTGGGTAGATCATGATATCCACCTAGGATAACCACAAGATAATAACCTCTTTGCCCAAGTTAAGACCCATGAGATTAGCCATTGATATACATTAGGGAAGCATGAATGGGCCAACCAAAAATGGGCTTATAGCTATAGGTGAATTACCATCCAACTTAATAGTTTTAGCCTTTTCTTTTCATTTGTTATCTCTTTATTTTGGTTTTCTATGATTAGTAAGCACTAAGTGCTCAAATTTGTCCCCAACAGACTTTGATCGAGTGTTTATCCTCATATTTTATAACTTAAGAGAAAGTTTAACTCAATGTAATAAAAGGTTTATAAGATGTCTTAGTTCAAATTATGGATACAAACTCAACTTGTGGTTCATAATCCCTTGTTCTAGCTCTAAAGATGTTGATCAGTATTTGGACACAACCAAAATTATGAATGGTTTGTTAAGCTCTACCTCACTTGGAAGGAAGAAGATCCTGTGGTGAAAATTCTTCCCCAAGATCTAAATGTACCAGATCTTGGTATGTTGGTTTTTACTAATTTGGTTGATGTGGACTATCCTTTCAAGGGGTTTGTTTTATAATTAAGTTATAGATTGCTTTGATTAAGATATTCATTATGAGGCTACATAATTTCTTGATAATACTTGTAGAGTTCAACCTTAGATATTAATTAGTGTTTCTTAGATGTTCATATTAAAAAAACAGAGGATTTTTTTACAATTTTACTACATTCATAAATGCAATAATGCTAAAATGGTGATAAATAGACCATGACATAGCAATCAAGATAAGCATTTAATTATAGATTTATTTTTTTAATACCCAATCCCTAAGCCAAAACACTTTTAAAATAAAAAAACAAAAGATAAATGGTAAAGAGAAAGAGAGTCTTATGCCATGTAGATCAAGGTAAGATTTCTAATTTAATGAACTCCATTAAACCAATTTTTGTCTAAGTCAGACTTGGCATAACTCCAAATAAATATGGTGCAATAGTCTAGGGAGAATGATGTTGAGAATAAATGGTCAAACCACCATAAAACATGCATAGGAAAATTTCCACACATAATCCCAATAGTCTATAAATATCAATATTTTTATTTTGATTAATAAATTCCAAATCCCATATAATCATCTAGCTATAAACTTCACCTTAACAATAGTATAACTCATAAAAAAATAGAGAAGCAAAACTAATCTATAAAGATGTAAATAATAATAAAAAGAAAGTGTCTAGTTCTATATGTTTCTTTTATTAATCACAAAGAGCTATCCATGCACAATATTCTCTAATATTTAAAAATGACAACCTTGAGAGAGTCTTTCAAATTCCTATAAATATGATCAAAAGAGAGAGAGAGATGTTCAAAATTAAAAATTAGAAAATGATACCCATGCCATCTACCAAAATATCTTAGAATTCAATGTGGATTTAGAAATGCAACTAAGAACTATTTCTAGCCATTATACTATTATGAGTATGAGAGTAAATTCTATCAACCAAGTGCAGCTAGGAGTGGTTAAAAATGCCTTGGGATCACCATTCATACTTTGGCCATACTATCCTTATAGTATATAATGGTCTTTTTCATGGTGGATTTATCCTTAGTGCCTTTTTATCTTTTCCTAAATGTGTAAGCCATGCCCAAATTTAATGACACCACCCATTTTGTATTTGAATTCTACTTTTCATGATTTATCTCACCATTAAGATGTATCTATAAATTATCATTATAGTTTAGATTGGACAAAAAATCTATTTTCAATCTTTGACATTTTTGACAACTAGATGGACCATCAAATTCAAACCAGTGTCTTATTGATGTCACCACCAATGTATCCTTTATTTGTAGGATCATGTCATGTGGTTCATCCACACTCTTTCATAGCTCATATATGGAATGATATGTGTTGAATTTCCCTTTAGACATTTTAAATTATTATTTCACCATGTGGTGTGATCCTGCTTAACCAAGAGATCTAATGGGTTTAGAGTTACACAAAATTAGCTAGGGAAATAGGTCACTTGGATTGTGTCACATGGAAGCATCCCACTAATCCAATCATCTATAGGATATTACTTTATATAAAATCAACTAGGTCAATGGGTCACAAAATCCTACCACTTGGTATAACCCCACTAATCTAAAGAGTTGAAGGCTTCTAGGCAATCTCAAAAGTTTATAAGACTCATGAAGTGGCAGAAATTGGCCATGTGGCTCTGGGCAAAATTTGGAAAATTGAATAAGTGTTGAAATGATTTTGAGAAAGAGTCAAGGCCATCAGGATATATGAGATATCACCACATGGTATTGGGGTCAATTTAAGCACATGCAGGTAACAAAGTGAAGAAACATAGTCAACAACTTTAAATTTAAAATATAATGGTCAAGAAATTTTCAAATTAAAATAACTAAAGAATTTCAAAAATAAATTGCTAGATCACTTTTTAAAATGAAATCATGTATAAAAATAACTAAAGTAAGCCACTTTCATAAAATTAAAAGTCTACTTCCAAATAGATACTAAACATTTTTTTGAAATTGACTAAGGTAAAGGATAAACATAAACAAACATTTAGTGAATTTAGAGAAGATTGAAGAAGAAATTGATCAAAAATGGGGATTATTGAGTGGAATAAATTAAAAAAAATTAGAATAATATTAGCAAGATTTAGTCCATTAATTTGAAAGAGACTGTTAAAATTGAAATAGTCATAAACACTTAGCCAATTCATATTGAGATAAAGTGTAAATGGGTTAGATTATCAAGAGAAAGACTGTAAATGAATCTAAATAATTCAAATAATTTTCACAATTTTTGTTAGATTTTCCCCAAAATGGAATTTTCAAACACTTATAAAATGTTATTTTACATGGTTAAAAATCTTCAGTCTAAGACATACTTAGGCAACTAATCTTAACAACTCTAGATGCAAAGCTTGGACTAAGTATCCTAACGTGAAAAAATCATGACAAATGAATAACACCTAGTCACTTGAAACTTATCATCTAGTAGATATCCAATCAGATAAGGCTCAAACATGAAAACCACTAAAACTCTCAAGGGACAAAGATCATACAAAAAAGAGGGTCTCAATTATTAGGTTGAAAATTGGGCATGTTATGTAAGTAATAATAAACTTCATGATCACTTTAGTAAAAATCATGTTGGACACTACACTCTACCTAGTATCATTGAGGTTGGATACCTTACTCTCCATACTACTAAGTGGGTTGTACTCTTATATCACCACAATAATAATTATTATGGGTACTTCATTCCCCATAGAAATAATATGGTGAAATTGAGGGATAATAACAACGATGGGAGTCACCAAAAAGGTAGGGAGGTTATCTAGATGGATTCAAAATGAGATACTATAATCAAATATAAGGGTATATACAAGATACATATCTAATTATTTGTTACTTGTGTGGTGAGATCAATCATATCACATAGAATTTTCTCTAAAATCTGTAGATGTAGATGTGTTATGCATATTTTAGAGTTAATGGTAAACACAATATAGAATATTTCCCTATTAGATAATTAAAGTAAATAAAAGGTACTACAAAATGTCAACATGGCAAAATCTCACCATAAATATCTAGATTTCATGCAAGTTGTCACTATAAATCAATATAAGGATCAAGGATTACCACCATTGGAGATGCCTCAATAGAATTTTATTAGAAAATTTTGATAGGATAAGTATCTAGATCCTAAAAGATAAAAAATCATAATGATAAAAATATCTCAATTACTCCATTCCATATAAAATAAAAACACTTATGAGGGAGATGTTTTGATATTGGATGTGTATATGTATGGCCAAAAATTTTGTATAGTAAGAAAAGATGGAGTGGTTATAGCCTTGACATATCTTCTCAAGTTAGTTATTACTGTATGTAATGAATATATTTATAATAATATTATAACTTTTTCATAACTTGTTGGACTATGCAAAGATGGGGGAAAACAAGCTAAAAATGTGGCCTGGTATGTAAATTCCCTATTGTTATAATTAATTTTAGGAGTATGGTGAACATGATTCTAAGGTCAAAATGGGAAGACACTAGAAGACCAACCCTTAGTTATAGTAATGTTACATTATTTATCACAACCTATGGTTGAGTGGAACCCATTACGAGAATCAAGGATGTGAAGATAAAAGTGGTTAATTTGAGTTTGTGTAGGTATGTTGAATTCTTATATATAGAAACTAATGAAATGTATTATCCTATATTAATTGAGAAGAAATGGAAAAATGATGGTTACATGAATATAAATACATTATGTAATTAAATGTAAGCAAATTTAGGAGATAATATCATTATCATATTATTGAACAAAGCTAAAATTTAGCCTTATAACATCCCAAAGGTGTGTTTCCTACCTTATGCATATAGGGAGATAGTTCAAATTTAGTTTGAAACACAAGTTTTAGGCCCTAATAAATAGATAATTCAATGATTTCACATAATAAGTGTAATAGTTCCCATAGTTGTATAAAGTAGAGAAATTTTCCTATTGACCCATCAAGACAATCGATACATTTCCACATTTTTACATGAAGGATTGTAAGTCTCCATTAGTGCAATCTCCTACTAGGTTTGAATTTTATCTGTGGTATCAAATAACTCCTACAGTCATGGATTACATTGAACCCATAAACAAGGTAAATTTTCCATGGGAGGCTCTATTTTGTAAGGGGTGACTTAGATACACATGTTGAATTGGGCATGTGCGGACCATGAAGTAAGGCCTATGAGAATGATCTATGCTTCTGAAACATAGTTTACCTTATATTTAGAAACTAAATATTTATCATAGTTTTTTAAAAATATAATGGCATGTCAAAAAATATATACCTATGAGTTAGTGCATTGAACTACACATTAAAATGTGTTATTGTGAATTGGTGGGTAGGTCATAAATCAAATCGACTAAAATTGGGAAAAAACATGCAAAATTGAGAGATTGATTTGAAGTATTACCTATTATCTCATAAAAGTGGAAAATTTTATAAGAAGGACACTATCTTGAATTACATATTTATAAATGTGTGTAAATTTGGTCATTATATAAATTGGATCTAAGATATTAAGTGCACATATTTCAGCATACTTTAGCACCTTTGTTGAGACCCTAGTATATGCACTGAGAGCACAAATGTGAAACTAAAAATTGGCCATACATTTAATATGATTTAATAAAAATTCTTTTGTTTTAAGATGAAAATAAAATGGTGCACAAGGATTTTAAAAAATTAAAATATTATCATGTCAAGGGAGAGCATAAGACATCCATATTGCAAAAAAATAATCATAGGAGGAATCTAGTATTGAGTTGTATAACACCATAAATAAATACCAAGCTAAGAAGGAAAGAGAGGACTTGATGTTAAAATATTTTAGGATAATTATGGATAGATTAAAGCAATAATATTGTAATGAAAGATAATAATACTTAGACCTAAAAGGATTCTTCGATCCAAATCAGGATAGGGAGGAACTTAAAATAATATTTAAAGGAAAATAGAAGAAACACAACTATGAAACATTACTATTCAAGAGCATGAATGGGAAATAAATATAATAAAATCCATTTTGGATGGGCCAAATAAAATATATCAAGATCCAATTATGGATAAAGTTTAAAACATTGGTATAGACTCTATACCAAAGCTATCTATTATTATATACTACTAGGCTCAGTAGTGTATCTCATAGGTAGTACAAATATTGTGAGATTATGAGGATGTATTTCCCACTAAATTCTCATAATTCAAGGGCATATGCCCTTAATTTAGGGTAATGAATATCTAATTCAAGGAGTATGCAAGGCTCATCAAAAATCATCCATATATATTGAACTAAGTAATGAAAATGAAATTCAAGGAACAGATCAATTGTATGTAAGATGTTGGAATAATATTTCTAGTTAAAAAAATAGATTGGTATAGTCCTATGGTAGTGAAACCAAATAAAATAATGGAAATTTAATTTTATGATGAGTATAGATCCCTAAATGATGTGTGTATGAATGATCAATTCTAAATCCTATTTATAGATGAAATTTTAGAATTAGTTTCAAGGCATGAAGTTTATTCTTTTACATATAGGTTTAGTGAGTACCATCAAATTGCTATCATATTAGAGTAATAGATGAAGACTACCTTTAAAATAGAATGGGGATCCTTTGCATATAAGGAAATTAATTTAAGTCTCAAGAATCCTCTTTCCCTATTTTATAGATCAATTATCACTACATTTAAATATTTCATTCATGAATTTTTGGAGATATATCTAGATAATTGGGTTGTATTAGTATTTTTCAAAAATAATATTTCAAAGTTATGACTCATGTTATAGAGGTGTAGTGATATATGAATATAATTTAATATAAATAGATGGTTGTTTCTCATATTTTTTTTCATTATTCTGACACATTTTCTATAGTGATGGTATTTTTCATAGATAAACAAAGATCATAGTAATTTTAGAACTGCAAGTTCCTCTGAAGTGTGACCATTCATGGGACATATCTGGTATTATTTAAATTTTATACTAGGATATGAAACCATGTCATTATAAAATATATTATGAAAACATACTAAAATTAAATTAAATCTCTAATTTTAGATGGATCTCTTTGATATGAAATAGAGTTCAAATACATACTTGATTCTGGTATCCCCTGATTGGAATAAAAAATTCATGTTTACATGGATGAATCTATAACAGTAGCGGGATTAGTTTTGGATAAACTATGGGATGTATGCCTTGATAATTTCATCCATTTATAAATATAAAGGCTCTCACTTTTAAATAAAAATTACACCACCATTAATAGAAAAGCCTTAGTTATGGTTTTCAAACTACAAAAATTTTGAAAATATTTATTAGCTACCCACTTTGAGTTCTTCACAGACCATAAAGCATTTCAATAATTGGTTAATAAGCCAATTTTAAGAGGGATAATTTATAGGTAGTTAATTTAATTTTAATATTTTAAATTAAAATTAATTTTTTGCCTAGCAGAGAAAATGTGGATCATGATTACCTCAGTTGCATCTGAATGTGGGAAGAATCAAAATATCTATAGGATGAATCCCTAGATGCCCATTTATTTCAATTGACTATGATTTTGTATAATATGTAATACATTAAAAAAATTATACCAATGTATATTCCTTACACATTATATATAAAAATACAAAAATTAATTGATCACATGAGATTTACCTTACAACACTATAAATGGATTCCTCTACAAGATTTGGAAAGATGATGTGTTACAAAGGTAGCCTTGGATCTCAAAATACCAAAAACATTAGAATAATAACACAAATGGGTCAATGGAGGATATTTCATATGTGATTCAACTATGAGATAGATATTATATACTATTATACAGTGACCTAATATTTTTCAGGATGCACATAGGGTTGTAAAACACTATGATGTTTTTTAAAGGGTAGGGATACCAAATCATTAAGATAGAATTCTATTAAAACTAGTTTTATCCATGAAACATTTTTAATGATGTGGAGTTTACTTTTTGGGGCCCATTAATATTCTTTCTAATTGTAGAAATATTAGGTATGTAATCACTTTGACTAACTATTTCACCAAATGGGTGAAATATGTTGTGACACTAAGTTGTACTATGAGAGATGCAACTAATTTTTTATATGAAAATATTATAAAATGTTTTGGGTGTCCTTTGAATATGATCAAAAATATAGGTACACATTTTTTTAATAATACTATAATAACATTAATTAAATATTTCATGATCTTGGACCAAATAACCATAACTTACCATCCACAAGTAAATGGATAGGTAGAGGAATCGAATAAGGTCCTGGAAATGATGTTCTCAAAGATATGTATTGTTCAAATGGATGGTTTTTAATATCACATACCAATGATCCTATAGGTTTACAAAACTAATTACAATTTTGTAATGAGATAGATACCATTTCAATTTGTTTATGGCATGGAATCAGTAACACCTATGGAGTATATATTTTTGATACTACAAGTTAAATTTATAATGTGACTAAGAGACCACAAATGACTTTAGGAATGTCTATTTTATTTATCTTACATAGAATAAAAGAGACAAAGGGTGACCTAGAAACATGTGATCAATAAATAAAGTCAGAATGCTTGGCATTATTTCAACATATAATCTAAGGAATTTTAACCAAATCATAAGGTTTTGTTGCATCATATAAAATTCATAGCACATTTAGGTAAAATATTCATAATATGGAAAGGTCCATGTGTCATTCATGAAGTGTTACAATAATTCACTATAATACTTATAGATATTCAAGGAACCATTTTACCAAGAAGATTAAATGGATGTATTTTCAAGTCCTATTGCTAATGATTTAAAGTTAAAAAATGTATAAAAGACTGAGTTCCAAGTGGCATAGTTTTGTTTAGTATTTTTACTTTTACAAATTATTTTTTTGTGTAGGTTTGTAGTAATAGATGCATGTGTTATGATTTTTATATCACACGAAAACCATATTATATTTTAATCCAAGTGTAATGAAAGTAAGTGAAATAAATCATGATGAAAGGAAGGATAACTATTAGAGCTAACATGGGAGAGGTTGAAGTTTGAGAATAAGGTGGAAATAGATAAAAGATAAAGATGTGTTAATAATAAAAATTCTAAGGTAGTTAATGTTGGAACAAATTAAATATTGTGGCATTCTTAAAGAGTATACCCTTGATAAAATGTATTTAATGATAAATAAAATAAATTATCAAGGAATGAAAAGGTAACACATCACATCATCAAATTTAATTAAAGTAAATATTTCATCCATCAATAACAATCAAAACATTACATCAAAATGGCCTTTATAATTTAATGAAAATAGATGATGGCAAGAAAGAAAGATCAGTGAGTAAATGTGAACAATGGGGATAATTTGTGAGGTGATAATTATGTATAATGCATAATATTGATGACAATCACACTAAAAATTCATGTTTACAATATTGTTTCTAAGATCCAACTACATCCTCATGATTTAGAAAATGATCTAGTTGAAATCAAACCTAGGAAAGATCAAATGACCACCTATTAGATCTTGGTTCCACTATCATAGTCATATAAATAATAAATGGGAATTGAGTTGGCACTCAAAAAATTAAAATTAAATGATCCAAATATATTTGAATTTATCGACACATCAAATAGGAAGTGGTTCCCTCAACCATAAGGATCCAGTTCGTAGTAGGGATTGCTTACACTATGTGATAAACTATGTGTATTAGAAGCAGAGACACTCATAAGGTTGTTGATATTTGGTCATGTTTATGAAATAATGATGACCTTCCTAAGAAAATGAAATGAATTATTAATTTATATCTCTAAGTATGTCACCATATATATAAATGCCAACACCATGGTGTAGGCCATTAGACTATTAACAAGAGGGAATCCTTTAGTCACATATAAAAATAAGAATCCCCCAATCCATTTTGATACCAAGGAGGATTACACACATAACTAGTGGAGTCCCAATTGATCAATATATAGATGCACTTGTATGATTCTTAACTAAATGCACTATAATGTGATACTATAAAACTACCAAAGGTGTCAAATAAGCCACAAAAGGAGTCTTCAATACTGCACATTGAATGATAAGGCTTGGCATGGAATTTAACTATCTAGAGTTATTTGTATAAAAACTCAATAAAAAAATTAAGAATGTGATTTTAGAAATATCTTAGTCATTTCAATACCAATTCTTGGTACCACTTCTCTATTTACATAGTGGCTATCACTAGAAGGTCAAATCACATTGAATGTGGACTATTGGCTAAAAAATGCTTTATCCAATATCATGTGGCTATAAGATGAAAAATATTATGTGAAATTGAGAGTATTAAACCATTGGTAGATATATATATCCAAGTTTTTATATTCTTCCACCATCAGGTGCCTTGATATGTACTTGAATATCTAACACCAATAACCACAGTCACAAAGATACATAATGGGGTAAAAATATTAATCCATAAATTGGATTAACTTTTAGTGATTCCTCTCTCTTTCTCCATTGAAAATAAAGAAGAAAATTCAGAATTGAAAAGGTATAAGGCCTTGGTTTCAATATTATGGAATGCATTATGATAAATTCCTCTCAGAGTAGTGTAATAGCTTCCATAAATGAAACTTGAAGCATAAGCAAAGCCATAACCTTATGAGAGGGTACACATGTAACAATATCCAAAAGTGAAACCATCTAAATCCTCTTCAAAATTATTTATATTAAATTAAAAATGCCCATCTCCCAAGCCTTCACTGCATAAAAAGATAACTCACAATGTGATTCAGTGGCTCAAAGATAAGTGGATTCCAATAATCACATTGGAATAAAAATTAGAAAAATTTTCACATAGGAAGATGTGTATAAGTAACTGATGGATGATATCAAAAATTATATCTATGATGTGTAGGAAGAGAAATAATTTTTATTTTTGAAGGTGATTCACACTTATCAAAAGAAACACAACTTTTATATCCTTTAGTTAGTATAGATTCCCCTTCCTCTTTCATATATCATTATGTATATAGTTATCCAAGAAGAATAAAATAAACATAAATTATATTACATTTTATATGAAGGTGCATCAAGCTCCACTACATCAACACAAAAATAGGTCACATGATAGCTAGTTACAGAGAAGACTCCTCTGAGATATCAATTCATGTAAAAAACATTATTAAATAAGATAGTGCACAATAGGAAATTCATTTGAGTCCATTAAAAAAAAAATACACAACAAAGGATCCAATTACATATATAAATACTAATAATGTAAATTGGTAGCTAAAGAGGAAATTACATAGGAATCCAAACAAGAATAAATTATAGTAATAGCATGCATAGCTAAGAGATAGAATAAAATTTTGGTCCTTCCCTCAGTGTGCCAAAAAATATTTATATTATGACATAAATTTGTACCATATTAATCCTATTCTCCATCACACTATCCATACTCTCCAATACATGTTAAATATTTTGTGTGGGGTATGAAGTAGCAGTAAAATTTCATCTATTAGCCACCAATGTAGGAGCATCCAAAGTATCTAAAGGCACAAGTTGAGACTAAACAATAATGAGCATAGGAAAATGAAAAATCCAAAGTTGAAATTGATGAGTAAAAATATTAAAATATAATTTCACTCAAGAGTATGACCAAAAATAAAATGAAGAGAATAAAAGAGAGTAAGAAGAAAAATATGCATAAGAAGCACAACAAAATAAAGTGAATGCTAAACATGTAGCTCAAAGCTAAAGAGAAACAACATGAATGTCTACTTATGTGGGAGTAAAAATAAATAAATTTGAGGCTAAAAAATTATCTAAGGAGGCCAAATAAAATGACAAATAAGACATGTATAAATATCTAAATAGGAAATCTACCTAAGAGAAATAAATAAAAGACGTAGTATAAAAATATATGAAGGATAAGGTTGAGTAATAAAATAAGTAACAATAATAAGTATAAAAGTTATCACATTATATAAAATTACATAAAACTCCAAGATAAGTAATTCTTATCAAATTACAATAAGTAGTCGTAACAACACAAGTAGTAGTTAAAGTCCAGGCTCAAACTTAGAGAGTATCTATACGTTCAAGGTCATCCCAAGGAGAGACTCAATAAGAAGCATTACGATAAAAATGGGAGTAAATAAATTCATGGTGGATTTACCTTCAATAACTATCACTATTATTAATCACTTTCACACTTATTATTACCCATATTATGCATCAATAAATAACATTTAGAGCTCATGTGACTCAAATGTCTCTATTGATAGCTTCTCAATAAGTTTATCTAGATTTTTAATAGTTTGCATTGTCAAATTAACTTAATTTTTTTGTTTCCTTCCAAACATAAATCACATAAAAATCTTCTAATGTTTATTAGAACAATTAGCAATAAGAAGATTATAAACTCCATGATAGATTAGCCAAGGAATGAAAGATAATTGATGATACTTAACCAGAATTAGTCCAACAAGTTTCAGGGAACCAAGTCATGTCCAATGATAAGAATTTTATTTATTTATTACATATTTAAATAATTAATATGTCATATTATAGTGATTCCATCAAATTAAATCCCAAGTTCAACATTCGCATAGTGAAACAAAGTTATATTTGAGCTACTCAAATAATATGAATAGGTTGTTACATTGTCATACAATAAAGTTATCCAAATTTATCATAACATACTCAATTTGAAAAATTAGTTTCAAAACATCTTGAAATACGTTATTCTATATCTCTATAAAGTGAACAAGTTCAAAATAATAATGGAGATCCAAATGTTAGGACTCACTAACATCGACACTATAGTTAATTAATCTCTCTTGTTGAGAGATAATATGATAATAATGATGCACACTTGGGATATTTATATGTTATGAAACAAATTCATATGTGTGTAAACATAGATATATGTGGACCAAATGGAGCTATTAAACCAATAAATCTATCATAATATGGCTCAACACAGACCAATCATAAAAGTTATTATTGAATATGACATCTAAAAACTTATGTAAATTCAAAATAATTTGTGAAATTTTTCTAGCTTGGTAAGATATTTATCATGGATTGGATATAATATAAACAATACTTGAAATATCTAGATAATTCAATATAGTAAAACATGGATGAACCCTAGTTCATTTCACCTATCCAATTAGCACAAGTCTTACAAGTTAATAAAGTGTCTAAGGTGGCACAACAAGATCCTCATCCATAACCACTACCTATAACATCAAGTTTGACATCAACATCATCCTCAAAATCTAACTTAATACCCACATAGTCATGATAATTTGATCCATCTTCAATTTCTTAATCCATGCCTCCACCACCATAATAAGGTACTACATAGATGAAATTTTGTTCAATTTTACAAATAGTAGATTTTGGTAGGCAATAAGCTTTATGAATGAGACTAGGAAGGTTTAAAACACATAAATGGTGGCCTTTTAGTTACAAAAACCTATTTAAAACCCATAAATGGAGATATGTTAGTACAATACTTAGTTGAAAACCCAAAAGGTTGATAATAATAAATGAAAACTAGTAAATAACACTTTGAGTGATAACCATGATCATCGCTACTTAACCAACCTAATATCTTAGCATAAGGAAAATCCTCCATTCCTAGTTTGTGGAACTTTCCTAATGACTTTGTCTCATGATGAGACAACTATTAAAATACAAGAAAGTGTTGGCAGTAAGATATGAAGCATAAGTCATAAGAATATTTTTTGACCTCAAAAGGTGACAAGTGTGAAATAGTATATATTTTATATAAAATACATTTTAAACTTGAATTTCAAAATTATTTAGAATCTGAAAATCCTCCCTTAATTATAAAAATGAATGTCCACAAAGGTGAAGAGTCAGAGCCTCCTCACATTTATATAAATACTTTATTTTATACCGAATTAGATTGATAATTGATTCTTGAGTTTTAACACATTAAAAAAGATCATAAATGGTTTTACTAGAAATTATTTTTTATTTTTTATAATATAATTTAGACACTATTTATGAATTATATAGTACTTTAGTCTTGTACACTAGGAAAACTCAGACCTTAGTTTTTCCACTTAGTTTTAAACCTTTCACAATTTTATAAGTCTTACCTCTACTCTATCTTATGCCCTTTGGCCTATCTCATGGTCCAACCAATATTATGTTGATGACCTAGACCTACTATCTTTCCCAAAATACTTAAAACATATTTATCTTGCACCTTTATAAGTTCTAAGTCTATACATATTTTCCTTTTCCCTAGACACTAACATTTGACATAAATACTTGCATTGATGCAAGTGTCCATTGCCCTAAAGTCATCAAATTTGAAAATGAAACATATCCTAATGGTTAGCCTAAGTGACTTAATGAAAATTATTTCTCCAAAGGGATTGATGTAAATATAATATCAACCCTCATTCATTCCTCACCTAGAAAATTCTTACCTACTCACTAGACAACATACAAAAGGCATTCAATCAAGCACTCAAGGGATCAAAGCTTCCCTATTTACTCTTATTACCATATAATTCATAGGGAAAACATATACACATGTATAAATTATTGAAGGATTATCCCAAGAGATATATTTTCCAATTTAAAATCTAGGTCATTATTGTACTTACTTTGTATATATTGCATGATTCACACATAATTAAACATGTAGGGGAGAAATACATCAGTGTTAGGCCCTCTTCAAAGTATTAGTTATGTAGTAGTGTTCATTAATAGATTATTATTTGGTTTCATCTTGACACCATATGCTTATTAACCCATTTTTCCTCATGGTCATTATGAAGCTGAAGAACTAGGGTTTTACAATTTCATGAGGAGTGACAGTCTATGACCCATATTTAAACACACTAGAGAAAAGATGAAAATAAACCTAGAATAATCTAGGTGGTCTCATCCTTTTATAATAGGTATTTCATATAGGACACCTATGTTAGGTTCATAAAGTAACTTTGATGAAACTATCCCAAGATGATCCTATTGTCTAAAATATGACTGTATGCAAGTTCCAAAATCACTCAATCTAGATTATGACTATATGCAAGGGAAAGTGAAGCATTTCTATAAATAAATCCTAACTCAAAGAAGATAAATCAACACTTTTGAATACTTATATAATTATGTTCATGACCAATATAGATCCGCTAAATGTACCTAAGGGATCTCTTATCACACAATCTCATTAGAGAGGGTTCCAAAGTATCTAGTCAAGTAAAACCACATAATAACCCTTGTTAGGCCTATAATGTAATAATAAGTATATCTAATCTAGTGCTTAGTAAATCTTGTGGCATAAATGTGGGATAAACATCAACAATAAATATGTAAAGTAAAACTCTACTCAAGTCAATGTAGAGGTAATCTTAAACAAGGATATATAATACATTCCTTAACTGTTACTTTTGAAAATCTATCTACCTAAACAAAAAAGTATGAATTAGGAATACTTACCTCTAAGATGAACTCATTGAGCCTCAACCTCTCCCTTAGAGAATGGTGCTTTGTAATAACTTGTGTAATTTTGAAGAAACTATGGACAATGGACTATAGTATAGCCAAGGAACTCCTAATGAATCTTAAGCTTTCACAAGATAAGAGTTCTCCTCCAAATATGAAACCTTAAGCAATGAATCCTCAAGTATAATGGTAAAAATGGAGACTATAAATAAATGAAAATGAATGATTCTCTCTCTTTTAAATGAAGTGAAATGTGATGTATATAGCTCTAAATTGAACCTAACCCTCTAGAAATTTTAACTAGTGCATTTGGCCCATTTGAACTTGTTAGGCAGGAATTAAGTCTATTAGGCCTTGAACTAAGTTGGTTTGGGATAAATCGGTCTTGTAATTTTTTATACTCATACAATAAGTTCAACCCAATCAACTATATTAAATGGATGGTAGAAATGGATTTTCTTTAAGTAGGGCCTATTTGAGGTAGTGAGTTGCTTAGAAAAGAGTGTGAGTGAGGTATCAAAGCTTAGGGGAACATATAGGAGTGACTTGTACTAGTTTTAGGTGGTGGTAAATGGGATAACAATCTTGTGAAGTACCAAATGTCTTCCCACACCATTCTTAGTGTGCCCTTTAAAGTGCACACTTAGAGATATTGATAATCGATGGGTTTTTGTAATAGATAAAGCATCATTAAATGATAAAGTTTTAAAATATTATGTATATACATGTGCTCCAATCAAATATCATCACATGTCACATACTTATAACATGGGATGGTGCTTTAGGAAAATAACATAGCAACAAACAACACTAAGCTAAATAGATTAGTATAAAAGAATAAGATAAATGAAATGAAATAATTGAAAATACATATCTTTACTTACCTTAATGTTTTAGAGTAAAAATTATATGAGAGAAATGAAGAGGCATCTAATATAGGGAACATGTGGTAAACCTACAAAATAAGATAAAATTTGAAATTTTTGCAAAAATATGTGTAGTATGTAGAAAACTTCTCTATGATGTCAAGATTCCATAACATCTTTTAGTTTGGAAAAAGAGTTAGTAAAAACATATTTATGGTCAAAATTTGAAATATGGTGGAAAATAATTAATGGTTAAAATATTTAAAATTTTAAATATAAATAGGATTTAAAAAAATTCATTTGTATTTTTTCTAATCTAAAAAAATAGATCTCTTAGAGACTTAGACAAGCATAGAGAGTGATGATGGTGAGGAGAATAAAAATACAAGATAAGGGATGCCTAGTGGTAGAATCTAGTGTAGCTTAGGTAAGAAATGCATTAAATTCAAATTTTTGGTAATTTTTATTGAAAATTAATATAGTTGTAGAAAATTAGATACTAGGGGGAAACCGTATACCGAATTTTATCCTATAAAAAATTTAGGTAGAGTAGGAATTATGTACGTCAGTGGGTAGGAAGTAGTATGTGACATAAATTCCTAAGGTATTAATGACAAATAAGTGAAAAATCATCATGGTTTTTGAATGGGTTAGACCATGTCAACTTAGTTTAAATTTTGATAGCATAGTTTAAGGCCTGAATATGTAGCAAATAGTCAACATAGTTATTTAATAGGTGGTCAACTATGTAAAATAAGGCTAACCTAGTTATGTGATATGACTAAATTTATATGAAGTGGATTACATAATTTTATAGTATGGTTGACATCATATGAGGTGACCAACTTAATATTTTATCAAGACTAACTTTTTAGGAAATGGATAACTTAGTTAGGTGACAAGGTTGACTTCGTAAGAAGTGGCTGACCTAGTTAGTTGATAGGGATAACTTCATAAGAAGTGGCTAACTGAGTTAGGTGATAGGACCAACTTCATAGGAAGTGGTTGACCTAGTTAGGTAATAGGGCTAACTTCATAGGAAGTGGCCAACCTAGTTATTTGATAGGGATGACTTCATCTAAAGTGGTCGACAACATAATAAAGGGGTGAGAAAATAGCAAAAATAGTTTGATGAAGTAGTTAAATTTTAAATTGAACAATTTTAGAATGTATTTTCATGTTTTTCATGTTGATGTCAAATACAATCTATGTTATTTGGAATTTTGTAGAGATGATATAGATTTTGGAATTTGGTGGATGTAGCATGGTTGTTATATTTACTAAAGATACTATCAGTTGATGATCATGCATGGTTAACTTCCTTAAGATTTGTAGTTAGTATAGATATGTGTAGGATCCCCTTGAGTGTTGACTTAGTCATCATGTTCTTCATAGAATGGGAGTGACTAACCAACACTTTCTGATGGGATGTGCATGGGGTTATGATAGAGGTGGAAATTAAATTAGAGGATGCCCATGCTCTAATTGGATTGCCTATTTTAGGTATTCTTATGATCTATGATTACCTATAGTTTAAGGTCGAGAGGCAAGCCTTATCCCTATGGCCAAATAGATTAGAGAGATATTTTATTAGATTATATGTACACTTATTTGATGTGTATATATCATACATTTAAGATATTTGGAAGTTTTTTATAGGGCTTGTGATAGCGTGTGTGTTATCATAAGTTAGATGAGAATGTGTAATTGTATGTGGTTGTCTTATGTAAATCTATTTTGTAACAAGGCATAATTTATGGCCTAGGGTCAGTTATTTAGGTGCATATGGTACATGATATATTGGTATGTTATCCCAAGGGAAAATGACCATGAGCCCTAATATTTTACTCAATAATTAGATATATGAGAGGTTCCCCATGTATCAACCAATAGGTTTCCCCATGCTATGGATGATAGTCTACCTCATGTAATTAGGT
The DNA here is from genome assembly GCA_037957365.1 of Torreya grandis. Classification (NCBI taxonomy): domain Eukaryota; kingdom Viridiplantae; phylum Streptophyta; class Pinopsida; order Cupressales; family Taxaceae; genus Torreya; species Torreya grandis. Next base: position 3,064,501 of record JARHVA010001510.1, on the reverse strand, counting down.
GAAATTAGGATCATGTGGTATGTGTTATAACACATACCCTACCATTGTAGACAATTACCTATGGTGAGATTATATAGCATCCATATAAATATATTTCATCTAGTTGGCCATTTTTAGTTACTATTGCTATTGGATTAGGTCACATTCATATTACTACTCACTATATATGGTGGGTGGAGCCACACCTTATTTCTTGTATTCCTATACATTTGGACTTGCCACATACAATGGATCCTCTAGTAGTGGTTGATTATTAGTCATAACATGCTAGGAAGCTAGGGGTAGTGTTGGTGTGGGAGTATCAATGAAAAAACATAGTATTCATCCACATCAAGTGAGACCTTGGATTGATCAGTCTTGATAGCAGAAGGTAGCTATGCCTAAGGTTGAGGAGGTGAATGTGATAGATGTAGATATGGATGTTACATAGGGTGAGGATATGGATGTGTCTACTATTGAACAATGGTAGGTATTATTGTTTCCACCATGATCACCGATGATATAGAGGCATCATTGGGTGTTAGTGAAGACATAAGAGGGAGAAAATACACATGGATATCCTATAGAATAAGCCATATATAGTTATTCTATAGAGTGATAGATTTGGAGATAACCATGACATACACTATTTTATTACTATAGGTTTTTTAGTTACTTCTAGGTGGGATACATTATAGGTGCTTGGTGGTCTTTCTGATAGGGAGACCATTATTAGTGATACTATTATTAGTAAGCACTGGTTTATGTTTTGAGTATTTGATACATGATTAGTTTTATAGTTATATAAACTTTGTGTAGATAAATTATTTGAGATTTGGATATATGTGAGATCTAATGTACATTTGGTTTTTATTTTTAGATACTACTAAGGATGATTTTAGATTATGTGTAGTAGTTTGGGCCACACACCATGATATTTTGGACGGGGTGTTATTGCATCATGATACTACCACCATGGTGGATCATGTTATACCATCTACCTAGGCTTATGTTATTTGACTTTTGTTAGTTTTCTAGGTAGTACAAGAGATACAAATATGAGTAAATGGTTTATAGGTACCCCTTAGATTCAGATATGGAAATCCATGAGCCTAGAAAGCATTAGCCTAGGAGCGAGTTGTGTATATGGCCACTAAGAGAGAGTTGGGATGTGTGCAATCCTAGGTGTCCAATATACAAGGGAAGATTGATGGTCTTATATCTTGTACATGCTCATTATAGAATAATATTTAGAGGGGATAGTCACAGGCATATATGAGTAGTGTCACTCATCCACAAGATAGACATGATGGAACACAATGTTAGAGTTGTTGATATTGTATCAAACTCTTGACATATATGGATATGTATATTTATTGGTTTATGATTTTTATGTGTATCATAGATGTATGAATGTATTTATTTTCATTGTATCACATGTGTTATAATTTTTATATTTGCTATGGGAAAATATATGATGTATTATTTTTTTCTAGTATTATGTGAGACACATGCATGGTTAAAAATAAAAACATAGAGTTTGGAAGAGTATATAAATAATCATAAAATGTAAGACACACTAAATCACGATGGTAAATGTGTTCAAATTTTTTTGAATAAATATAGTAAATAAAAATGGTAAAATTAAGTAAAAATAGAAAAAAATTGTAATAGTGTAAATAAAATGCACCAACTCAAAACAGGATAAATTATACTAAATCAAGATGGGAAGTATGAGAAATTTGTAATAAATATGGAAAACATGTTATAGAAAATGTTTTAAAATTATATATGAAAATAAATCTCACCAAATCAGAACAAGATAAATCATACTACATCAAGATGGGAAGTATGATAAATTTGTAATAAAATGGAAAACATGTTATATCAAATGTTTGAAAAGTATAAAAAACTAAAAATAAAATTTTTATAGTTATTTGTGTGACTAATGGTATGGAAGTTTTTAGGAATATTTTGTGAGGAAAGATTGGTCTTATCCATGGTCATATACTACAAATCACAAAGGGAATGCCACTAAGGTGGATAATAATATGGAATGTGATTATAGTGAGCAAGGATACATTTGCGAATAATGTTTGGTCCTATCCAAGGTATTATACTACAACCTAAAAATTTAATAACTCTAGGAGTATGATCAATTAACAAAGCGTATTCATCAAGGGGGAATATTTGGACTGTTGGAGTCAATAAAAGGAGTGGAATAAGCATGACATAGGTTTTTATAATGAAACCTTAGTATAATTGAGGCATACTAAGAATATACGAATTCACTAAGAATTTAGTGACCCTCAAATGCAAAAGATATTTATTCACACAAGACATAAAACTTTATGGGAAAATAAGTGGAGTATTAAGGCCAAGTAATGAATTTTATGTATACAATAAAATTAAAATGGACCTACTTTCTCACAACTTGTTCCCCATTCCTTAAGACCCCTTACATAGTCATTAGTCTACTGCAAAGATTGGGTGCTTGTGTGAGAAATTAGGTAGCACTATAGATAATTTTGAATTCTCCTATCCAATATACTATCCTACCATACCCAAATGGTTCTTGAATATATTATGAGGCCAACTGTGGAGTTTGAGATTTGATTAGGAATAGAATATGTGCTATGAATCATGTCTTTTGTTGTGATTATGACTTTTTGATTTTGATTTTTGTCTTTTGATCATTGTCTTTTATTTTAAATGATTTGGATTTTAAATTTTTATGGCTTTTGTGGATAACCAAACATGAATGATAAGAGTGACATACATAAATTATCTTTAGGTTTTAGTTATATAAAAAAAAGATATCTAGAGATATGATTGACTAAATAATTTAGGCTTTCCTATAAGATAGTATGTGATATCAAACCTCAACCATATGTGAGCTTAATATGAAAAAGGAAATAAAATGAATAAATATAGATCAAAAGAGATCTATGTATATATTGATATACTAATAATTATGCTTGTTAATTGATCATATGGTAAAGATAAAATATTATGGGCATGAGGGTTTGATAACCAAGTCACAATAATAACTATCTTTGTTTTAACTAAAAATAAAAAACAATAATAAAATAAAAGAGGGAAAAAGTAATCCATGTGAAATAATTTAAGCTATAAATATAAGTTAAAACTTATAAGGATAGTCCATAAGAGATCATAAAAAAAGATATAGATATATGAGACCAAAGTAAAATGAGAATCAACATATCCAATGTATAAATAATTATAAATCAAGGCCAAATAATGTAATAATGTGATAAATAATATGATATAACACTATGATGTTTTCATAAATATTAATAAATATCACTACAAATATCATCCATAACATCAGATACATCATTATGTAGTTGAATTATGGCATTAATCAGAGTCTTATCAATCTTCTCAAAAATTCATAAAAAAATAATTCCTTATATATCATCTCTATAGAAAAATTAGGTGTGAGAGAAGAATGATGATGCTCATGAGGCACCTCCTATGTGGGATACTCAATGCAAGGAAAGGATGTCAGAATGTGACTAGTGTCTTTAAATCTTTGAGGATATGTAGGCTATGGGAAAGGGGAAGCCCTTGCCCATGGATGACTTGGAAAAGGAGGTTGATCTAGTGAAGGCATATGTCATATAAAATCATAATGATTCTATTGAATTACTCAACATCTATCAGTATGGTGTGTAGTGCACTAAAGCCAAAGATAATATACATCCCCATATTTAAGTATGTACTTTGAAAGTATTTTATGAGGTGGCATAGTGTTGTATTGAGGTTGTCTATGATTGGATGTAGTGTATCATTATATTTATTGAGCTATCAATAATGAGTATAAAAATGGCTATATGTACCATAAAAGAAACAGATACATCTATTAGTAGACATTGAAGGTCTACTAGTTGAAGTAGTAAAGGAATATGACTATTTTTGTTTATGTGTACTAAAATCATTTATCTAATGACTAGAAAATCTATGTATATCATAGTAAGGCTCATATACCCATCATGTTGGTATAGGATCAAGCTTAGGTATTGGTATAATACCATCACCAAGAAGGGAAGAAGTTGGAGTGGGATTTGGACAAGGATCAGCTATGGAAAGAGTTGATCTCGAAGTGGGTTAGTGTAGTGTGGTTGAAATCTTAGGAGGAAATAAATTGAAAGGATCATGGAATATATTAAAATGGTAAGGTCCTATCATGGCATAGTCCATAATCATATTATGGATAGGTTTAATAGTGACTGGAGGTGTAGTGGGTGTGTGCTCCATATTTGACTTGTGAACATTAGAGGAAAAATTAATATCATGTACTATAGTAAGGTAAGGAACTACACGAGTAGAACTAAGTGATTGTTATAAATAAGAGAAATATTTAAATACCTCTACATTTTTAGATTGAATAAATCTAGATAAAATTGTGTCATCTAATGTATAGCCATCAAAATAATAAGGTGTATATAAGTCAATAATACATGTGTCAATTATTTAATAAATTGAAGAAGCATGGTGAATATAATTTTTAGTTTTGGTTAGAGTAATTGGTATTTCATCATAGTATTTTTTATAGGATCAAGGTTAGAGAGGAGGTAATTGAGAAATTATGTTAGAAGAGAGATCAAAAATTTTAATCTTTAAAAGTATCTCATATTATTCATCACCATCTGAATCTAAAATGTTAGGTGGAATGTTTATTATTAATTCATGATGACCATTATAACCTATATTAGAGTTGATGAGATAATTAAAACATTTTTATTCTTGAAATGGAATGTTAGGTAAGGGTTCAAGGGTAAGTATTCTAAAAACACCTCATTCTTGAAATTATTCAAAATTCCAAGGATTCATATCTCCTTGAATCTTTTATATAAAAACATTATTGGTAAATTTAACACATTGGCATGCGAACAAGGTAGCTTCTCTCATATGATGTGTCCAAATTCAACTAAGTAAGATATTATAGGAAATTGGAAAGTTAAAGATCATAAATGAATAATGATGGTAGTAATAGTAATAGGAAGACAAAAACAACCTAAAGGATGTATTTGTCTTATATCATATCCTTGAGATGTACTTTGTGTGGATTTAATATTACATTCATAATATCCAAGTGTTTTAATAAAATCAGTGGAAGCAACATAAGTACCTAATACTTCATTGATTAAATCACATTTGACTTAGATATCTCCTATTTGTACACTAATGCATAAGGAAGGGGTTAATTCCCATGAAGAAATATCTCATTGGGAATAATAGAAGAGATAGGAAATTTGATTGAAAAATAATTATCTATTATTTCATCAATGTGGATGAATATTTCTTCACACTATTAGAGAATTCAATCTTTAGATCCTAATATAATGGCTTATTTTCCCACGGGTAGAGGATGAGGGATGTTCACTTTGCATATTAATTAAACTATTAAATTACAATAACTAAGGAAAGTCCTCATAGGTTATAATAAATAATTTTGGATTGAAAATAGGAAAGTTTTGCTATGAGATCCCATTCATCCTAACCTGTTAGATGATTATTGGATAATAGTGCATAATCTTATAATAAATCCATTAAAGGAGGGGTGGACATGCATTGAATTATTTTTTGATAAGGAATATGTGTTTTAAGTTTGGTTGAATTAAGTTGATCTATCTTAGGTGATGTGGTTATTTCTTTATGTTTTTCTTGTGTTTGAGTTGAAGAAATAGGAAGTGAAGTTTGAGGGACATATACTTGAGGTATCTTAATTGGAGGAGTAGAGCTTATACTAATTTTATGATAGGTATGGTCATTTTTTATAATTTTAGGTGATACTTGTGTGTTTTTTGGCTCCACGTGCCCCAATTATATGAGATGTGATGGGTAAGCATCGTAAACAATGCAAAACTTTGTAAAATTGTGATGGTTAGAGGTTGGATATTGATCAATATAATAATATACTCTCCTCATATTATTTATGTTGACCACATTCTCATTCTTTATGTTAATATCTATAGTAATTTCAATGTTATTGTTAGTAAGGTTAGGTTGATTAGTGTTCTCTTGATGATTAGGAAGAGGATCTTTATAGATATATAAATGAGCATTGGATTTATTAAAATATTCATTTTTAGTTTTGCATTCATGAGCTTTAAATTTTATTTCATAATATTATTGACATTTATGTATAAGTGATTCATGGTCAAATTTGGGTCCACAAAGATAATCCATATCAATATTTTCCAATTGGCGATAAGTTTCATGAGAATGACCCCAATTTACTTGAAACCAACAAATTTTTTGGGGATCATAATTGTGTTTCATAGGACATATAGGATTAATATCTCATGGTGAAGGTCATGGAAGATGATTTTGAAAATTTTCTAAGGAAAGAGGTTTGTGTACATCCATATTATATCCTTGAGAAAATGTGGAATTGGGATGAGAATTACTATTTGTTGGAAGTGGAGGAACATGATCCATTTTAGTGTTTGGAGAAATAGCTTGCATGGTGTGTATATAATCATATGTATCTATAAAACCATCATTTATTTCATGTTATTTTTTAGCTTTTACAAGCATGCAAGTTCCTATTGGATGGTGGTAAGATACAAATTGATGTATAAGGAAATATTAATGTTTAACTTCATCAAGGGCCTCTTCCAAAGTTTTTAGGGAAAGAGTCTTAATGCATTATTTTAATTTAGGATGAATAGCATTATTGAATAAGTGAAACAAGTTCTCATCTGTCATATTATGCTTATGTTTATTAGATAAGGCTTTCCATGATTTAATGAAAACTTGTGCCAATTTGGATTCTAATTATTTACAGTTGATAAAATGGGATAAGTTATTTTTAGGAAGATTACTAGTTTGGAATTCTTGAACCAATGCATTGACCAAGTCTTCTAAACTAATTATGGAATGGGTTTTAAGTTTATTATACCAATATAAAGCATCTTCTTTTATATTTTTAACTAAGATATTGGTGGCAATGAATGTATTAGGTTTAACCCAATATTTTTATAGATTTCCAAAAGTTTAAATTTTCAAAGTAGGATCCATAGATCCATTATAAGTGATAGTGGGAATAATACCCAATATGTCAATGTTATAATTTGAGTCACAAGAGTCTCATTTTGCAAGTGTTTAATATTTTTTTAAATAATCAGGGGTTTTATACATAATATTTTAACACTTTATCAATTACTAATGCTTTCTCTCTTTTAGGAACCCATTAAGTCTCAAACTCTCTAAGTGCATGCCTTAAAGTGTGTAATGAGAAAGAGGTGGTAGACCATTGGTGATTCAAAATATTTTTGTCCCCTATACCACCACTTGGAATCAACACAAACCTCTCCTATATATTTACCTAAGCTTTGACACCTCCCTTACACACTCCTCAAATAAATTCACCACCTCAAATAGGCCCTACCTAAGCCAAAACATATTTTTGTCATTTACCAAGTAAATTCATCCTGGGTCAACCCTATTCTTAAAATATAATCCCATTAAGGGATTAGGTTGGCCCCAACTAACCTATTCCAAGACCTAATTGCTTTACTTATTAAAGAACAAGGTCGATTGGGTCAACTCTATTGGATAAATTTTTAAAATAGTTTAAGGTTATATCCACATATATAAACACATAATTTTCATAAAGAGAGATACATATTCATTTATTTGTGCATATACTTATCCACCATTATACTTGAGGAGCCATTGCTTAGGGTTTCATATTACACTTGGAGATAATAATCTCACCTTGTGGGAGAAGTATTCTGGATACATAAGAGAAGTTAGGTAACCTAGATCTAACATATATTTGTTATCCTTATAAAATCTAATAACCTCTTTTAAACCACCATTGGCTAAGGGAGAGATTGAGGCTTGATGGGTTCATCTTCAAGGTAAGTATCTTTAAGTCTTGTTATTTTTTATTAAGTAGATAGATTTGCATTTATTACCTTATGAATATGTTTCTCTCTCTATGCATTAGGATTACCTCTAAATTAACTTGAGTAGATATATTCTACTCATGTTTAATTTTATGTTTATTACCCTTATTTTTTGCCACATGCTTTTTTCAGCACTAAATTAGATTTATTTTACTTTATCATTTACATTGAAAAGAAAACATATGACCTAGCTAGGGTTATCATGTGGTATTGCTTTACTAGAGATTTTGGAATGATCTCTAGTGATATTGTGTGGTAAGGGACTCCTTAGTTAGGTCTATTAGGTCCATATTGATCATGACTATGATTATCTAAATGTGCCAAAAATTGGAAGGGATAGTGTGATTTATCTTATTTGAGCTAGGATTGATTTTTAGATAAGCTTCACTTTCCCTTGTATAAATTCTAGTAAACCTGATGTGAACTAACACTTATAGGTTTTCCTTCATACCTTCATTTATTATTTATTTATTTTTTACATCACTAGATCAAATCTATTGACTCGGTTTAACATTTTGTGCATATGTTTAACACACATTTGCTTCGATTGATTCTATATTTATTTGTGCAGGTCATCTTGAACATAAGTAACTATATTGATCTTTCAACTTAGTTCATTGATTTAAATACAGGTCTCCAAACTTAGTTGACTCATCTGACTCTATTAGCAAGATAAAAATATTAATCTAAATGACATTATTAAAAAAACAATTTCAACATCTTTAGAATCATTAGGATCATTCTTACCATCTTAATTATATTTTTTATTCATTATAATCCTATTTTCATATTTTTCAATCTATAAAATTGTAACTCTATAGCAAATTAGGTCGACTATATTGACATATTTTATAGCTTGATTTACTACCTAGAAGACTCACTCAACTCATTTGAATATTTTCTTCTAGCTCTTTCTTCAATAGACAACATCAAACTAATCAATTATATTTTATACTATTTGCATACTTGGTCATCTGAACTGACCTTGTACTCTTTAATCAAAGGAATTAACTCATCTTGTTAGTAATTAATTCACTTTTCATTTTGTTACTAGTTTTCTGATAATAGAACACATACTAAATGGGAGGTTTTACTTTATCAATTTAGTAACACTATTTTTATTTTATTCAAACACTTCCAAACCACATAACATAAAAAAAAATCATTAAACAAATTTTACCCAAGGTTTACATACCTAGATTTGATCACCAAGGGGGAAGCTAACTCAATTTTTTGGTTGAGTATAAATACATGGTTAATTGTATATACTGGTAAAGCACTTGACACCCTTATCATTATAGGATTATGAATTAAGAGGGTAGGCCCTAATACCAAGCTAGTACCATCACCAATGTATATCCATTTCATCCTTAACTACCTAAAAACATCCTTAGATTGATTTTATATTTCCTTCTTTATAGACAACTCTCTATCACATTTATTTATAAAAAGTATAATTTAAAACACTCAAGAATGAATATATAGATTATAATTTCTATTTTTTTTTCTTTCTCTTTGATAATTATATATTGTATTAAAAAACTTGTATCAAGAAACATTGGTACAAGGTCTATGTAGTGTGACACAATTGTATCAACTAGATTGATATAATTATTTTTGTGTTTATTTCAAATATTCTACAAAATAACACTAGATCATTTGTAGTCATAATTTTTAAAACTAGTCTTTTCCTTCAACACAGTCAATTTTCTTGATGGTGTCTCTTACACTCTTTATTTTCCCATAGAAAATAATCACTCTATTTGAACCAGTCTCTTATAGACTAATTATTATTTTCCTTCAGCACACATTCTATCTATATGACTATGTGTCTTTTATACTCCCTTAGTTTCACCATCTACAAAACACAATCGACCAGTTTGATTGTGTCTTTTATAGTCTATCATGTTTACTATCCTACAAGACTATAACAACTAGTTTAAACCAATTGACCTTCATTTTTACCAAGTTTTTAATTTTCCTACTTCATCATGAATTTATTGATTAAGGATAATACAAAATTAAATCAAATAAACATGATGATTTTTACCAATCCCAATAGGTTTACTAAGACACATCTTGTGGCACCCACTATGGATCAAAGGAATTTCCATGTTACCACCCACACTACCAACTATAAGACTCCTCCCCATTATTTATCAACACTCAACCCCTTATTTTCTTTATAATATGAGCATGACCTTGAGCACACAATTTAAATTCCATTTTTAATCAACAAAATCCCTAAAGAGAGAGGAAAAGATGTTACAACCATCTATAATCTCTTGATGGGACCTCTTATAAGAGAACCCCATTCACCTTCCCCTACCTTTTCTCAAGGATTTTATGAATCCCTTTCTTTGAATCACAACTTTTACCATCTATAATGTCAACTTCCCACCTATAACATCATCCTTTATGTCTTCTTCAACCTCCATGCCAAGTATTTCTACCAATATGATAGTTTTAACTTTTAGTGGGGCTATTGAAAATACCCACATCCCTAACCATGAAACTAATGCTTATTTTACTACCAATGCTTCTTTTGATACCAATGATACTCATTCCACTAGTGTGATGCATGCTACTACCTCCTTGCACACTCATAATGCATCTCAAGCTCTTACTGCCTCACATAATAATAGTGCATCATATGTTTCATCCACTATCCAAAATGTTACTCAAACTAATCAACTTATATTACAAATTCTTAACCAAATGCATACTTTTAAAAATAATAATGCAAATTAGATTATGTAAATACAAAATCATCTCAAACATCTCCAAAACCAATCTCATCATGTTTCATAGGGAGCACAAAATCCTAATGCCTTCCCACCCCCCCTTAGGGATTCCCATGGTAACCTCATACCACAACCTCCAATTATCAACAAAACTATCAAACATTTATAAAATGAAAATCTAGTACCTCAAATTTCTAAAATTAAAATAGGAGGTGTCACCCCTACTATCACTTATAATGGATCTACTAATCTTACCTTGCATCTAAAAATATTTGGTAACCTTTACAAAGATTGGGTTAATCTTAATAATTTCACTTACACTAAAAACTTGGATAAAATTTTTGTATGAGATGCTTTATATTGGTATAATCAATTAAAAACCAACTTTATTACTAGCCTAGAAGACTTAGTCAACTCACTAGTCCAAGAATTCCAAACTAGTGATATTCCTAAAAATAACTTAGCTCATTTCATAAATTGTAAATAACTTGAAACTGAAATGGCATAAGTATTCATCAAATAATGGAAACTTTCATCTAATAAATATGAGCATAATATGGTTGATGACAACATCTTCCACTTATTTACCAATGTTATATACCCTAAATTATAATATTGTGTTACAACCCTTTCTCCAAAAACTTTAGAAGAAGATCTTGACCAAGCCAAATGACAAGACTTCCTCATGCATCAATTTTAAATACCTCAACCTATAATAATAACTCACATTCTCATAAAAAATAAAAAAATCATGAAACCAGTGATGGAATTACTGACACTTATGAAACCTTTCACACCATCCAAGCTATTGCTCCAAAAAACACCATGGAGGAGGTTCCTCCCCTTAATAATAATTCTAATCACACTCCCACACTTTTTCAACACAACCATACTAATTTTTACATACTATTTTCCCTATAAAAAATTCAAAAATTTTCTTCCAAGACCTCTACCATGATATCTTGACCCCATTCATCTTATTAAATCATGGTATGATCCAATAAAAAAAAATTAGTTTCATGTAAGTTAGGTTAATTCTCATGATATTTATATACAATTAAGAAATACTTCTATGGATTTTCTTATTAATCTTAACTTTTACCATGAATCCCTTATTCAAAAACATCAACAAGATTATGACATAGCACTTAAAGCTCATGAAATGCAAAATAGAAATCAAACATTAAACCAAGCTAATGCTCATTTAGCTATCTACAAGGATCCCCTTCCTAACCACCAATATAACATTGAACAACCTAACCCTATTATTAAAAACATTTAAACTATTATATAACTTAACATTAATGATGAAAATGTGGTTAATATGACTAATATAATAAGATTAGTTGTTTTTATTGATTTAAATCCAACACCTACATATCACACCTCTCCAACATTATACATCATTCAAGACATTTCCCCATCCCATCTCATGAAATTGGGACAAGAAGAACCAATACCCATACAAGCACCACGTCTAATAACACACATTGAGCATACACCTCATACCATTGATATAACATCTACTCTTTCCCCAACTTACATACCACAAAACAACATACCTCAAACTTCTAATACTATTTCTTCTACTCAAACCATAAGAAATACCTCAACTAACCATTAATCACCTGAAGTCACTAAACCCACTTGAAACCAACCTAAACCAAACATACCCTATCAACACAAGTTTAATTATAACTCCAACCCTCCTTCCCAAGAGTTTTTGCAACACTATGCACCTATATCTAAAAATCCTCTCATGGGTTATGATGAATGGGATTTTATTGTATAACTTTCTCATCTCCCATCTCAAATGTTGGGAAATATGGAAGCACACAATTGCCATATACAAGCAACTTACATGCAGAATTAAACCAGAATCACAAGTAACTAGAATTCAAAAACAACACAGAATATGAGAGACAATACACAATTGTATTAATACTCTACCAGAAGGAAATACAATAAAGAATATTGCCACAGTTCTTCTTTCTTACACACCTCTAGGGCTCCCACACCTCTAGGGAATAAACAGTAAATCTTCCCTCAAAGCTCTCTCTCTTACGGTCCCAACACACAACTCAAACACAGAGTTGGTGTTCACCTCCAACCAGTCAGTATCCACTACTACCAGTACACCAGTGCTCCACGCACTCCACAAGTGCTCCACGCACTCCAAGTACACAAACATACTTCAAGTAGATCTCTCCTAAACTACAATAACCTGTAACCCAAATGATCTCACTTATGGAAGGATCTTCCTTGCCTTCCTCTTTGCTCTCTTTTTGAGTACACACTATACTCCAAGTAGATCCTACCTAATCCTGCTCCCTATTATGTTGTTGTCCTCCCTGATCTTGCACACATACAAATCAATCTAGTTCTGCACACCTGCCAACCTAGATCATGCACACACATACACCTGCAGATCAATGATCTTACCATGTAGATATCCTAACGTAGCCATGCACACCTGCTGACCAAGATCCTACACAATTGAATAACCCTTCTGATTCTCCAAAACCAACACCCACACTTGGCACTACTATGGAACTAGGAGGAACACCCTTGCTCACTTCACACACAGAAGGAGCTAACTTTGCTCAATTCAAACTAGAACACTTTACAATATATCCCATGAGTCTCTTAAATAGATCTCATGCAAACAATAATTAGACATCTAATTACAATAATTAGATCTACAACTTCAAGTCTAAATTTAGCTCTTGACATGCAAACACTTGGTTTGTTAACTAACTGCTCGTAAAACTTCCAGTTCTAAACCACACAAGTGACCGACATTGGTCCCTGTCTACTTGGAGGTTACCGACATCGGCCGATCCCTAACCGGTGTCATTTGCTTCTCTTCACTAACCTGACTGATGTTAGCTGATCATATCAATGCTAGTTGCTCTGCAACTTAACAACCTTCAGCAACCTCCTCCCCTATTTGCATTAGTGAAGCTTTTAGCTCCACAACCTAACAATCTCCCACTTGGAGATAAACAATTGCACTGTACATGTACTTATACCCCATCTAATCTATTTCTTGGCTTGCATCCCTCTTCAAGATGAATCCTGAAGACCAACCACCACACAACCTATGGTGCACATCCTGTCATCCAAGTAACTTGCTGCATCTGCATCTACAAACACATGTCAAAAAGAACCTGACCCTGCATAGCATGTATACCTGCTGCTAGTCCCTCTCAGATACCTAAGAATCCACTTCCCTGAATTGGCTCCTAACTCTCTGATAGCTCCCACTGCTAGGAAAACTCAGGTCTATACTAGACCTCATGTGATTTCGGACACTGAATTATCCAGCCCTTACTGTGCTCCAGTTCTACATCCTATGTATTGAACCTCACTAACACCTGATTCACATCAGCTCCCACTAGAGACAAAATCAACCTATGATCTCCATGTCTCTCATGCCAAAGAATTTTGCTGCTCCAAATTCCTCATGACATGCCACTGAACTAACCTTACCTTTAGCTCAACAAAACCCTATATGTCCAAACCTGCTAGCTAGCATACCATCCACATACAGTAACAAGATAATGTAGCTATCATCATCCACCTGTCAAAACCTGTACCACTATCCTACAACTTCCTCAAGACCATATGACCTAGTCTTCCATCTCACGTGTCTGTTCTCTCTATTCTTTAACTAAGGTATCCATTCATCTCTATGCTTTCATACCAGCTAGTAACCCTACCAAATCTCTCACTTAGTTTTGCATTCTCATCATGCCATGCTCCCACTATTTCCTGGATCCTTCCTACTCTGTAGTCAGCAACTAGTATAAAGAAGAATAACAATGAATTTGAGGCTTACTTACACTTTCAATCCTTGCCATGGGCGTTTGAGACTCCTTGACAGCTTATTGTCTACCCAAAATCTGTTACATTGACCGACCTTGGTCACTACACAGTCTACATCTGACCAACATTGGTTTTCATGCACCTGTCCTGACTACCAACTCTACTGATGTTGGTGTCCCTGTTACCGATGTCGGTCTTACCTATTGATGACGTCAGTCCTCCTGATCGACATCGGTCTTACCCTGCCTGACATCACCAGCTTTGGTTTACACATGACCAACATCAACACCTGTCTATTCGATGCCGGTTCCTCTTGATCGATGCTGGTACCTGTGTTTTCCTGTGAGTGATGACTTTTTACCCATGAGCTTTCTTTGAATCAAATCCCTATCCAAACTGCTCTGCTCAGAGTTACTCAGCCTTCTCCACTGATCTCTATCTGCCATCTCCTCCATAAACACCAAGGCTTTCTAGTTCTTAAGCCTGTTAAACACATTTGAATTCCTCTTAAGAACATGCATCTCCTTTTTGCTCATGTGACCAAGCCTACAAAGCCACGTCTCCACAACAGAAGAAGAATCAGTAATATAAGCAAGTAGATAAAGAGTACCTACTTTCTTACCACCAGCTAATTCAAGTGCATCCGCTATGAGAGTTCTTGTGCATCTCTCATCACCCAAATTTTTTGAAGAAATTATCCATATCTTTAACATTGGGACCTACATGACCTCCTTCAACACCCATGTGTTGGCTGCCTACAATTTCAACTTCACTTCCCCTTTGCCAATTCTTTGGCAAGGCACACCAGCCCCTAAATAAATCTTTCCAAAGTCTCTAAAGACCTTACCATGAAAAGATACTTTATTTCAGACTGCATGGAAAGAGGCAATAGAATCTATAAAACAAGATTCTACTTTATCCAAGAAACATACCAGAGCATCATGTGCCACATCACCTACAACATCTACTTCTTCAGTTCCTTCATGATGATTTTCCACAAACCAACAATTTTTATTTACCTGCTCTTTCTTTCCATAACATCATAAGTGACCATTCATGCTATTCAGTTTCTCCATTCGTAGCTTACTTTCTTCTATCATTGCTATACTCCCACTCAATCAGTAACCCCTAAGAGTGACCTGTAACCAAACACAAAATCTGCTTCTTGTAACCTTAGCTCTAATACCAACTATTGGGAAATACGAAAGCACATAATTGATTATCGTATACAAGCAACTTACATGCGGAATTAAACCAAAATCACAAGTAACTAGAATTCAAAAACAACACAGAATATGAGAGACAATACAAAATTATATTAATACTCTTCCAGAAGGAAATACAACAAAGAAGATTGCCACAGTTCTTCTTCCTTACACACCTCTAGGGTTCCCACACCTCTAGGGCATAAACAGTAAATCTTCCCTCAAAGCTCTCTCTCTTACAGTCCCAACACACAACTCAAACACAGAGTTGGTATTCACCTCCAACCAGTCAGTATCCACTACTACCAGTACACCAGTGCTCCATGCACTCCATAAGTGCTCCATGCACTCCAAGTACACAAACATACTTCAAGTAGATCTCTCCTAAACTGTAACAACCTACAACTCAAATGATCTCACTTATGGAAGGATCTTCCTTGCCTTCCTCTTTGCTCTCTTTCTGAGTACACACTGTACTCCAAGTAGATCCTACCTGATCTTGCTCCCTGTTATGTTATTGTCCTCCCTGATCTTGCACACTTATAAATCAATCTAGTTCTGCACACCTGCAAACCTGGATCATGCAAACACATACACTTGCAGATCAATGATCTTACTTACCATGTAGATCTCCTAACGTAGCCATGCACACCTGATGACCAAGATCCTACACAATTGAAGAACCCTTTTAATTCTCCAATACCAGCACCCACACTTGGCACTGCTGTGGAACTAGGAGGAACACCCTTACTCACTTCACACACAGAAGGAGCTAACTTTGCTCAACTCAAACTAGAACACTTTACAATACAGCCCATGAGTCTCTTAAATAGATCTCATGCAAACAATAATTAGACATCTAATTACAATAATTAGATCCACAGCTTCAAGTCTAAATTTGGCTCTTGACATGCAAACACTTGGTTCATTAACTAACTGCCCGTAAAACCTGTAGTTCTGAACCGCACAGGCGACCGACATCGGTCCCTGTCTGCCTGGAGGTGATCGACATCGGCTGATCCCTGATTGATGTTGGTTGTTTCTCTTCACTAACCTAACCGACATCAGATGATCAGACCGATGGTTATTGCTCTGCAACTTAGCAACCTTTAGCAACCTCCTCCCCTGTTTGCATTAGTGAAGCTTTTAGCTCCACAACCTAACATCAGATACCATTCTTAGAGCTAATTAGAACTTTTCCCCACCATTTAAAATGCCTAATGAGATTATTATTTAAAATAAACATCCATTATCCTCATCTTATAGGTTAAGAAGCTACCTTATTTGGATTTGTAGATATCATACATCAATAATGTGAAGAGATGTCCATCCATGTTGATGAAATAATGGACACTTCCCTCTAACTTAAATTTACTATCTCTTCTATGATTCTTGATGAGATACTACCTCTTGTAGATGATCCTCCTTTATTAATTAGCATCAAATATGTGATATCCAAGTTAAACATGCTTTAATTAATGAAGTTTCTATAACTTGTGTTGCCTCCCTTGAATTTATTAAAACACTTATATATTCTAAATGTAATCTTAAATCCACATAGTATATGTTAAGTATTTGAAAGAAGATAAATTCATCCCATAGGTTGTGTTTGGCTTACCATTACCATTCCTCCTATTACCATTAATGTGAAATTTTTGATCTTTAAATTACCACTTTCTTATAATATCTTACTTGGTCAACCTTGTACTCATCATATGAGAGTAATTTCTTCATCCGCATGCCAATTTGTCAAATTTACTCATAATGTCCCTATCTAAAATATTTAAGGGGACACAAGTCCTTAGAATTTCTAAAAATTCCAAGAATGTGGTGTCTTTAAAATACCCACCCTTGAACCCTTACCTAGTATTCCATTTCTAGAATCCCAACACTTCAACTATTTAGCTAACTCCACTAGAGGTTATAATGGTCATCCTAAAATAATTGGTAATATTCCACCAAACCTCTTAGACTTATATGATGATGATATATATGAGATAATCCTAAAGATTAAAGAAAATTGATCATAAAAATACATCATCACTCAAATTATTCCTTTTCTTTAACCTTGAAACCATTAGCAACACTCTGATGATATACCGATTACCTTAACCAAAACTAGACACTCCATTCACCATGCTTCCTTGAATAATAAAATAATTCCCACATGTACCATCAACTTCATACACTTGATTATGATGAATTTTATGCTTTAGATTGCCCATTTCTATTTGGTTCATCCATGTTATAATGTTGAAGTTATTAGATATTGCTCTTCTTTATTCCAGTCTTTTCATTCTTATTCTATCATTCCTTATTTTATAGTAAATAATATTAGTTTTTCTAATATTGTTCATAAGGTATAGATGGAACACTCACATGTACACTTATAGTAATAGAATATCCTCTCAATATTATTCTCATGGATCATCCTATGATAGGACTTTATCATTTTACCAGATATTATGACCCTTCAAATCTACTTCCTCCAGAGATGTTAACCACTGAGCTTAGACCCATTATAAATCTAGCTTTACCTATAGATGAGCCTAGTCTAGTTTTTTATCACATTCACCCTTCCTAAATGATGGTTTTATTCCCTTACCATAGCTTGATCCCTTACTTATACAATGGGAAAATCATCCTTATTGTGATATTCATAGATTTGTTAGTCATTAGACCAAAGATTACCATTTATATTAGTAGCCTTAGGCTTCTTCTTATACCCCTTCAACTAGTATACCCGCATAGTCTACTAATAGACATAATTTTTTCTTCCATGGAACACATAACCATTCTTCTACCCACTATCAAAAACTTAGGTAATACATCGACACATTATAGCTAGTCACTTCCCAACCCAAAGACAAGACCATACCTCCTACCAAGATACTTATAAAGTACATACTTAAATACATGGAAGTCTATTATCTTTAGCACCAATTTTATACCCATCATACTGAGATATGTTGTGTTATCTAACATCATCTATGGGATTTCCCATAGTCAACACCATCACTAGTTATTCCTTCTCCTATAGGTCATTTGTGAAATAAGGCTCCTCCTTCTCTATCAGTTTTACCTCCTCCTAGATCCATAGATACCATTCCCATCAAGACATCCATTCCTCACATTTAGTATCCCACACATGAGATACCACATGAGCATTACTCTTATTCTACACCTATCTTTTTAGTTGAGATAATATGGAAGGATGTCTTTTCATAACTTTCCATTAAGATTGATGAGACTCTAGCTAACATCAAAATTCAGTTACATAGGGATGTTTTAGATGTTATGGATAACATTTATGGTTAAGTATACCAGTATTTATGAGCATGACATTGTATTATTTCACATTATTCTATTTTATTATTTGGATTGGATTTGTGATCCATTTATATATCTTATACTTTTGACTATCTATCATAAATGATTTCACTTATTTATTTTTGCATGAACAACTATATTATGATTTATTTATTTTGCATGGTTTCATTATCTTTCATTTTTATTATGGATTATTCTCATTCTTTTCATGAATGAAAACTTATGTTTATGATTTCACTTCTTTCATGGATTCTTTTATTTTCTCTATAATGATTGGTTGTTATCTTTTACATTCAAATTAAGATAATTATTATTGTGACTTGGTTATACAACCCTTATTCCTTTAGTATCTTATCTTTACCATATGATCAATTAGCAATAAACACTTCTCATTGTACTTCTTATATATGTCAATTTATTTGATCTCCCTTTTCCCCTTATTTCCCTTCCACATACTAAAGCATACATATGGTTTTATCTTGAGAAGATTACATATTGGTTTATAGGTAAGCCTAAGTTGTTTAGTCATTAATATCTCTATTAACTTAGACTCCTTTAACCAAAGTCTAAATATCATTTGTGTGTTTCAATTTTATCATTCATGTTGGTTATTCTAAATCTATATGGAGGAGGAATCATAAAATCCATAAAAAAATTTAAAATCTAAATCATTTAAACAAAAGGTAATGATTCAAAAGGAAACATACCATCCAAAATTCTAATCACACCAAAATACATGATTTATTATATTTATAACATATCCTATTTCTAATTGAATCTCAAACTCCATAGTTCACCTCATGATAAAGCTGAGGTCCATTGGGGTGAAGTAGGCCAGTAGATTGGGATAGGATAACAAAAAAATATTTAAAAGCTACCTACTTTCTCACACAAGTACCCAATCTTCATAGTAGACAAATGAATATAGAAGAGGTCCTAAGAATAAGGAACTTGTTATGGGAAGGTAGGACCATTTTATTTTCCTTTTTCATATAACCTTTATGAGTTGATCTTAGTATTCCACCTATTTGCCTATATAGCTTTGTAGTTATTGTGAGAAGGTATCCTTTGTATTTTTATGGTCACTAGAATCTTAGTGCCTTTCCTTCTTACCTACTATGCCTCCTATTTACTAAAGTTTTCTCATCAAATTCCTATGTCATGATTTTTACACTCTTTATTTCATTATAATAATCCTTCTAGTTCCCCTTGACAAATATTATTTTGTTAACTAATCATATCCCCTAGGGTTTGACTTTGTGAATTGCAATGTAAGACCATGGATAGGATTAGGGTCTCCTCACAAATTATCACATCAAAATATTTTATTATTTTTCCCCTTATTATTTAACTCATTAATGTTTACCTTATGAGTTTTAGTGTAAGACCATGGATAGGGATAGGCTCTCCTCACAAATTCCAACATTAAAACATCTTTAAATTATTCCCACCTTTAACTCCACCTCATTTGTGTTCCCTTTATGAGTTTTATTGTAAGACCTTAGATAAGACCATCACCTCCTCATAGAATATTCTAATAACTAATACATACTATAACCAAGTCACAATAATATTACATGCTTCAAATTTTAGATAATTTGTGTTAAATTATGATTTACACATAATTTACATACTTCCCATCTTATTTTAGTATGTTTTATTCTTACTTCATAAGCACTTCACTTTTATCTTCTTATTTTATGATTGCATGTATGTTTAAAACCATTTTATTAAATTTATCATACTTTCCATCTTGATTTAGTATGATTGATTAATTTCATAGTTTGTTTATTTTTATACCATTCATTTTCACGTGTTTTCCACTTTATTACAAATTTTCTTACTTCCCAATGTGATACAATATCACTTATATTTGCTTAAATTTCATGCAATTCTTATACATGGTTTGAAAACACTTACTACCTATTACTTTACCATTTTTGGCTTCTTATATTTATTCATCTTTTGTTTTTACACATTTACCATAAAGATATAGTGTGCATTACATTTTATGATTATATATACTTTTCCGAATAACTTTGATTTTATTTTTTACCATGCATGTGTCTCACATAATGCTAAAAATCAAAACATACATCACATATTTTCCATAACATATAAAGAAAAGTAAAATGCATGTGCTAAAAATTAAGTAAATCCATCTAAAGACAAACACAAATCATAGACAAATAAATGTCCATATCAATAATATAAATGCAAAATACAATAGTTATAACTCTAAGGTTATGCTTCATAATGCTTATCTTATGGCTGAGCCACACTACCCATGGATGCCTATGACTGACCCCTCTAAATGGTACATTGTAATGAGGTGGTATAGGATCTCAATCTATCAACTTGTCCCTATAGATTAACCACATGTTCCTACACGTGTTCAAGTGTTATAGTGGTAACCATATGGGTGGCTCGTCCCTATGCCAATGCTTGTTAGGCTCAAGAATCTCCCTCTCCTACTCTTGAAGGTGAATATGAGCCATCTCCTCATATATGCAGACATAAATTATCCTCCCTCACCAATATAAACTAGCAATCATAAGTTGGGGCATATGTTACCACATGGTCTAATAAGGTGGACGGAACATAATGTGACAACACCCCATCCAAATTATCATGGTATCAGGTCATAATCATGGCTCCCCATATGATCTCCTCCATTATAGTACTTGTAAAATAAAAACCAAGTATACATAAAAACTTATATGTATGTATGTATGTGTGTGTATAACCATCTATCTATCACTAAATACATAAAAAAAAATGTAACTAGTGATCTATGTCAAAAACTTATTAATATTAAAACTTTTCTCACTAGTGCTAGTGTCTCTAACCATGGTATCCTTTTTATCTTAACCACTGAGGACCTCATATGTTATTTACTTCCATACAATTTCAAAACTTGGAGCCACCACCTAATCCCATCATGGTCCCCTCCTTAGTATCCTCTCTATCGACCAACTATGTCCCATAACCATTGTAAGATCACCATGTACAACTACTCAAACCTATGTCCCCTCTCACGGATGGTGCATTTATCCCCTATAAGCTTGATATAACTAGTATTAACCGTAGTATAGCTCCTCTCCTTCATCCTCACCCTCAACATCCATAATCATAACATCCTCTACACTATGCATCACTACCTCTTGCTATTGTGCCTACCCTGTCTATGGTATTTATCATTGAGGCCTAATAATAGGTATCTCTATAGGTACCCCTATGCCTCCTCTCCCTCTTATATTTATAGCATATTATGATTAATAAATAGGCACTAGTAGAGGGACCATTAGATGTGATAGGCCTATTTTATTGGGTATATGATCTACTAGGTGTGGCTCAAGCCATGAGTTATAATGGCTCATGATCTAAATACACACCAAACTAGTAGCCATAGTCACCCAATTCAGTCATATGATAGAAATATCAATGTACAACTACCACACTATCTGTCCTTATGTCATATTTTATAAATTTGGGACATGGGTCATAACACACACTACATGATCCTACATCTATTATACCACCTGAGGTAACCTATCATTGACCATATGGGGCAACTTAGCTAACCAATACATCAAAAATCTCTTATATATCCAAGAAATCAACAAAATGATGGGGCCCATCATCATCTACCTCTAGGTCAACATCCCATTCATATCATTCATGAGTTGTACCCAAATTATAGAGCCTAAATCATACAATGAACCCTGATATAGGATGGATTAACAGAAGGCTACTAGATAAAATGGTACCTTTCCATATAAATTATGACACAACACACATGTTGTCACAATTCCTATCAAGGCCTTTTAGATAACTATAATGGCCAAGAAATACATGTTAAACAAACTGACCTACAAACCAAAATAAATCCTATTTAAACCTATCACCTAATGATCTAGGAATTACCTCTCATCTTTTATATTTGACACATAACGTATGATAGTAGTCTTGACAATGGGAAATCCAAGCAAGGCATGGACATCCTCCAAGGTGATTCCCACCTCTATGGTATCCCCATCAAACTCCAATAAAAAAATGTTGGTCATTTCCTCCCACTCTCTTAGGAACATGACTAGATCAACATTATGTGGGATATTCCTCATCTCCATGATGCTTCCAAATCCCAAGTCAACTAACCATGATCGATATACATCTAATAATTACTCTGATTGATCTGTTATCCATGACAAATCAATAAGGTTTTAATATATATGTCACCTCTACTAAATATCAAATATTAGAGAATGTGCTAGATCTCGATGTCATAATAATAAAATGCATTCTTAAATATTATTAAAATACAAAAAATCTACTGCTTCATCAACCTATTTTTTTTATTTTTCCTTTTTGATACATAAGCAGCCCTTTTGATACTAAATCAGCCCTATCACCTCACTATCATACTAAGTAGGCCCACTGCTACATAGTTGGCCCATTCTTATAGACACAATGGGCCTTTTTGATACTAAATCAGCCCTTTCCTATCCTTTGCATACTATATCAACCTTATATAGTGTGAGAAGCCTCCCTTAACAAATTTTATTGGCCACCTACTATGTACTATATCATCCAAACTGTACTGTGTTAGCCATATATACTTTTCTAACTAAATCAAACCTCTGCTACATAATTGATCATCCCCAATGATAATAAATCAGCCCTTTATTATATATTTATCCACTTTGATTTATATTTCCATTTCTAATTGAGTCATCAGGGTTGACTATGCTCTTAGTTTGTGATGACTTTTTAATCATTTACATAAATGCCTTTAGGCATTTATTGATCTGATTCTTTCCTACCTAGTATTTCATTTGACCCCTAGTTCACCTAAAACATTCCAAGGTTCATTTTTGGTATCTACATTTTACCTAAGAACTATTTTTCTACATTTAGCTTAATTTAAATTAAAATTTCCAAAAAATCAAAATTAATGAATAACTTACCTGATTTACATTGTTATATTTTTTAGGCATCCTCCACATCAAAGCTACCATGTCCTCACTATGGTCACTCTTTGGGCTCAACTAGGTCTCTCAAAACACTATTTTATCAGAATAGCAAAGATAACAAATGAATTTATTTTCACCCTATTTGTATTTACTATTCCAAATTATTTACTTATAAATTATTCACCAATAGATTCTATTTTTCACCCATAACTTTGTTTCTACTCTTTTTCTGAACCGAAAGATATTCTAGAATATTGAGATCTCTACAAAAAATATTGATTCACTTATTTTACAAGTTTGCCTAATGTTCCTTACATTGGAGATCTTCACATTTATACTACTTAATTCATATTATATAGCACTAATGTAAGTAAAGGTGTGTATTTTTCAATTCCATCCTTTCATTTATCTTATTTGCTTCTTGTTATAATTTACTTAGCATTGTCTATTTTTATGTTATTTTACAAAATCACCTTCCCATGTTACAACTATGTGACATATGATGAAATTTGAGTAGGGCTTATGTAAACACATAATATTTTTAAACTTTATCAATTTTGATGTTTTTTCTCTTACAGGGACATGTCGAGTCTTAATCTCTCTAAGTGCAAGCCTTAAAAGGTGCACTAGGAAAGGGGTGGGTAGACCACTAGTGATTCACAATATTTTTATCCCTTATACCACCACTTGAAACCAAAACAAACCTCTCTTATACATTTACCTAATCTTTGACACCTTCCTTACACACTCTTCTAAGTAATTCACTACCTCAAATATACCCTACCTAGGCCAAAACCTATTTTTGTCATTTATCAAACAAATTCAACCTAGGCCAACCTTGTTCTTAAAATATAAGAGCATTAAGGGATTAGGCCATCCCTAGCTAACCTAATCTAAGATCTAACTAATTTATTTATTAAATATCAGGGTTGATTACACCAACTCTATCAAATAAAACTTTAGAAGAGTTTAGGGTTAGAGCTAGATTTATAAACACATCCTTTTCATCTTTTTCATGAGAGAGATAAAGATAATGATTTATTTGTGCATCTACTTATCCACCATTAAATTTGAGGAGACATTGATTAGGGTTTCATATTACACTTGGAGAGAAGAATCTTGTCTTGAGAGAGAAGTCTTTTGGATACATAGGAGAAGTCATGTAGCCTAGAGCTAACATATCTTTTTTATCTTTACAAACCACAAAAACTTATTGAAAAACACCATTCTCCAAGGGAGAGATTAAGGCGCGATATGATCATGTTTAAGGTAAGTATTATTAATTCTTTATTCTCTTTATTAAGTAGATAGATTTTCATTTTTTAGCTTATGAATACATTTCTCTCTCTGTGCATTAAGATTAAATATACATTGACTTGATTAGAGTTATTTTATGCATGTTTACTTTTATGTTTATTACCCCTATTTTATGCCACATGCATTGGTGAGCACTAGATTAGATGTACCCCTAAACCATACTTAATCAATTTCAATCTTTTCAATACTTTTAGTTTCAAATTATGTGCATTGTATATACTGTAACATGCCCTTGGTTAGAGGTTATCCACTAGTAATTCACTCAGGTTAGACTCAATCAAAGTCAAGATATACTATACACACCTAGGTACGCATTCTTTTCCTTTAAACTAGAAATTCCATTACTATATATTGGGGGAAATGTAGATGTTATTTCTAAATTATATAATACCTCAGTCTTCTACACTTGGCAAACTCAAACCTTGGTTGTTTCTCTCATTTCTAAGCCATAATTACTTTTAAAAATCTTGCATCTTCTCTATCTTGTACCCCTTAGCCTATCTCTTGGTCTAACCAATCTTATCCTGATGACCCATACCTACTATTTACTCATAATGATTATAACTACTTATCTTTCACCTCTTCAAGTTATGAGTCTATACTATTTTCATGTTCCCTTAACACTAGTGTCTGAGATAGACAACATAGGTATCCTACTATGATGTAAGTGTCTAGTTCCCTAAACTAATCTAATTTTTAAATGAAATATTTCCTAATGCTTGGTCTAAGCTCTTTAATGTGAGTTATTTATCTAAATAGATTGATTTAAATACAAGATCAACCCTAATTCATACCTCACATAGAAACATCTTACCTACTCACTAGGAAACTTACAAAAGGCATTCAATCAAGCATTTTTTTTTAAAACTCAAAAGGGGGTAAAAATTTATTAAGCACCAAACAAGATTCCAATTACAAGATTTTCTCCTGATCCACCAGTTGGACCAGCTTTTGACACATATTCACAAGAAGCATATTCAGTTCAGTGATATTCTAGGAAGTCCCATTCTCTGAGGCCCACTTGGCCAGAGTGTCCGCCACTCCATTCCACTCTCGGGGGATGTGTTGAAAGGAAATCAAATTTAAGGACTAACTAAATTGCCTAATCTATTGAATAATGACTTTTAAATTCCACTCAACCTTATCAAAATTATCCTTATTTAACAGATTAATCACTATTTGTGAATCCAACTCATAAATGACATTGAGATGACCGTGCACACAACAATTTTTCACAGCCTCCAGAATAGCCTCGGCTTCCATCTAATTATTTGTATTACAGCCTTTGTAAATGGAGAATAAAAATTGAATGATACCTGAGCTATCTCACCTGATTCCTCCAATTCCAGTCGATCCTAGGTTCCCACAAGAGGATCCATCGGTATTAATTTTAAAAACACCATCCACAGGGGGCTTCCAGCACCCAGTTATGTTAACAGGCCATACCTATCTCTTCCTCCCATTCGCCAAACTGTTACCATCCATATCCATTCTAGCCTTGTGCAAACTTACACTTAGGCACGTCCAAACAACCTCTACTCCAGGATCACCAGTAGAATCCATCGCACCCCTAGCAGTAATGGTCTCTTGGAGAGCGTTGGTTATTTTGAGCCATAGCAGACCCAACTCCAGCCGCTCTCCCCTGAAGATGTGTCAGTTCCTTTCGAGCCACAAGTGCCATAGAATGAAGGAGTGACCCACCACCCAGGCATTCTGAAATAGGGCATTTTTAATTGGAGCTTCTCCCAGATGAGACTAGAAATGATTAAGATTGGAGATGTGCCTACAAGGAACATTCCACACCCTCCACCACAGGTGCCACACTTGAATAGCAAAAGAGCATTGGAAAAAGAGATGAACTCCAGTTTCCTCACTGTTATAGCACAAAAAACAAATAGAAGGTCCCTGGAAGCCCCTCCTCTAGAGATTGTCCCAAGTGAGACATCTCTTGTGTGTGAGCAACCAAAGAAAAAAATTGCATTTGGGCCAAGCCCATCGGTTCCAAATATTCTTTCCCCACTGAAATTGTCCAATCTCCACCGTTTGCTCAATCAGGGTCCTATATCCTACAGCCACAGAATACTGACCCGTTACATCACCACTCCAAGCAAGAGTATCATGCCCCTGCAGTGCACTACATCTTTTAGCATCCAGAATCTAGGATAAAACAATCCTCTCCTCATCCGATCCTCCAGGTAGCCAATCAGAGGAATGTTTCCACCTATAGCCAATGCTCATTCCCATTGTTTCTATTCAAATTTTGCTTTCTATATTCAAAGAAGAATTAAGAAAATAAGAGATGGTCAAAGTTAGAAGATACCTGATTATAGTTTTGCACACCGAAATCAGACGTTGGAAGGTTCTCCTCTTTGGCTGTGGAGGAATGACACCTACGAAGAAAAGAGACTAAACACGAAAAAATGTTAGATGAAGAGACGGTGTGCTGTCAAGTAAATGCCTGATCCCGAAAGTATGAAGACTTCCTAGAAGGATATCAACCCACTAATTAAAATAGAAATATTTGATAGAAATGGAAATAATGAAAAGACAGAATGAAAGTAAATAAAAGATGAAAACACAAATGCATACCTGATATTCAGCGAACTGTTCTGCACAGTCACCAGTGTCAGTATCTATGCCAACATCGGTCAGTGGAAGGTGCTGACGTCGGTTAAGGTGCTGGCGTCAGTCGGGGTAATGACCGGCGTCAGTCGGGGCAACAGTTCTGGATAGAGTTTGGGCAGGTCTGGTCAGATCTGGTCGAGTCAGGACAGAGTCTGGTCTAGTCTGGACAGGGTCTGGGGGTTTGCAAAAGGTCTATTGTTTTGTTTGGGGTTTGTGTAGGAAGTTTGAACAGAGTTATAGACTATGTAGTCAGGGGATAGTAGGCAGAGGTGTAAAGGAGGAAGTCAAGTCTCGGGGCTACAATCTAAAGATTCAGGGTGATAGCAGTAAATAAAAAACAATAACTAGAGAAAAATAAAACATAGAGCAAGATACTTACTTGTTATATGTTTGAAGATGAAGTTGGAGACGTGATTGACGTTGTCGCTATGCTGCCAAATGACTGAAGTAGGATACCTATACTGGAAAGAGCGAATGTAGATTGGTTGGATGCAAGAGATGGTTGATTGCCAGAGTTGATTGATTGCAAGAGTCTTATTAAATGAATCATACCAGTTGATCAAATGAAGAGGTTATGGATGAAGGTGAGGGACAGTTTGATAACCGATCCAGAAACTGATTGGGAACTGAATGGATAATGGGTAACAAAATAATGGTTCCTACATTCGGATCGAGAACGCAGTGCTAAGGAGAACTGACGTCGATAGGACCACTGACGTCGGCCGATAAGTGACCGATGTCGGTGACGTCGGTCGGGTGGCGACCGTGGTCGGCAGATGCAGAATGGGGGCAGAGACTAACTTTAGTCTTTTGCTCATTTTGACAAGCTGCCAGGGTCAAGGCTAGTGGGAAAAATGGTCGACAGGGGTTAAATAGGTGAGGGAGAATAAAATGGGGGATGACCAGGGGAGTCAACATGATTTTAGTGTCTACATTTGCCCCTTTTTGTCTTGTTGGTTGTTCTGGACGAACTGCAAGACAAAAATAGGAGTGATTGCCCTAGGTGAGGGATAAGGTTGATTTCATCTTGTTGGTTGTTCGAATGAACTACAAGACAAAAATAGGAAGTGGATTGCCCCGATTATGGATAAGGTATTCCCCCTCAAAGCAAGAGTCGAGGGAAGGGAACCTGGAATCGGGTGCTGATTTGACAAAGAGTGGATGAAAAAGAGGGGTGAAGGTGAACACTGCAAAAGTAGTGATTGCACGCATACCACTTCACAAGATGGTCAGGTCAAAGTGTCGCAGGTCAAGGTTCAAGGAGTGCCAAAATTAAAATAACTGGGCCCCAGCATTTAGTCATCTACTGATTGGGTTATTAAATCTAAGCTGAAGCTCCAATGGGTCATCGCTCAGGAAGTGCTCCTAGAAACATGAAAAAGTCACAAGTAGTGTGGATTAACTGGCTTGCGATCCTATACTTGTGAGTGTCCAAAAATTTTGTGCACAATTTTGCTAACCAGTCATGAGGTAG
Organism: Torreya grandis; assembly: GCA_037957365.1. NCBI lineage: Eukaryota > Viridiplantae > Streptophyta > Pinopsida > Cupressales > Taxaceae > Torreya > Torreya grandis. The sequence goes on along the minus strand of JARHVA010001510.1, from coordinate 3,035,083 downwards.
CATATATGCAAAAAAAACCAAGGCAACATTGTCTTGGAAGTGGTCGAGGTCAAAGGAGATAGGTATGATCTCCAATGGTTGGTGGTCGAGGGGAGGAATGGATGAAAGGATGTGGCCGAGCTAACCTCAGAAGACCCCATGTCAATTGAGTGCTACCTACATAGCCCCTGTGGAAGGGCCTCAGGCCAATGTAGTTCTCCCTAGAAGGGAGGAAGGGTTAAAGGGATGGCATTGGGCTTGGTTGAGGGCAAGGTCATGGTCAAAAAGAGGAAAGAATATTTGTCCATCAGAGAGACGAATAAATGAGGGTGGTCGAGCTAACCCCAGAAGACAGTCGTGTCAGCTGAGTGCTGCCTACATAGCCCCAATTATAGGGCCTCAGACCAATGTAGTTCAGACAAAGGGTTCGAGTGGTAGATAGGTGGTCAAAATGGTCGATAGATTGGTCTTGGTCATGATGAAATGATGAAGGGAAGATGATGTTACAGCCTTTTCCAAATGGTGTATTCTGCAACATTGGTTAAGAGGGGTCTTTCATCCCTAGCAATTTTCCATAGTCATGATGGATGTATGCTAAAAATGAATTGAGGTCTATTTATGCTTCAGCAAGTATTGGTTTATGCTTAACATAAATTGTGGCCGGGTTGATAGTTTCCATGTGTATTGGTGTCCATAGAAACTAGGGTGAATAGGCTATGGGAGTGGTCTGAAAAGAGAGTTGAGTTGAGTTGATTGACAAGTGATGAAGGTGAATGTGACCAAAGTGTAGAGGATAAGTGAAAGGCAAATTGCTCTTTCATTGACAAGGACCGAAAAGAGAGCATAGATAGGGGTTGTTAGAACAAAAGCCCCATTCATGCGTTGTGTCGGTGACCAGGGTTGTGTTAGAACGGTAATCGAATCACTTCAACATTAAAGTGAGCTCGAAGTCCCTTGAGCAGGTGTTATGATAGGAAGAGGATAAGGTAACATAGTTTAAGAGCAGGAATAACCTTGCCCCTTTTTATAGGAGACCTTGAGATGACTAGAAGCCAAGTCCATGACCCATTTTTTTTTTTTGCGTAGACTGATCAATGCGGGAAGTCTACATAGAGATGTCATGTGCTTGGTGGTTAGTTGTGAAGCTGATCAATGTGGGAAGCTTCTAAAATAGTGTTGTTTATTGCCAGATTAGTCATAGCCATCCTTCGAGGGAGTAGTCTATTAATTACAGTAATGATAGTACAGCTGTCCTTCGAGGGAGCAGTCTGCCTTTTGATTTGATATTGATATAGTGACCATGGATGTTGTGACATATTGATTTGTTTTTACAGAAATGTGAGTCATGGACAAGATTATAGAAGGTCAAGGGCTCCCTTTTATTAGGACAAAGCATCCATACATCATAAAAGGGTTATAGGAATTGTTAAGAGGAATAGGGTTGAAAGGAATTAGGACTAAGAGGACGGGGATTGCTCAAGGGATGAGCTCAAGTTAAGTGTCAAGTGGATGAGTACTCGACTAGCAGTAGAATGGTCACAGATGCAACGCATTAAGAGGCTCAGGTTCTGGTCGTCCATCAAGAGAGGATAGATGATAAGTCCCTGATCCATACTTGTGCGTGATAATAAAAGGTCCGAGCCAATTAGGAGCAAACTTGCCTCATTTACTTCGCTCCATATTGGTCACGTGTTGATTCTCTTTGAGGACGAGGTATCCGATGTTGAAATCTCATTCTCACAGATTTTTGTCATAGGCGCGCTTGATGTGATGTTGATAGGCATGGAGATGATTAAGGGCAGCAAGACGGCGCTCGTCAAATAACTCAAGTTGAGCTAAGCGATCTTGACGAAAGTCATCATTGGAAAGGATGTCATGTAAAGAGATGTAGAGAGACGAGATCTGTATTTTGAGAGGTAGGACAGCCTCTATTTTGTACATGAGAGAGAAAGGGGTAGCACCCATAGAGGTTTGGATGCTAGTGCGGTAGGCCCACAAAGCGAAGGGAATGTGAATGTGCCAGTCCCTTCCTGTGTCGCTGACCACTTTCATGAGAATTTTGGTGAGAATTTTGTTGGAAGCCTCGGCCTACCCATTTGCTTGTGGGTAGTAAGGCGAAGAGAAACTGAGCTTGATGCCAAATGAGTCGCATAGCTTTTGGACAGTCTTGTTTTTGAAGGACTTGCCATTATCGGTGATGATTTTATGAGGGACACCAAAATGACAGATGATGTGGGTGCTGATGAAGTTGATGATCTTGTCGGCTTTTGTGGAGATGAGAGGAATGGATTCCACCCACTTGGTGAAATATTCAGTGGCTGTGATGATGGATTGATGACGAAGAGATGAATGAGGGTTAATCTCACCGATGAGATCTAAACCCCACTGAGAAAAAGGCCAGAAATCCTGAGCGATTTGTAAGGCGTGACTAGGAAGATGAAGCAAGTTAGAGTGTTGTTGACACTTGATGCAACACCGACAATAGTCACTACATTCTTGATGAAAGGTAGGCCAATAATAGCCCAGACAAAGGATGCGCTTGGCAATCAAATTCCCACTGAAATGTCCACCACAAATCCCATTGTGGACTTATTGAATGGCTTGAGATGCTTCAGTGGAGGTGAGAGTGAAGAAGGAGGTCATCGAAGCCTCACTTATAGAGAAGACCCCCTAGCATGGTATAGTGAGTGGTACGCTTGATAAAAGCTCGCCGTGCATTGCTAGAGAGGTTGGGAGGAATGACAGAGAAAGATAAGAAGTCCACAAGTTGCTTATACCAAGCATCTCATGGGCTAGGGTCTATAGTGTTGACATGATTAATGTGAGAAGAGATATATGAAGGCAACGGCACACGACGCACCGTGACAAAAAGTTTGGATGCAGATGAGGAAGATGGAATATGTGAAGTGAGAGAAGCCATGGTGTCAACAAACTTATTCATGGATCGAGGAATAATCTGTAGGAGGTAATGGTCGAAAGATGTAAGGAGAATGTCAGCACAGTTTTTGTACCTTTGAAAAATTTCATTTTTACAGAGGTATGAACCGTTGACCTGATTGACGACGAGCTATGAGTCACCGAAGATGTTGATGGACTTGATGCTGAGAGAGAGGGTGGTCTGAAGTCCCAAAATTAAGGCCTCATTCTTGGCCATATTATTGGTACAATCAAAGTCAAATTTAAAAGACATAGGCATGGGCTCCCCTTCGAGTGGGATGAGAATGACCCCAGCACCCCCACCTAGTTGACATTTGGAGCCATCAAAGAACATGGTCATCTGATAGGTGGTGTCGTCAGTTGAAATCATATCGATAGACTCATCAGGGAACTCATACTATGAAGGTTGATTGTCAGGAAGAGGGGTGTCTGCTAGTTGATCAACGATGGTTTTGCCCCTTGATAGATTTTTGCTGGATGAATTCGAGATCGAACTCAACAAGCAACATGAGCCACTGAGCCATACATTGATTTTGATATGGCTTGGAGTGCATATACTTGAGAGGGTCGGTGTGGGTGATGACAAAGGTCTTATGATTAAGAAGATAGTGGCGGAGCTTGGTAGCGGCAAAGACTAATGCCAAATAGAGTTTCTCGATATGATTATATCGAGTTTCATAGTTGACCAGTGTTCGGCTAATATAATAGACCGCTTGCTCACGGTGATGCTCGTCTCGGTGCGCGATCATGGCACCTAACAAATGATTAGTGGCTGAGATATAAAGGTAGAAGGGTTGGTCATCTTTAGGTGGAATGAGAATAGGTGGAGAGACTAAATAGCGTTTAAGGGCTTCAAAAGCCTCTTGACAGTCCTTATCCCATGTAAAGGAGACGTCCTTCTTAAGGAGATGATGAAAAGGTTGGCAGCGGTCAGAAAGCTACGAGATGAAATGAAGAATGGAATGGAGCTTGCCTTGCAAACTGTGAAGCTGCTTGAGATTGGTCGGGGGTGGCATTTCGAGTATAGCGCGAATCTTGGTAGGATCTATCTCGATGCCACGAAAAGAAATGATGAAGCTGAGAAGCTTGCCAGAGGGGACCCTAAAGACACATTTCTTGGGATTAAGATGAACATTGTACTGAAGAAGATGAGAAAAGATGATTTTGAGAATGGTCAGATGGTCACGGTGAAGCTTGGACTTGCCGAGCAGGTCATCCACATAGTCCTCCATGATTTTGTGAAGGAGATCATGGAAAATGTAGGTCATGGCATGCTGATAAGTGGCACCTGCGTTCTTCAAGCCAAAAGGCATGACTCGATAGCAGAAAGTCCCCCATGGGGTAATGAAAGTGGTCTTGTGCTGATCTTCCGGAGTGATTAGGATTTGATTGTATCTTGAAAACCTATCCATAAGAGATAGCATCTCATGGCCAGCCGTGAGATCAATAAGCTGGTCAATGTTGGGAAGAGGAAAGTCATCTTTAGGATAGGTTAGGTTAAGGTAGCGATAGTTCATGCAGATCCTGATCCCCCCAGTTGCCTTGGTGACTGGGACGATGTTAGAGACCCACTGTGGATAATCGATGGGTTGGATGAAGGAGACAGAAAGGAGGCGTTGAAGCTCCTCTTTGACAAGGAGGGCAATGCGAGGATGCATCTTTCAAATCTTTTGCCTAATAGGCTTAGCCTCTAGTTTGGTGACAATGTTATGAGTAATGATGGTGGGGTCGATGCCAGGCATATCACTGTAAGTCCAGGCAAAGGCCTTGCTATGGTCAGAGAGGAACTAGGTGTAGTCAAGCTGCTCCTGAGCGTCTAAAGATTGGCCAATCTTTAAGACATAAGGAACATCAGAAGAAGGAAGGTTGATGTCAATGGTTAATTCATTTAACATAACCTGGGTCTCAGAAGGGAGGGAGCACTGGATGAAAGAATCATCAGTGCCCATGTAAGAAAGAATGGCATCGTCGTCAACACAGTGGACAGTGTGAATGGTTGCCGACTCATCTTCGATCATGCTGGGAAAAATGAGAGGGAGAGACTTGGACACCCCATTGAGCTGATAAGTCAAGGGTTCCAGGCAGATGGTGTTTATGCAAAAAAAAACTAGGAGGAATGGAAACCACCGACTCCGTAGGTGAAGGGGGCGGAATAGGTGAGTGTGGAGGAGATTGGTTAATGATTGGTTTGAGACAAAGGTCTACAGGATCTTGAGTGGGGTCATGATATCCCAGGCCATACCATTTCTTGGCATCGTCATCGTTGAGCAGTTGGATAGGCTGATGGGAGCCTTGCTCATAGCGTCCAAAACCAAAACCCTTCCATGCACACCTATAAAGGTAAGTGTGTGCAAAGGCGGGGTTGCCAAGAAATGAAAAGTCTGATGTGAAAGGTTGAGGTGAAGAAAGAGGATTACCGTCAGTAGGAGCTTGATTGAGCCCCCCATAGATGAGGTTGGTTCGAAGGTGAGGACCATAAGGTACGATCATCCAGATCTGATGGTCATAACTAGGGCTGTGATGAAGGCGTCCATACTCTTGTGGAGTTTGGAACATGTCTAAGGTTAGCAAGCGATATTCCCCCAATGAAAGTCTTTGGAAGATGTCTTCCATGGGATCTGTGGTTGTCACTTGAAGGGGAGGTGTAAGGGCGACCACCTGTTGTGAACTGGTTGAAGCTTCCGCAGATGGAGGCGGTGCCGGGATTGATGGCTTGATAGGAATGAGGACGTCATTTGGATGGTAGGTGGTGTTGCAAGTTTTTAAGGGTGAAGGGTCAGCGGGAATGGTGTGGACTTGCCCGTCATGCTCAAATTTCACACAACGGTGCAGGGTGGAGGGGACACAGGCCATGGCACGGATCCAGGGTCGGCCCAGCAAGATGTTGTATTGAAACTCTCCTTCGATGATGTAGAAGAGCTCTGGGACTGTGCGTGGACCAATGTGAATGTGAAGGACAACTGTGCCAATGGTCGTGGTAGTAGTGTCATTAAAAGAGTGCAAGATTGCATCAGTTTTAGAGATGCAATTCTTGGGAAGAGCCAACTAATCAAAGGCATGGGTGGAGATAATGTTGATGCTGGTGCCTCCATCAATCATAACGTGTTTAATGCGTGTCTGATCGATATAGGTAGTGATGAAGAGGGTGGCGTCCTGATCTTCCATGTTGGATGTGGGAATCTCAGAATCATTGAATGTGATGGAGGCAATGGGGGCTAAAGAGTGGACAAGGGCAGCAAGTGGTTGGGGGTCCTCGGGTTGGACCTCCGCTGCATCCAAGGCTTGGATGAGGGCTTGATGATGTTAAGGTGAGGTTTGGATGAGGTCATAGAGGGACATCTTCACAGGCATCTGGTGAAGCTGTTTCAACATGGAGTCGTGGATTGGTCCTGAAGAGGAAGAAGAAGAGGAGGGTTGAGGTGCGCCAAGGATAGAAATCTTAGGCTTAGGCGGTTGAGGTGGATTGACAAAAGGGTAGGTCCAAGAAATGGCAGCTTTTTCTTTTGCCTTGTCCTTTTGTGACCTAGTGGTGATGTGAATGGCATTGATTTCAAAGATGGGAGGTGAAGGTGATAAAGGGGTTGTAACCGGTTGATGAGATGTGGATGGGTTTGAAGAGGTTGGAGGGTTATGAGAAGGAGTCAGGGGTCGATCGAAAGTGTCCTCAAAGAGAAGAGTGTCTTTCTCTAGATAATGGTGAATGACAGCCTTGAGGGCACAGCAAGTCTCAGTATCGTGTCCTGGCGTATGATGATATAAGTAAATCTTCGTGTCGTCAAACTAGGAGGGTTTAGACCTGAGAGGTTGGAAGGGCCTGATGGGTGGAAGAGTTATGCTAGAAGTTTGCAAAAGTCATTGCAAGATCAAAGAGTATGAACCCACTAAAGGGTCCGTGCTCATCGATGTATGTGATGCCAGTGACTTTTGCTTGGGCAATGTTGGAGGGGGTTTTTGTACCACCTTCTGGGTTGATGGTGCGGTGACAGGTGGAGGTGGTACATTCTTCATGAGAGATACCACCCTTTTGGGAGAGGGTAGGCTAGCGGTAGGCAAAGGAAGCAAAGGAGGCAACTGGTTTCGATTAGAGGTCGAAGTGGGAAGGACTCTGGTTAGGGTTGAAGGATAAGGGCCCAAAATGGAGGGCAATGGTGATGGAAGAGGAGGCATTTGCCTTTGTGGTTTGCCAGTCTTCTGTGATTTGGGTTGAAGACTACTATTGGTCGAAGTCTGGTTTAAATCCACCTTCACTTGTGGATGAGTGAGGTTGGAGACGGGGTGAATGCCAAGTGACTTGATAGGTTTAGATGGGGTAGATGCGGGTTTTGGTTTTGATGAGGTTGATGGAGATGTAGATGGTCTAGAAGTGGAAATCTGATTTTTGTTGATAGTCTTGGGAGGTTCTGCCATGAGAGGATTAGTAGCATGAGATGAGAGGGCACGGGCTTGTTGAAGAGCTGTGAGACGGTCCCACAATCCCTGATGCTCCACTTTCCTAGAAGGGAGAAGTTTGAGTTTCTCCACTAGTCGGAAAAATGGCTGAGAAGATGCGGGATGAGGTTTGGGCTCTTGAGAAGACGTCGACGGTTGTGGGACCAAAGGTGAGATGGGTGTAGTAGCCTCAGACCCATGGCATGGTGGAGTCATGACAGGTTCATCCTTGGTTGGAGATGAAGGAGAGATAGGTTCTTCCCTAGGTGGAGAAGAAACTGGAGAATGAAGCTCCTCAAGCGGGTAAAGGGCAGGAATGATTGTACCCTCCACTTGCGGTCGAGGAGTAGGAAATGTTGGGTCCTCCATGGGCAGCAAGAAGGAAGATGGTGAAACCGGCAGTGCTAGCAAGGTTGAGGCATCCTCCAAGATGAGAGAAGTTGACAGAGAACTAACCAGAGAAAGAGGTTCGTCCACATGTGATGGACTGATGGATGAACTCACCTCTTGAGGTTGGTTAGAAATGAAGGGTGAGACCGTATTGACTGTTCAAATGTTATGTTCATGAGTGTTGTCAATCAAGGTCTGGACATTGTTTTGAGTTGGTGGATGATTGGGGAATGGTTGTTTGAAGATATCGATACCCTGATTAGGAGGGGCATTGGGATTGTCGAAGATGAGGTCACCCTTTTCAAGCATGTCTTGGATTATGTTTTTAAGGGTTTTACAGTTGCCCGTGTCATGACCCTTAACACGGTGGTAGTTATAGAAGTCATTTTCCCTATACCACGCAGGGATGGTGCGTGAGGGATCAAATTGTGGCAGTGGTCAGATCTGGGGGAGATTGAGGGCCCCTTGTTTGATGAGTTTTTCCATCATAGACGTGTATGATTCTCTGAGTGAAGTAAACTATCACTGTATGTATCTCTGCTGAAATTGGTGAGTGGCACTCATAGATGTGGATGGTTCAGGTTGATTAGTTGAAGGCAAAGAGGAAGAAGATCTAACAACCACAACATTTGTTGAAGCTTTAGATTTAGGATTGGATGAGGAAGGCTTAGAAGAGGGGTCATTGGTTTTGGAGTTGGGATTCTTGCTCCGCAACTTGACTTTATTCTCCTCGATGGCACGTAACTCAAGTTTACGAGCCATCGTGAAGGTTTCGTCAAAAGTGTGGAAAGTCTGAACCCTCAAGGTGGAAGAAATATGTCTAGCGTAGGCTTGAGAGAAAAGTTCAATAAGCTCAGGCTGGGGTAAGGAAAATGAGAGTTGATTGATAAGGGCCCTCCATCGAGCGACGAAATCAGCAATGGATTCATCCTCGAATTGGCAGATAGAATAGAGGTCTGTGATGGAGACCTTCTTGGTGATATTGATAGAGAAATGATCGAGGAAGAGCTGGGCCAGCTGAGTGAATGTGAAGAGGGAATGGATGGCAAGGGAGCTATACCAGTCAAGCGCAGCACTCGAGAGAGACATGGGAAATGTGCATAAAAGCAACGCATCATTGTGGGTGATAAGGTAACAAGTATGTCTGAATGCCCGTAAGTGTTGTTGTGGGTCTTCCTTGCTTTGAAAATGAGAAAACTTAGGAAGTTCCCACTGGCTGGGATATGGTCTGATAGGGACATAAGGATGGATGGGCTCATTGCAAATTTGTTCGTATGAGAGAGTATTGCGTGAGCTAGAAACGGAGGTCTCTAGGTTGGACATTTTATCCATCAGCATTTTGATGATATCTACTAACGGATTGGCGGGTGGAGCGCCTCCTAGATTGTAAGGCACTTGAAAGAGGCTAGAAGAGGTATACGACGTAGTCAGTTGTACCAGTAAGGGCGCAACGTACGGATGACTAGTTGTAGGGATAGAAGAGGTGACTAAGGATGGTTGGGTAGAAGGCATGGCTAGGTTCGATGTTGTCATGGGAGGTTGGTTAGAGGTAACATGGGCTAATGGATAGGTAGCCACCCTAGTGTTGATAGGAGCAAGGGTAGGTGGAATAGAGACGACCAGATTATGAAAGGGGGTAGAAAGTGGTTGAGTGGGCTGAGATTGATAGGGGCTAAAACCCTGGTGGAAGTGGGCCCAACGATGGAGGGAGAGGCCACACTTGGATGGTTGGTAAAAGGTTGGTCATTGGTTGAGGCAACAGCCTGGATTTCTAAGGGTTGAACTACGGACGCCATTGATATGGCCGCAGTCTCAAGAAAAGAGGTCGGCATTCCGTAAATTGGATTGCCCAAGGGGTCTCACGTTTAGCTATTTGCGAGATAGTGTTGCAAGGCTTTTACGTTGAGGTCCAAAAATCATGCAAAATCTTGGTCCCCTTTTGGGACAATAGGCGTTTGGGTTGGGGATGGTCTAGTAGGAGTTCTTTCAGTTTCCGAGTTGAACTCCATTATAGGGCCGGTTATAGGTGGGGTAGGCAGAAGAGGATGATGCCTCGCGTGATCGACTAGAGCCTTGGCTTGGGTACGAGTCAGAACCATTCAAGGCAAGGAAGAACATCCTCACAAGCTCAAACAAGCAGATAAGAACTAAAAAAGATGAAGACACAAGCAGATCCTAAAACCCTAGGAATAAATTATTAGGATTATAGTGGCTTATGCCTTAGAATGTGTGTAGAGGAAGATTGGTTTTTGAGTTGGGTCCTAGAAGAAGCAGTCTATGGATGGTTTCGGGTTTTGTTATGGTGCTCAAGAAGTCTGTGTTAGGTTTCGTACAAGGCCTGGTGCTAAGGAGCAAGCTCCCCTCACTTCACGATTCCAGTGATTAGCTGGTTTCGCTTAGCCAAAATATACTTCCCCTAGAGATTAGGCTCCGCCAGAGAACGGAGTGGGCTTTCTCCTTGGTGATGAAATCCAAGTAAGATCGCTGGGACGGGTAAGGTATCTGCTGGGGGATGAAATCCCAGTCGGGCCTTGTCTCAGGTAAGTTAAAATGTTTGTTTTGTGCAAGTGGTTTGGTCGTGTAACATCAAGTGATATAGATTAATTCAATATGGGGTTTAATTACTATGTGTGGTCTAAGAGATGCAAGCAAATAGAAATGAATGCAAAGTGTTTTAATTCCCAAGTCAAAATTTTTGTTCGTATGAAGACGAATGGAGAAAGAGTCAAAGAATATGAGTTTTGACTAGTCTAGAAGTGCAAGAAAGAAAAGAAAAGTTCTTTTTAGTCCTGCTTATGATGTCGTTTAAGAAGAGACGAAAGGAGGAAAAAAAGAAGGAACCTAATGCACCTATATGAATGAAAAGAAAAAGGAACCCACGAAAGAACCTAGGGTCCCGCCGGGCGTGCCAGAATGTTTCTATTCAAATTTCGCTTTCTATATTCAAAGAAGAATTAAGAAACTAAGAGATGGTCAAGGTTAGAAGATACCTGATTCTAGTCGTGCGCACCGAAATCAGACGTTGGAAGGTTCTCCTCTTTGGTTGTGGAGGAATGACACCTGTGAATAAAAGAGACTAAACACGAAAAAATGTTAGACGAAGAGACGGTGGGCTGTCAAGCAAATGCTTGATCCCGAAAGTACGAAGACTTCCTAGAAGGATATCAACCCACTAATTAAAATAGAAATATTTGACAGAAATGGAAATAATGAAAAGACAGAATGAAAGTAAATAAAAGATGAAAACACAAATGCATACTTGATATTCAGTGAACTATTCTGCACAGTCACCGGTGTCGGTATCTTTGTCGGCATCAGTCAGGGTAATGACCGGCGTCGGTCGGGGAAATAGTTCTGGACAGAGTTTGGGTGGGTCTGGTCAGATCTGGTCAAGTCAAGATAGAGTCTGGTCTAGTCTGGATAGGGTCTGGGGGTTTGCAGAAGGTCTGTTGTTTTGTTTGGGGTTTGTGCAGGAAGTTTGAATAGAGTTACAGACTATGTAGTCAGGGGATAGTAGGCAGAGGTGTAAAGGAGGAAGTCAAGTCTCGGGGCTATAGTATGAAGATCCGGGGTGATAGCAGTAAATAAAAAACAATAACCAGAGAAAAATAAAACACAAAGCAAGATACTTACTTGTTATATGTTTGAAGATGAAGTTGGAGAAGTGATTGACGTTGTCGTTGTGCTGCCAAATGACCGAAGTAGGATACTTGTACTAGAAAGAGCGAATGCAGATTGGTTGGATGCAAGAGATGGTTGATTGCCAGAGTTGATTGATTGCAAGAGTCTTGTTGAATGAATCATACCAGTTGATCGAATGAAGAGGTTGTGGATGAAGGCGAGGGACGGTTCGATAACTAATCGGGAAACTGATTGGGAACTGAATGGATAATAGGTAACGAAATAACGGTTCCTGCATTCGGATTGAGAATGCAGTGCTAAGGAGAACCGATGTCGGCAGGACCACCGACGTCGGCCGATAAGTGACCAACTTCGGCGACGTCGGTCGGGTGGCGACTGTGGTCGGCAGATGTAGAATGGGGGCAGAGACTAACTTTAGTCTTTTGCTCATTTTGACAAGCTGCCAGGGTCAAGGCTAGTGGGAAAAATGGTCGACAGGGGTTAAATAGGCAAGGGAGAATAAAACGGGGGATGACCAGGGGATTTGACACGATTTCAGTGTCTACACCCATATTATAAGACTCCTTGTATTGTATCATAGTATTCCATCCTGCAGCATGAAAGGAGTCCACAAGAGAATGCAGATGAGGATGTGAGTGAAGCAAAGGTGGTGCACCATCCCAGGAGTCTTCCCAGAATAAGGCCTCCGATCCACTGTTGCAAGCCCAAAAAGGACCATTTTTAACCAAATGCGCTCCAAGCTTGAGGGTACTCCAAATCATCGATCCTTTCCCCTCAACAGGAGTTCTGGCTATATCATGAAGGTTAATGCCCAGAAGATATTTGGCAGTCAAGATTCAGGCCCACAAGGAAGAATAGTAAGTGCACCAATGCTAGTAGAGTTTGGCTGCAAGTGCTTGGTTAGCTAAAATAGCTGAACGCAAGCCCAGGCTGCCTTCTTTCTTTGGGCTCAAACCGTGTCCCAATTAATGAGACTCCACTTAGAATTTTGAAAATTGCCACTCCACAAGAACCTCCTAGAAAGTGCATCATACTCTTTTAAAAAATAGACCGGCGCACTCTGAACAATGCATCGGTATATAGGAAGAGCTTGGATAATTGATTGGAGCAGAGTTACTCTACCTACTATAGAAAACCATCTATAAGTCCAATGGCTTACCTTCTGTCTCAGTTTATCCAGAATATTTTGCCAAAATAACCTGGGCTGTCATCCCACCACAATGGGAACCCCTTAATACACCACTGGTAGTGTATGAATCTGGAACCGGAGTGTAGCAGCAATTCTCCTCTGAATAGACTCAGGGGTATTAAAGAAGAATATCAAATATTTTTGTTCATTAATCTGCTGCCCTGAGGCCACCAAATAATTATCCAGCATTGCTCAGAAAGCTTCCGCCTCCTTTACCCGCGCTTTACCTGCCAGGATAGTGTCATCAACGAATTGGAGATGGGACAAGGTGGCAAGCTCACCTTCCCATTTCCATCCCTGTATCAGATTCTGGGAGACTCGACTCTTGAAGAGCCGCCCAAACCCTTTGGCCATGAGAATAAACAGATATGGGGAGAGTGGATCTCCTTGACGGAGACCTCTGTAGGCTCTAAAAAGTTTTGTAGGCACCCCATTAACAAGAACCAAGAAGGAAGGCATGGCAACACAACTGAACACCCAGCTAATCCAGTCTTGCTTGAACCTAAAGGCCTCCAAAATTTTGCGTAAAAATCTCCAGCTAACTCTGTCATAGGGTTTCACAAGGTCAAGCTTAATAAACATCGCTCTCTCTTGTGAAGTACTCATAGAGTGGATAGCTTCTGATGCTATCACCACTCCATCTAAAATTTGTCTGCCAGCTACAAAACCTCCTTGCTCCTCAGAAATAAGATTGGGGAGGAGTCCTTTCAGTCTTTGTGCTATAAGCTTAGTAATTATTTTATAAACCACATTGCAAAGTGCAATGGGCCTAAACATCTCAAGCTTATTTGTCTGCTCCTTCGGAATTAACACCAAGAATGTAGCATTCAAGGCTCTAGCATTTCCTTGCTTGAGTAGGATTCCTGTATGACACTCAATAAATCTTGCTTAATTATATCCTAGTATTCTTGAAAAAAATCAGCAAGGAATCCATCTGGCCTAGGGGCCTTGCCTCTCTTCATGTTGAACAATGCTTCCTCCACTTCCGCCACTCCGATTGGGCGCATAAGACCTTAATTCATTCTATCATCCACCAAGGATGAAATGCAGGAAAACACTACATTTTTTGCCCTTTCATCCAGCAGTGGTTCGCTAGCAAAGAGGTCAGAGAAGTATCGAACCGCTTCTCTGCTAATATCCTGAGATGAAGAGAGGTGCGTCTCGTCTTGTGTAAGAAGAGAGGTAATAAAATTTCCATTTTGTCTTCCTTGAATAGATCTGTGAAAGAAGGCCGTATTCTTATCTCCCTCTTATAGCCAGTCATTGCGTGCCTTCTGCTTTCAAAAAATCTCCTCTCGAAGCTCCCACTCAGCAAGTTCTTTTGTTGCTCTAGATTCCTCTAGGTGAAGGTCCTCCGAGAAGCCATAGTCTCTTATTTGCCTAGTTATGCCATCCAACTGGTCCTGCATTTTCCTCTTCATACCCTGTAAGTTCCCAAAACAGTTCCTATTCCATATTTGCAATTTCTTTTTGACATATTGAAGCTTTTTCAGAAAGGAGTACATGGCTATTCCAAAAGCAGGACCTCCTTGTCTCCACCATTGTTCTATGAGGTCATGTAGGGAGGGGTCACAGAGCCATATCAACTGAAATTTAAATGGAGGCTTTTTAGGACCACAAATCTGACCAATAGATAGTTTGATAGGCCAGTGGTCCGAACCCCTCCAATCCAAAATCTCACAAGTGAGAGTGAAAGCACTAGACTGCCAAAAACATGAAACTAAAAATCTATCAAGGCGTTCAAAAATGGCTGCATTACCTGATCTTCAGTTGCTCCAAGTAAATAGCCCATTTGCAAGTTTCACATCTGTGATGTGAAGTGATGTAGCATTATGGTGAAGACACTCTGAGGAGGGGCTTAAGCGGTTTATCCCCCCTCTCTTCTCTTCCAGGCTCATTATTGCATTGAAGTCACCTGCTACTATCCATGGCAAGAACAGAAAACATTGGCGAACATAGCGGATATGTGCCCAAAGCTATTGCTGTCCCTCAATATCTCCGGGGGCATACACTATGGTAACCAGGCACAATTCACCGGTTTCCAAAGATGAGGCTGTCATTGACAAAGCCAAAATATTGGAAATCTAATGTAATGGCAGAATTTTCCTTTGATCCCATCCCATAGCTAGTCCTCTCGAACTACCTCTGGCTCCTATACATTGCCATTGCCCATTATACCAGATGTTTGGCATACAAGCAAATAGAGAATCCACTAAAAGTTTAGTCTCCTGTATACAAAAAATGTTCGGTGAGTGCTCCCACACCAATCTATGGATAGCTTTTTGCCTGGGGCAGCTATTCAAACCCCTTGCATTCCAAGATAAAACTATAATTGGGTGGATTGGGGAAAATGCTACTCTAAGGTCTTGACAACCCCAGATTCCACCAATAAATCACCTGTAATTTTGAGTTTGTCCTGGTCTTTTCTTCTCCCCACTTTAGGAGCAACAGATGAAGTGGCCTTTTTGAATTGTTTTTGCACTAATCCAAGGGCCAAAGCCGGATTTTTATCTTTTCTTCCTATCTCTCCTTCCTTCACTAAATCTACCCATCTCACTTCCTTCTCTTTCAACTCCTACAAATCAGCCAGCTGTCCTACCTCCAGTCTCGAGGAATCAGCCAGAGGTGCTTGGTCCATCCTATCAAGTCCGGCTAAAAGTGTTGAGCATCGGTTCTGCTGTTCCACCTCATTGCTAGGGTCCTGCATCAGAAAGACCTCTTCAATGACCATGTTGTCAAGGGCCTCAAACTTGTTAAATCCCTAATCAATCTACCTCTCCACAATGCCTCATCATTTCCCTCGACCTCTAGCACACTTTTGTACTGGTATGAAGTCATCCATTCCACTACTAAAGAGGTCAGCTGGGCCCTGCACCAAATTCCCAATTGCTGGATTTTTCCCTTTACTAAACCTATCTGGTTGGGTTTTTGCTCTATCATTCTGGCCTGTAATCCCAGCCCCCTTGCCGCCCAAGGTAGTAGAAGGCGTTGAGGAATCTAACATTGGTCCTTTGTCTTTGGCAGCCTAGGGGCACCGTCGGTGTAGATGGCCATAGACATGGAAAATTCTACATCTGAATGGAATGGATTCATAGTCAATCTGTTGAATCCATTTTAGTGAGCCCATACAAATCTCCAATGAATCCAAGAGAGGCTTATTCAAATCCATGTCCACACAGACTCGAGTGTAAGTAATGAATTTCCTATCCAAAGATTGGTGGGCTATCACTATTGGTGTGCCCAACATAGCTACTATCTGTCTGAGGATGTCCTCCCGCCAGAATTCCAACGACAGCCGTGGAAGATGCACCCAAACCGGGACACACGCTGGCAATTCCTCAACCGTATTAAACCCTAAATGCTAGGGTTTGAGGAATAGACCTACTCTTTCATAAAAGTAAGGTCCTCCTTCAAAAATATGATTACAGTCTATCACATAAGAGAAACTCACCATGAAGTAGTTATTCCCTGCTAACATAATGTCAAAGTCTCCATCGACTACCCATGAGCACCTGATCTAGGCTTCTAGAGCTTCCTGAGGGATACGTATTCCCAGGAATTTGCAGATCAAGGTGTGTGATGAAAGGTATTCAATGTCTTCCTAGATTGTCTCCTGTGGAATGACCAAAACTGGTCGGTCCTGCCTTCTTAGTAAACACCCATTGACTTTTTTCAGTTTTACTCTCTCACTAGAATAAAAGGTTGAAAATCCCGCACTTTTTTCCCCATGTGGTGCAGCCTCAGTCCTGGGGTCTGCCGATAGCTCACCAGTCGGTGGGTCGCCCGCGTGCTCTCGTCCAGCCATAGCCTTTGGTTCAAGTTTTGATCATTGCATTCAATCAAGCATTCAAGTGAGGAAAACTTCCCTATTTTCTCTTATTTCCATATTATTCATAGGGACATCACATACATAGTTTTGAAGTAATAAAGGATTCTCCCAAGGGCTATATTTTATAAGTTACAATCTAGGTCATTAATGTACTTACTTTGCACATATTGCATGATTCATACACAAGACAACACATAGATGAGAACTACATTAGTGTGGGGCCATCTTCAAAGTATTGGCTATGTAGGCAAGACTCATTGACAAAAGATTTATTGGGTTCATCTCAACATCATGTAGCCACATACCTCTTTTTTCCTAGGGTTACTATGAAGATGAAGAACTAGGGTTTTATAGTTTCATGAGGAGAGATAGTACATGGCCTATATCTAGATGCACCAGACTAAAGGTCAAGATAAACCTAGAAACATCTAGGTTGTTTCATCCTTTTCTAGTAGGTATTCCATATATGACACCTTCATCATGTTCATATAGTAGTATCAATGCAATTGTCCCAGGCTGATGCTAATGTTTGTAGCTCTAAAAGAACTCAATCTAGAATATGACAACTATTCCAAAATAATCTTCTAGTTTGCTTCCTACCTATTCCATATCGATAAATGTGTTAGCATCAAAACCAGCTAAGTACATTACTTCTTTGCCATTTCCATATTTATCATAGTTGTACTTACTATTTTAAACGTATCTTAGTTTAATGAATTTAGGATATGTTTATATCTAAGTTTAACATCTAGTTAGTCTATTTTATAGATAGTTTATCATTCTTATGCCTTGGGCTCTCTCTATCCCTTTAACCCTAGATAACCTAATCTAGAACTCAATTTAGGTTTAAATACATATGTGTGTATTCTCTCCTTTAATTATTTATAACTCCTTGTGTATGTATGTGTTTTATTTATAAATTATCAATTTATTTGAATTATTAAAGCCCATATAAGAGCACAAACAATGGTGTTTAATTAATATGAAATAAACTTTTTTATCTCTATTAATTCATTCCTTTAAAATATTCAATTTTTGTAGTAACACATCGTAGAATTAAACACTTCGTATGTCCTAATGGGATCTTCTATAGACCGCTACTAACACCACATTTATGATATTGCATAACTATTATAACATCACTACTATAGAACTCAAATCATCAATAATGGTAGTTAATGATGTCACAACATTCATCAAGTATGAAGTTGTTGAAAACTCTTGTAATGACTCAACTAAAGATTCATTTCCCTCCACTGTATATTAATGTACACTTACATTATTTGTGTTTAGTCACATATAAAAGAATGAAGTTAGGGATAACATAAGCATCATACATATTATCTCTTAGATATTGTACATAACTTAACATAAAAAAAATGTTACAATTATACATTGGTTGTTATTATCTTCTTTGTTTTCTTATTCTTTAATTCATTGCACCTTCATATCCTATGTCATTCAAAATTCACTTCTATTCAAAACCTCTTAAATCCATGTTAGTATATTTTCCATTATATCTCCTCCTAATCCTTATATCACTAAGTATTACTTATGTTCAAATAAATCAAATACGTACCAAACCACACGTAATTATCACACATATGCACATGTTTGGGGCATCATGATCAATCTAGAATGCAATACATTTTTTTACTATCTACACTTTGAACCATGCAACTTTGACTTGAATGTGTATTAATAATTGAACCTAAGGTTGATAATTTGATGGATATTTTATATTTATGTGCCTCTTTTATAATATCTCAAGAGAGTGCTATTTTATTTATCAAGTTTTGGTCAAGTAATTTCTAAGTTACCAAGTGATTCTTAGGTAAGTATAACCCTATGATTGATTTGTATTTATATATAACTCTTTGATATTTATTTCTATGACTAAAACATGAAACATGTCTAGGCTGACCTACTAGAGACTTCCCAATTTGAAAAATAGTCATTAACTATTCTTTAATGCTGCCAACAAAGGAAGACATGTGTGATAAACCAAAACTGTCTAGTTTTTGTTGGTATTTTCTAGGTAGGGAAAATTGATTATCTAAGATATGGAAAGTTTCTATTTTTTTATTATGTCATATATCTATATATATTAGTATTATCCTTAACATATGTATCCATCTAACAAGGTTGTCCAAGACAAGGGTGGGTATACAAATAAGGGAAAGTGTGCACATGATTCAAATGTGCATGCAATGTCTAAGTGTGGAAAAGTGTGCCAAAGTTGATGTTACCAAAGTGTCTAATACAAAATTTATGTTTCTACACCGTTTTATACATGTATGTCTGATATATATATTTTTAATATATTTGACACCAAGAGTGAGGGCCCCTATATATCCCTCCTTTTGATTATATTTTTTCCTAAAAATGTTATTTTCTCATTTTTTTTCCTTATAAAATCATTGATTTGTGATTTATACATCATTATTTAAATTTATATAAAATTTTAAATGTTAATAACCTTAAAATAACAAAATACTTGCATGAGTTCCATATAACTATTGTAGGAAAATGCCAAGTGCTTATTTCTATTTAAATAATTAAAACCCTAATCTAACATAATCTAATTGATCTTGATAACTATAATTAAAAATAAACCTCTTCTTGGAAATAAAAATAACTACAATTTTTAATTATTTTTGGTTGTGGAATCAACCTTGGGGCCATAGTAGCTACCCATAATAAAATAAAGATAAATTCCCATTGTTTAGCTTCATTTTTTAATGTAAAAGTGACCTCTTTCTCAAGACAACCATTACCCATTGTCATCTTCATGTTTTATCATGAATGTTTTCTTTTTTTTTATTGTTTAATAGTTCAATATCATTTTCACATCCTATAATTAACAAGATAGATGATGGCTCTCCTTTTGATCTAATTTCCAAGGTAGCTTAGAATCTAATCAGGCACCCTATTATTACCCAGAATCTTATGAATTTATTAATAATATTAGGTTTATATATTTTATTGTTGTATTTAGGTTCCTTATAGCATTACTATTCTGAAATTTTATTTGAAAGGAATTCCCTTCCAATATTAGCTTCCATTTAGTTCCCTCAGGATGGAAAAAACCATCACACTCACAAACATTTTCTATTACAACCAATATGGAATCAATTGGGAATTTGTTTGAATTAGTTCTTCCATGATTTATTCCTTAATGTGAAGAAAAAAGGTTCATTTGAGTTTGGATATCTATTTCACTATAAGTTTTTTTTATCTCCATCTCTTAATTATCCCTCTCCTTGTTTCTCATTATCATAAGTAATTTTTTTAAGAAGAGATGACTTCTTTACTTTAATAAATTTCTCTAACCTTCGATCTCATTGGCTTCATAGCTTTTTGGGTGAATATTTTGTTATCGACACAATGGTAGCAAAATTATTATTTAAACCATAGTGTGATGAGATAAAATCTTTCCTCAATGAAAGGGGAAGCTCCCTTTTATTGTTAACTAACACAAAACTTAATTATTTAAATTTATTTACAATAATTTTATCAGAGTGGGTGTTGTCATATCATCCAATTATATTTTTTTAGAATTTATGTTCAATTAAAAACTTTCTTCATTATTTTTGATATAGTTTGATAATCTAAGATCACTTTATGAACCAAATATAATTGATATTCAAATTTGTTAACAAAAAGATTAACAAGAATAATACCAGCAGAATAAACTTGAAAGATAAATTATGGTGTATCCCAAAGTCTTCACCTTATTTCCATTAAAGATAAAAATTATAAAATAAGAATAACTGATAGCTCAAAGTCTCCTCAATAATTCACTTTCAATGTCATCATAAACTTAGTAACTAAAAATTAGCTCAAAGACTCCGAAATCAGCTTCCTAGCACTTTCTGTCTTATAGAAATTTCATAACATAATTCAATAAACTCATAAAAAAGTGTAATGAAAAAGACATAAGAACATCTACAACACACCACAAGTTTATCTCAACACAAAGACTAAAATATCACTTGATTTTCTTATATTTAATGGAATTCAAGATTTATAATATAAACATAAAGTTTCAAAATTATTTCTCAATTCAGCAACATTTCCCCTCTATAGAAATTAATGATATTTTTTAAAAACAACATCCTCCTATTTGTATAGAGGATTTATGAAATACATAAATACATTGACTTATTCATTTAACATAGTCCTATTTGACTTAGGACTGTACACTATTCCTAAGTGCAAAATGCATCAAACAAAATTACACATGAAAAGTTACTAAAATAAACTAAATGTCCTTAGACACAATAATTTCTTCCTTTTTATTCTTTTCTAAAAATTCCTCATATCTCTTCAATGTATTTTGGACCTCAATGTAATTTGGACTTGATGTACTCCTAGAGATGACAAGAGCCCTTGAAATGGAATCTTCTAGATTAGCTGGCAAGTCTTTACTTTTATCCAAGATTCTTTGTAACTTATTTATTATGACTTGAAATTCAACTAGTTTGTTAATAGAGTATAGTGTGAAAGTTTCTACCTCAATCTTGGTTTGAATCAAAGATGAAAACTCCTAAATTATTGTCTCAATAGGAATAACCTTATGGGAATCATCTCTAACTTAACAAGGAAGCTCTCCAATTTTATCTGTAAGATCTAATATCTTATTATAACACATATCTTTATCTTATTCAATATCTTTAATAATATTCTTGAGAACTTCTATTGTATTCTTCATGACTTACCTGTACTCAATGAATATTTTCCTATTTGAAATGACCTTCTACTCAACTAAAAGTTCTATTTTGAACTTGCGTAATTGAGTCCATGTATTAATATCCTTTTCAATCAATTCCAAACTTTGAGTATCTTAATTATTTTTTGAATTTCTATTTTCACTTCACTTAGGTTCTTCAAAAATTCAATGGTAGAATGTAATTATTGAGTACCTTTTGTTGTCAATATCTCAATCCAAGCATTGACAGTTTGACCTTGAGATCCAATTTTATCAACCTGTTGAATTGAATTTTTAGTGTTCTCATGCTCAACAAGTAGAATGAACTCAAAATATTGTGTGATCTTTAGTAAAATAGAGGTTAATTATTCTAATTATACTTTGAGTTGATCCTTGATCTTCGTGTCTTTGTCATATCTCTTGATCAAGGATGTCATTTCTACTTGCAAATCTTCTTTTGCACTTTCATGAGTTTACTTCCTAAGATCTATTCATCCTACTACATATTCAGATGCTTGAATATCTTTAATGTTTCTATCTTTTGGAGGTACTGCAACCTTGGCATACTTATGTCTAGACTCAAAGATTACTCTTGACATGGTTTTAGCTTTCATTATTGTTTTGGATTTTATTGGTATAAGTTGACCATAATCAAAGTCATCAGGAGACACAACGTGCTTCTTCCTTTTAGGGGTTTAGGACATGAGCCAAGGAGGAAGAGAAAATGAATATTTAGGTCTAGAGGAAACCAAGGATTGTGACATTTGAGGAGGAAAAATGATTTAAAAGGTAGGTGGGATAGAAATAGTGGAGGTATTTGATAGTGGACACCAGTGGGATAATAATTATAATTGGTGGGGTTTGGGTTGGAGTGACTAAAACCTTGGTGTCTAATGGTATTTTGGACACTAGGGTAATAAGGGCTTGAGTCTTTATTTTAGAGGAAGATGCTGACATGAATTTATTAATATCTTATTGAGTGAAATATAGATTAGTTAAGAATGATAAAGACTTTGAAGGACTAGGTAAATTTGACAATGAAACAAAAAATTGATCTAACATGCCTTGTGAAAGAATTTGAAAGAGTGTGGCGCTAGGAAGAGAAGGTGGAGTCAAGAGAATAACTTGAGGGGGAACATAAATAATTAACATGAATGTACTTATAGAAGGAATTGTAGATAATGTCACCTGTGGAACCATTGGTTTATAAGTTTCAACTATAATAACATCTAACTGAGTAGATTTAGGCTGTAGAGACTACTAAACTAAATATTGTGAAATTGTTGGTTGAGTGGTTGACTCAATCGTAGTTGGCTTCCCTTGTGTCTCTTTTGAACATTCTTCTCAACACTAGCCTCTTTGTCTTTTCTTTTACCTTTACTCATAAACATAAATTTTGGTTTTTGAGTGGATGTAGAGGCCTCTTCCTTATTTTTTGTCCTTAATTTCTCATGTTTCCTTGTGATATATGAATAATATTCTTCTTCTAACCCTATCTTGAAATATTTCAATTTGATACCTTTGGATTCCAACCAGGCATTATTTCTTGCAAGAATGGGTTGGAATCTCTCTCTAATAGATGTACATTGTTTTACAGACCATTAGATCAAAGGAATAGGAATAGGAGCAACTTGATTACCTTCATATGAATGATCTAATTCATTTTCATCATCATAGAAATCAGTAGTAATGTTAGCCAATTTCAAATCTTCAATCTGATTGGTAGTGAGATGGTTGTAATCAAGTCTCCTTATATCTTGGCCCTAGGAGTAGTTGATATGGTGTATCAGCCAATGATTATTGGAAACTTAAATCCTCTTTTATGTGTCTCTAATTACTTCTTATGCATGACCATCATTTGTCTACACATCTCCATCAAAACTAATTTATCACTTGGATACTTTGGTAGCATGTATGGTTTTTCATCAAATCTTCCCACCCTGATATAAGCAAAAGTTTGGAACTAAAGGAAAATGCAACCAATCTTATTCACTATTTCCCACGTTTGATCTAAACTTATTTTCTTTTCTAGTTCTTGTTTAAAAATACAAATGAACTTATAAAATAAATCATCATTAACTCTTATAAAATGTTACTGCTTTCTTTAAAAGTCAACTGTTGGTAGTACTCATAAATTAGAAATTTATTCCTTTCACCAACATTAGTCAATCCCAAAAAGGTCCTCATATATGCTACAACATACACTAGGTAAGAAGTCATATAGACCTTGAGGGAAAAATTTACTTCAAAAAATTGGTGGCATATAGCATCACTAATTTGACTTCTCTAATAAATTCTTTGTTTGTCTTTCTTGATGATGTAGATATAATGATACATCTATTATTGGAAAATATTTGATGTAGGGATACTTTTAACCCTACTTAGGAGAGTGATTAAGTCTCTTATTTCCTCCATGAACTCACTTCATTACAAATTTTTAGGCCATCTTACAATTGAGTGCCTTGGTGTCTTCAGCCAATATGAATTGATGTGCCATTTACATTTCTTAGAATTCCTATCATAATATTCTCAAGCTAAAATCACACTTATATTTGAGTACTCTTTAATGTCTGAGAGATGAAACACTTTATCAAATTACTCAACATCCAATCAGATTATCAAGTTCCCACTAGCATCTATGACTGACTTGGTTTCTTTGTTGAAGTGGGCAGCAAATTCTAGAATGAACTCCAGATCTTGAGTTGACATAATAAATGTAGTTACTAGGTGTATGTCACTGTTTAGAATAGGCTACATATACTAAGCAATAGGATCCCTACCTAATCTTTGTAAGAACTTGACCATATCAATATGACCAATGTTTGTATCTCTAATATGATATATATTGGAGTCCACTATAAAATCTAGAAACATACCTTGAAACTTATAAATCATTACTCTTTTAGTTGGAGAATCCTCTAACATTGATCTAGTATCTATAAATATAGTTTTGATTGCCCAGAGTTAACATTTTTCATCATTTTTGGGAAAGGTGTAAGAGTAGAGAAAATTTATGTGGTCTAATAACTTTGGTGTAATTTAAATAATTATCTCTGAACTACATGAGAAGAGGTCAGGTATAGTTTAGATAAAATTATTTGAATTAAACCAAAAAATGTAAGATCTTAGTGCATATTAGATAAAATTCTCTGAATTGCATCAAGAAGGTAGAAAGTGCACTTCGAAGAAAATTATTCAAAATGCACTGGGTGGTAAATATGCAATTCAAAGAAAATTATTTGAAGTGCACCAAATGGCATGCATTTCAAAGAATTTTCTTTGAAGTTCACCCATGGTGAACTTGGGGGGTAAAACACACCTAGATGCATATCAGAGAAAATTCGTCAAAATGCACCGAGAGTGTTAGACGTTCAATTTGAGAAGATAAAGTGTTATTTAGGGAAAAAATATCTGGAGAGCATGAAAAAAATCAAACCCTATAAAGAAAGAAAAATGAAACAATCTTGCAAAAAGAACATAAAAAAGAAATATTAACCTGAGACATGAAAAAAATCAATAATAAGCTGAGGTGTTTGGATCATTAAATCAATAAAATTAGAAGATTTAATTTATCATGAGCACAATGAATAAAAGGTGCACACGAGCTCAAAAATGATAGTTAGGAGGTGCACTTGAGCTCAAAAATGGTGAAAAGAGAGAAAATAATGGTAAAAATAAAAACTACTTAGGTTAAATATATATATATATATATATATATAAAGGGTAATTAATGTGAAATTAATTACTAACGTGATGGTGGGTCTAGGTGTAAGGTTGGAGAAATTCTCTGACCTTGCACGTGTAATGGTAGATAATTTATCCTCTCTTGCACATGGAGGTGTAGTCCAAATAAAATTCTCTAGTTTGCCTCATTTAGACTTTGTGTAGTGCAAACTAAATTATCCAAATTACATGAGGTGAAAAACTTCTTTCAAAAAATAAATTTTTAAGGGAAAAACAAAGGAAAAGAGGTAGAGCTTGGCCTTATTTTGTGATCTTAGATATCATGGGCTATGAAATAGACAAGTTTCATAGGGGTTATCCCATGAATTTAGCATGCTTAAATTCAAGGATAACAACTAGCTCTAACTAGGGAATTTCCTTCAAGCATTCTTTAAAAATCTTTGAAGGAAAGAGAATCTTAGGACTTTAAGTGCCTTTCTCCATTGAGCCATGGAGTCTGGTAACTGACTAGACTAAAATAAAAATAAATAATTTATAGATATTTATAATATGTACAAACTTATCTAGAACCTCACTAAGTGAAAAGCTTTAGCTGTTTACCACTATAGGGCAGTGGTAATGGTGTTCCATATAGGTATGCCAAGAGGAAACTATGTTCTCCACTAAGTTGGTGAATGAGGAATGGGCATCTCCACAAAGAATCATATTTTCCATGCATCCCTTTTGGCTCTCTTATTTTTTCCCATAAGAGGACTAGATCCCCAACTCAGAATTCTCATGACTTGGCTTTTTTGTCAAAAAGTTCCTTGACGTGACTTTGATGTTCAACAATGTAGTCCACTACCTTTGTACATTTCTCTTCTATCTTAGTGAGGTAGATAATATGTTTGTCTAAAGAAATTTTGAATTTTTCATATTCAATTTCCCTAGCTAATCTAAGAGTGGGAAACTCTAATGTCATGGGTATTTCTATGTTTAGTTCATACAAATTTTGAAAAGGTGACATACCGATCGCTGACTTGGGAGTGATATGATCAGCCCATAATGCATCATATAATTCTTTATGCCACATCTTCTGATTATCTTCTACCAATTTCCTAATAATGGTTACCAAATTCTTATTACTTGACTCAGCTTGACCATTTCCTTAAGGAAAGTAGTCTGAAGTATGAGACAAAATGATCCCATATTCAAAACAAAACTGAGTTATCTCTTTAGATGTGAAATGGGTATAATTATTAGTTACAATTTTATTTGGCACACCAAACCTTTTAAGGAAATTGCAAACAACCTCTAAAGTTGCACGTTTGGTAGGAATTGCCTCCACCCACTTGGTGAAATAATCTATAGTTGTAAGAACATAACTATGACCTTCACTTGACAATGGATTCACTACACCAATGAAATAAATACCCCATTTCTGAAAAGGTTATTCAATAACTACCAGCTTGAGAGGTAGGGCTGGAAATTTGGGTTTTCCCATAAACTATTGTCATTTCTCATATTTATGCACCCAAGCATATGCATCCTAAAAAATTATTATCCAATAATATCTAGCATGCAAAATCTTGTGATCCATGGTAGGGGCTAAAAAATGTCCTCCACAAGCCAAGTCATGAACATATTCCAACAAATTACCTTGTTATGCTTTATCTACACATCATAAAAAAAACCATCAATGTTCTACTTATATAAACCATTATCCCAAATGATGAAATTTATAGCCTTGATCTTGATTGTCCTCTTCTCTTTGTGAGAAAAATGTTATAGAGATTATCCATATGTGAGAAAATGAGCAATGTCATAATACCATTCATTCATTGTGCTTATGAGCAAGACTATGGGAAGATCTTCCTCTATGTCATTTTCATTATTGGGTGCTTCTTTTGTATTGGTCTCTATCATGAGTTGACATAATCCTTTTCCATGCACAACTTTTTGAGGCTTGATCTCTAATCATACTCTTGTATTATAGTGATTCAATTACCTCTTTTGCCTCTAAATTCTTGTTGAGTCAAAATA
Organism: Torreya grandis; assembly: GCA_037957365.1. Taxonomy (NCBI): domain Eukaryota; kingdom Viridiplantae; phylum Streptophyta; class Pinopsida; order Cupressales; family Taxaceae; genus Torreya; species Torreya grandis. The sequence continues at coordinate 3,008,272 of JARHVA010001510.1, read as the reverse complement.
GACTTGATAATAGAATCTAGTACTAGTGCAATGGTGTGAGAATTAAGGATGTAATACTCAAAATGCTTAACTACTTTCACTATAGCATAAGCATTTTCTCCATGAAAGATTACTTGAGATCATGAACCTTTAGGGGATAACTCATGAATATTATAAGAGACTCAATACCCTCTTCATTTTGTTGTACCAAGATTGTGGATAAGGTATGCTCAGAAGCATAACTATACATGATAATGTTTTAAATATAGTCAAGGTAGACTAAGACAGGAGCAAGTGTAATTACTTGTTTAATTTCTTGGGAAGTAGTTCTTCCATCCACATTCCATGGAAATTTTATTTTCCTTTCATCATATTGACAATGTGGCATGTCTTTTCAACAAAGTTAGGAACAAATATTCATAAGAAATTAACCTTCCCAAATAAGGAATGCACTCCTTTCTTACTTGATGGCAGAGTAAGATTTTGAATTTCCTTGACCTATTCAAGATCAATTTTGATTCCTTCCTTGGATACAATATGTCTAAGGAGCTTACCTTCTGTAACCCCAAAAATGGATTTCTTAGGATTAATGGATATCCCATGTTCATGACATCTTTCAAGCACTTGCTACAAATGATCATAATGATCCTGACACTTCTTTGAGAAAATGGTTAGATCATATAGATAGACTACAATAAACTTACTAATTATATCTAGAAAATCCAAGTCCATATCCCTCTAAAAGGTAGCACCAACATTGATCAATCCAAAAGGCATCCTATAATAGGCAAAAGTGTTCCATGGAGTAGTGAAGGTTGTCTTATGTTGATCTTCATCATGAACCTCCACTTGATTTTATCCTAAGAAGCCATCTAGCATGGATAACATCTCTGAAACAGTTACATTTTGTAATACTTGGTCCATTACCAGTAATGGGTAATTATCTTTAAGTGATGATTGATTCAAATTTTGGAAGTCAAGATAAATGCATATCTCTCCATTATTTTTACTCACAAGAACAATATTTTCTATCCATGTGGAGTGATGTATAGGAAATATAATTCTAGAATTCAACATATTTTGGATTTCAACAAGGATGGTACTTGAAATTTTAAGATTATACTATCATTATTTTTTATTGTGAGGCTGAGACCCAAGATTAAGAGGAATATCATGTTGCACCTCCTTTGGTTGGAAATATTTAAGATTAGCATATGAATATGTTAATATATCAATGTATCGGCATAGATTTCTCATCAACTTCTCTCTTTCCTCCAACGAGCAATGTTTCCAAATATTTATCATCTTAGGGTCACTATTTATTCTTATATTAAATTACTTAGTTTTTGTAGATGAATCTAATTCTGATTTTTGACATTGAATGAATTGATCATGTTTATCAAAGAGTCCCTCCAAAGATACCAACCCTTTGGGAATCTTATTCCCTTTCATTTGTAAGATTTCTTTGCCAGTTTACTCATTAACTTCAAATATGGACTCTTGAGGAGTGGAGTCACTTCCTTCAAAAAATAATTCACTAAAATTTTATACCTTCTCCAAGAATGAGATGACTTACTCATCATTATTGAAAACATGCCAATGATTAACATTATCAAGAACACTGGGTCAAAAAACTAACTCAATGGTATACTTGTATCCTTGGAAATATTTGTGAGAAATCACTAGAGTGGCTGAAATAGCTAATGAATTAGCTCTATCATTATATTCTCTTAGAACTATTGATATATTGAAATCATTAAAAATTTCCATGCAATCCTAAACTTGATTTTAGTAATGCCTGAGTCTTTCATTGTTTATTTGATATATATTTTTGACTTGAAAAATGACTAGCCTAGCATCACCCTAAGCATAAAGGTTTTTAATTCCTTCTTTTTTGTAACCTCCATTCCTAACAATAAGGCTTCATATTCAATAGTATTATTAGTGTTATCAAATTTAAACTTGAAAGAGAAAGGAAAGATTTTTCTTTTTGGGGATATGAGAGCTATCTTTACCCAAGATCTAGTTGAAGAACAACTACCATCAAATTCCAAAGTCTAAACATCATTTGAACTTTCAACCTTGATAGTGTTAAAGTCCAAAACCTCTTCATCTAAAGAAAGACATTCTTCTATTTCCTAACTTACATCTAAAATATCATCTAAAGACACTGGTACTTCATATGTGGTCAAGAAATGCATACCCATTCTAGAGGTTTCAAAGAGAATTGAAGATTTTGGAACCTCAATCTTTGTCACAGTATATTTTGATTACTTATTTATATGAAGCTTCTGCTTAACACCTTTAACAAGTATACTAGCCTTAGACCAATCCATATTTATTTCACCACCAATATATTTGCAAAAGTTACATCCCAATAAAACCCCATATGAGGTTAGAATATCAACCACAAGAACCATCCCCTTTATCTTCTTTTCTAGGAATGCAACAAATGTAAATTTTTCATCCTTAATTTGGACTATGAGGGGTACTTAATTTCCATTAAGAAGCAATGGCCAAAATTCTTTGTCAAGGTTAAGCCAAAAGCAGTAGCCACCTTGGTTAGTATCACATTATTATAAGCCCCTAAATCAATAACACAATTACTGAGCTTACAACCATTAAAAAATAGGGAAATATAGAAAGGTTCTATTTTTCCAGAGTTAGATGTAAGAGTTATAACCAAGTTATTTTTATTTGGCTTAGGATTAATGGGTGGACTCTTGAATGAGACTAGATTGGAATTGGCCACCTTAACATTTACACAATTTTCCAATCTTTCAATTTGGTTAGGATTCGATTGGAGGGACTCAACCTCTAACATTTGGATTTTTGTCTTCTTATCATGGTCTATGATATCAAAATCTAGATATGGGGTAGCCAAGGAAGACAAGACATTTTCATTTTCAGGTTTAAAGTTTTGGACACTAGGTCTAGGCATTGAAGGAGAAGAGGTAGAATTATGAGGAGTACTTATTTATTTGCCATTGTATCCTTTGATTAAACTACAAAATGAGTTCCTCTTTTGGAAATTATAACCTCATTTCATGTTTCATCCTTGGATTTTGTTTTATCAACCTTTTTTTGATGGTTCAACTGACTTTGAGAATGGGTGAAGATGTCATAAGACTCACCATGTATGTATTCTTATTTAGCTTCTTCTTCTTCATAGTTTAGAAACCTAATATCATAGTCTCTATCTTTTCCTTTTTCATCTCCAGTGAAAGCAGTCACATATTCTTCTAGAACATATTCCAATTCTAAAACATCATCATTTTTAGGTTCTAAGTAATTAACTACTATATTATCCAAAGGTACCTCCAATGCAAGACTTGCTTGTGTCAGAGGAATCTTAATCTGATTTTAATTCCTTTTAGTAAATTTAGAATAGTTTGGATATGTTCTCCTTGGAACATACTTGTATGAAGGAAAAGACATACCTTGAGACATTTTCTTCTTAAGTGCAAACAATTCATTTACTAGCTTTTGAACCATGGGGTCTGTGGTGCTAGTAGAAGGTGAAGTTGTAGAGGGATACACTCTAGGATTGATATAATTATATCTCACCTTCCATATTAAGATTAAATCTTATACTTCAGTGGCCAAACTTTGAGTAACTTTGAGATCAATTGGGGCTACTCTTTATAAAAGAAAACTTACTTACAGTAGTTGAGAATTGATGAAGAAACACTTCATATTCTCAAGCATAGGTTGAGAAACTATTGGAATTCTATTCCTAAACTTGTTAAACTTTTCCACAAACTCATACATGGGTTTATGTGTTTATTTCTTCATTTATGTAAGTTGAGCCAATAAGGCATGAGCATCTTTTGTTGCTTTGAACCTTGCCTCAAACTTGGCATTAAGAGGTTCCCAACTAGTGATGGTTCTAGTTGTAAGATGATAAAACCAATCAACAACAACATCTTAAAGTGTTTCTATGAACAATCTTACAGAAACATCCTCATACTCTACTCCAAGAACTTTGCATGCAATGTAGAATGCAGTAATATGTTCATCTGGATGTTGCTTGTCATCACCATAGAACTTTGGGAATTTGTTTCATGAACCAAGAGGAAGTTCATGAGATGGACGAGTCAAGTTTAATGGAAAAAAATTAATCCCCCATGGACCTTTATCTACCATTATTTTTAGATTATATGGAGGTATGACAAATCTTTGCAAAGGCAAAATAGGCAAAACTCTATGAACATTGGAAGCTTCTCCTAGTATATGAGATCTTATATTTTTAGGTGGAAAACGTCTTGTACACTGAAGAGGTGACCTTAAACATGATAACAAAAGATCAAAGTTGTGTTCTTTTAATAACTCAAATTTTAGATCAATGTGTCCCACTACCCTTCTACCACGAGTGTAGATTTGTTCTACTAGATTTTGAAAGTATCCAAAAAGAAAATAAAATAACTACAATAAAACAATAGAAAACAATAAAGTGTTGGTCCTATGTCAACCAAATAAGTGTATAACTCATTTGTGTGTTTGTATTCCCTAGCGAAGTCACTAAAAAATGTTGGATGAATATTTTTTACTGACACAATGGTAGCAAAATGATGATTTCAGCCACAGTGTGATGAGATAAAATCTCTCTTCAATGAAAGGGAAGGCTCACTTTTATTGTTAAATAACACAACACTTAATTATTTCCAATAATTTTATCATAGTGGGCATTGTCATATCATCCATTTTTTTTTAGAATTGATGTTCAATCACAAACTTATTTCTATTCTTTGTGATATACTTTGAAAATCTCAGATCAATTGATGAACCAAATATAACCGATATTCAGATTTGTTAGCCAAAATATTAACAAGAATAATACCAGTAGAATAAACCTGAAAGATAAAATAAGGTGCAGCCAAAAGTCTTCAGGTTATTTATAACAAAGATAAAAATTACCAAAGAATAATAACTGATAGCTCAAAGTCTCCTCAGTTATTCACTTTCAATGTGATCATAAACCTAGTAACTAAAAATTAGCTCAAAGACTCCAAAATCAGCTTCTTGGCACCTTCTATCCTATAGAAATTTCATACCACAATTCAATCAACTCATAAGAAAATGTAATGGAAAAGACATAAGAAAATATCCAACACACCATAAGTTTATCTCAACACAAAGATTAAAAGATCACTTGATTTTTTTATATTGAATGAAATTCAAGATTTACAATATGAACATAAAGTTTCAAAATTATTTCTCAATTTAGCAGCATTTCCCCTCTATAGCAATTGATTATCCTTTTTACAAAGAACATCCTCCTATTTATAGAGAGGATTTATGAACAAAAATAGGAAATACATAAATACATTGACTTATTCATTTGACAGAGTCATATTTGACTTAGGACTATGTATTTTTCCTACATGCAAAATGCACCAAACAAAATTACACATGAAAAGTTACAAAAATAAACTAAGTTTCCTCATATCTCTTCAATGTAGCTTGGACCTCACTGTCATTTGGACCTGATTTACTCCTAGAGATGACAAGAACCCTTGAAATGGAATCTTCTAGATTAATTGGAAATTCTTTATTTTTATCTAAGATTCTTTGTAACTTATTTATTATGACTTGAAATTTAACTAGTTTGTCAATAGAGTCTAGTGTGGAAGTTTCTGCCTCAATCTTAGTCTAAATAAAAAATAACTCCTAAATTATTGTCTTGATAGGAAGAACCTTGTGGGAATCATCTCTAACTTGAAAAGAAAGCTCTCCAATTTTATATGTAATATCTAATATCTTATTATAACACATATCTTCAAATTATTCAATATCTTTAACAAGATTCTTGAGAACTCCTCTTTTATTCCTCATGGCTTCCATGTATTCCATGAATATTCCCTATTTGGAATGACCTTCTGCTCAACTAAAAGTTCCATTTTAAGTTTGCTTAATTGAGTCCATGTATCAATATCATTTTCAATCAATTCCAAATTTTGAGTGAGTGTCTTAATTATATATTGAATTTCCATTTTCACTTCACTCAAGATCTTCAAAAATTTAATGAAAAAATGCAACCATTGAGTACCGTGTGTTTTCAATCTCTCAATCTAATCATTGATGGATTGACCTTGAGATCTGATTTTCTCAACATGTTAAATTGCCTTTTCAGTGTTCTCATGCTCAACAGACTCAGAAGATTATGTGATTTCTAATAAAATAGAGGTTAATTATTTTACTTGTACTTTAAGCTAATCCTTGATCTTCTTATCCTTATCATATCTATCGATCAAGGACATCATTTCTACTTCTAAATCTTCTTTTACACTTTCATGAGTTTACTTCTCATGATCTATTTGTCCTAATGCATATTCAGACACTTGAATATCTTCAATGTTTCTATCTTTTATAGGTACTACAACCTTGGTAAACTTGTGTCTAGACTCAAAAATTACTCTTGACATGGTTTTAGCTTTCATTATTGTTTTATATTTTATTTTTATGAGTTGACCAAAATCAAATTCATTAAAAAACACAACATGCTTATTCCTTTTAGGGGTTTGGGACATGAGCCAAGGAGAAAGACAAGATGAATATTTAGGTCTAGAGGAAACCAAGGATTGTGACGCTTGAGGAGAACAATTATTTGTGAGGTAGGTGGGATAAAAATAATGGAAATATATAATAGTGGAGTGGACACTAGTGGGATATCAATTATAATTAGTGGGGTTTGGGTTGGAATGATTGAAACCTTGGTGTCTGATGGTATTTGGACATTGGGGTAATAAGGGATTAAGTTGTTATTTTAGAGGAATATGCTGAAATGAATTTATCCATTTCTTATTGAGTAAAATATATATATTAGTTGGGGACCCCAAAGACTTTGAAGGACTGGGTAAATTTGATAATGAATCAAAAACTTGATCCAACATGCCTTGTGAAGGAACCTGAAAGAGTGTGGCACTAAGAGGAGAAGGTGGAGTCAAGAGAACAACTTGAGGGGGAATAGAAATAATTGGCATGAATGTACTTATTGAAGGAACTATTGAGAATGTCACCTATGGAACCATTGGTTGAGAAGTTTCAATTTTAGGAACTTTTGACTGAGTAAATTTAGGCTATATAGACTACTAAATCAGAGATTATAAAATTATTAATTGAGGGGGTGCTTCACTCATAGCTCATTTCCCTTGCATCTCTTTTTGAATATTCTTCTCAATACTAGCCTCTTTTTCTTTTCTTTTACCTTTACTCACAAACACAAATTTTGGTTTTTGAGTGGATGTATAGGCCTCTTTGTTATTTTTTATCCTCAATTCCTCATGTTTCCTTATGGTATCTTCATTATATTCTTCTTCTAACCTTGTCTTGAAATATTTCAATTTGATACCTTTGGATTCCAACCAAGCTTTAGTTATTTCAAGAATGGGTTGGAATCTCTCTATGATAGATGTGGATTCTTTTATAGACCATTGGATTGAAGGAATAATAATAAAAGCAACTTGATTACCTTCAGATGAAGCATGCAATATATTTTCATCATCAAAAAAATTAGTAGGAATGTTAGCCAATTTCAAATCTTCAATATGATTGGTAGTGAGATAGTTGTAATCAAGTCTTCTTATATCTTCTTTATTTATGCATTTAGCCTGGATGTCCTCAACTTTATGCTCATGGACATAATTTCCTTTCAAATTTTCCTTCATCATTCTATAATAAAACATTTTCCTACCCTTGTACCTTTTAAGGGTGATCCATTGCATTTTAGTTTCCATTATCTTTGGCCTGAGAGTAGTTGACATGGTGTATTGACCAATGCTTATTGTAAACTTAAATCCTCTTTTATGTGCATCTAACCTCTTCTTTTGTATGGCCATCATTTGTCTTCATATCTACATCAAAACTAATTTATCACTTGGATACTTTGGTAGCATGTATGGTTGATCATTAAATCATCCCACCTGATGTAAGTAAAATTTGGGAACTGAAAGAAAATGCAACCAATCTTATTCATTATTGTGCATGCTTGATCTAAAACTATTTTCTTTCGTAGTTCCTGTTCAAAAATACAAATGAACTTATAGAAGAAAGCATCATTAACTCTTCTAAAATGTTTAATGTTTTCTTTGAAAGTCAACTATGGATAGTACTCATAAATAAGAACTTTTTTCCTTTCACCAATACTAATAAATCCCAAAAAGGTCCTTATACAGGTTGTAGCATACACTAGGTAAGAAGTCATATAAAACCTAAGGGAATAATTTACTTCAAAAAGTTGGTGGCATTTAGCATCACTAATTTGTCTTCCCCAATAAATTATTTGTTTTTCTTTATTGATAATGTATATATAATGATACATCCATTCTTAGAAAATATTTGATGCAGGGAGACCTTTAACCCTACTTAGGAGTGTGATTAAATCTCTTATCTCCTCCATGAATTCACATCAGTATAATTTTTAGGCGATCTTGTAATTGAGTGCCTTACTGTCTTTAGCCAATGTGAATTGATGTGCCTTTCACATTTCTTAGAATTCTTATCATAATATTCTTCGGCTAAAATCACACTTATATCCGAGTACTCTTTAATGTTTGAGAGATTAAACACTTTATCAAATTACTCATCATCCAATCAAATTATCACCTTCCCACTAGCATCTTTGACTGAGTTGGTTTCTTTGTCAAAGTCGATAGCAATTGCTAGGATGAATTCTAGATCTTGAGTAGACATGGGAAATATAGCTACCAGGGGTATTTCACTATTTACAATAGGCTACATAAGTTAAGAAATAGGATCCCTACCTAACCTTTGTAAGAACTTGACCATATCAACATGATCGATCTTTGTAACTCCAATATGATTTATATTGGATTTCACTATAGAAGCTAGAAACACACCATGAAACTTATACTTCATTACTCTTTTAGTTAGAAAATCCTTCGACATTGATCTAGTATCTACAAAGAGAGTTTTGATTCCTCAAAGTTAGCATTTTTCATCATTTTTGGGAAAGGTGTAAGAGCAGATAAAATCTACATGGTCTAATAACTTTAGTGTAATTTAGATAATTTTCTCCAAACTACACATGAAGAGGTCAGGTATAGTTTAGATAAAATTATCTAAATTACACCAATGCAAGATCTTGATGCATATCAGATAAAATTCTTTGAAGTGCACCAAGAGGGAAGAATGTGCACTTTAGAGAAATTTCTCCAAAGAGCACCGAGTGGTAATATGCACTTCAAAGAAAATTCTCTGAAGTGCACCAAATTACGTGCACTTCAGAAAATTTTCTCTAAAGTGCACCCATGGTGAACTTCAGTGGTAAATCACACCTTGGTGCATATCAAAGAAAATTCTCTAAAATTCACCTAGAGTGTTAGGGGTTTGATTTGAGAAGATAAAGTGTTCTTAAAGGAAAAATATTTGGAGAGCATAGAAAAAATCAAACCCTAGAAAGAATAGAAATGAAACAATCTTGTAAAAAGAAAATAAAAAGGAAATATTTACCTGAGACATGAAAAAAATTGGCAATAAGTTGAGATGTTTGGAGCATGAAATCAATCAAACTAGAAGATTCAATCAATCATAAGGATGGTGAATAAAATGTGCATAGGAGCTCAAAAATGGTGGCTAGGAGGTGCACTTGAGCTCAAAAATGGCAAAGAGAGAAAACAATGGTAAAAATAAAAATTACCCAAGTTTAATAAATATATATATAGAAAGGGTAATTAATGTGAAATTAATTACTGATGTGATGGTTAGTCTGAGTGCAAGGTTAGATAAATTCTCTGACCTTGCACATGCAATGGTAGATAATTTCTCTACTCTTGCACGTGGAGGTTTAGTTTAGAGAAAATTCTCTGGTTTGCATCATTTGGACTTGGTGTAGTCTGGAGAAAATTCTTTGGACTACATGAGATGAAAAACTTATTTCTTAAACTAGATTTTTGAGGGAAAAACAAAGGAAAATAGGTAGAGATTATCCTCATTTTTTGAGATTAGAGCTCATGGGCTACAAAATAGACAAGTTTCATAGGGTTGTCTCATGAATTGAGCTTGCTTAAATTCAAGGATAAAATAGCTGTAAAATGTCACCTAGAATGTTTTCCTCATCAAATTAACTACATTATAAATTTTCAACAAAAATGGATTCTTGAAAATCTTCTCTCTTTTCATTTTATAATAAAAATTTGTTTTCTATTACTTCATGTACTAGAGAGTAGGCTAGATTCTCAATAATTTTTTGATATCTTTTTATTTCAACATCCTATACATTTTTAAAGGGGTTTATATTGACATAATGAGCCTTTGTTTCTTGTTGGTGACAAATAGGAAGAGTAATCATTAAGGTTTTGGATTGGGAGCCTTTATTACAAGCATGAAGCCTAGGAATTTTATAGATACTAGATTTTCCTTGGTAGTTTTGAACTTACAACTATTTTTTTAATATCAAAAAATCACTATAAATTTTTAAAACCAATTTCTTCATCCCAACCACAAAGCTAATATTCATTTATCTTAGGGAATAATTATTTTATTTCACATGTAATATTTTAGAGTTAGGGATAATAAATGTGTTAGGAGGAAAGGGAGTCATAGGTATAGAAGAAGTTTTACCTACTTGTATAAGGTATATTTTAGATAAGATAGTAAGGACAAAGGATTGGGTTAGGGTATTCCTACCTAGAGATTATATCCTGAATAGAATAACTTATTTAGGATCTTGGTTAGTTCAATAAGACAAACCATCAATGGAAGATGTTGTTTGAATGGTTATATCCTCTTATATTACTTAATGTATAAAATTATAGAGAAAGATATTAAAAATATATAGACACAAAGAATACTATTTTTTTCTATCCTCAAGATCACACAAAATGCAAGAAGAGAGCATACACCAAGCTTCTAACTCTTTAGACGTAAACACACTAGACTAAATATAAGATTCACTAAGAATAATTGAACTTATGATTATTTATAGTTATTTGGGATCTTCCTTTTATAGGATAAGGTAAACTATCTAAACATGTAAACAAAATCTTTACATAGGAACCTGAGTCATCGGTTGTCTATTTTATTGAAAAATAAAAGAGATATGGGGTTATGATGGAATTTATTCCATTGGTGTCTTCCACAATTTTATTTTCATAAAGTACTAACAATAATAAAGTAACACCACTAAATATAATATGCTATATAAATATTATTCTTTATTCATTAAACTGAAATACTATTATAATTTGATGAAGAAGAAGAAATGATTATTGGGTAAAATAAGGCTTCAAATTTTGTTAGCACCTCATTTTCATTTATGGGATTAAATAATAATCTTATTTATAAGATATGATGATTATTCTAAAAATTCCCATCGTTATCATTTTTGACCCTTAGATTGATATATAAAAAATATTACCACTTGAGTTATCACCTAATAATAGTATGTACCATAGTGATTTGGAATGAATCCTTCTTCTTCATGGATAGTATGTGGACCAAATCCTTAAATATATGAATAAATAAATTTATTATATCATGTCATTATAGTGATTTTCCACATCCAATTTATTCATCTGATTAAATCATAGAACTAGTGAAGCTAGAGTTCATTATTAAGCCTTTGAATAGTAAATTCTCTTTAATTTTATCTTGATAAAATATTTAATACTACATTATATTATAGATCCATAGATGCATCTATATATAACCTTGTGTATTAAATAACCAATCCTTCTCAAATAAGTTTTTCCTAGATTAAAATATTTAATTTGTTAAACATAACATTTTTATCCTTATTAGATTAAATCTTGGAACAAGCTAATGGATAAAGGTTATAGTAAGATTATGGCTTAACTAGTCTTCCACATTATTTTGGTTATTTAAATGTGATTAACTTGGTAATTAAACTATTTCAAAATTATTTACATCTGACATATTTTTCTCTACCATCTTTCCTTCCATGATCTTTTTCTTCGAAAGCAATAAATATGCTACAATCAATTCTAATCAATAATTTTTTTTTATTTTTCAAGAGTTAGTTTTAGATGAACAGTTAGTTTTCATGTAAAGACTAATTTTAGTCTTGAGTCTGTGTTTCTAACTATTGTTTGGTTTGGGATCTATTTAAGAGACCCATGGGGCTGTATTGTAATTAAGGACAAAAGGATTAGATCCTTCAAGTGTAAGATCTAGAAGGTCTGCAAGAGTGCAAGACCAGGAAGATCTACGGGTAAGCAAGACCAATTAGATCTACAAGGTGAAAGATCAATAAGGTCTATGGTAAGGAGGCAACAATAATTGGGTTGATTGTCACTTAGAGGTAGGCAACAACAACCATTGGGTTGATTGTCACTGGAGGGAACAACTCAATAGTTGAGTTGGTTGTAATTGATTGAGAGAGAGAGAGAGAACTCTTGAGGGAGAATTACTGTACACCCAAGAGGTGTGGGAAGAGTGAGATTTCTTCATTGTATTTCCTTCTGGAAGAGTGTTAATATAGATTGTATTGTTCCTCGTATCTCCTATTCTTTGATGTTTCTAGTTTCTAGTTACTTATTACTTCTGGTTTAATTTCATGTTTAGTTGCTTATACAAAGGTAATCAATTGTACTATAAGGAGGATCTTGACAGTTGGTATTAGAGCTAGGATCACTGACAAGTGGTAGAGCGGGTTAGTGTTTGTTGATTATAGGTTCACTCACAGGGGTCTTTATTTGAGTGGGAGTAAAGCAATGGTAGAAGAAAGTAAACTAAGAATGGATAAATTCAATGGCAAGAATTTTCAATTATGGAGGATGCAAATAGAAGATTATCTATATCAGAAAGATCTATACTTACCATTGGGTGTGGTTTCAAGTAAGCCCACATATATGCAAGATGAAGAATGGAATGTTCTTGATAGAAAGGCTCTTGGATATATAAGGTTGAGCTTGACATCGTCTGTGATTTCCAACTTATCATAGACAAAGACAATGGTAGAGTTAATGGATACTTTGGAAAATTTATATGAAAAACCCTCATGTTCAAAAAAGGTATTTCTTATGAAGCAGTTATTTAATTTGAAAATGCAGGAAGGTGGATCGCTATATAGTCATCTTAGTGATTTCCATGGATTAGTAAATCAGTTAAATTCAGTCAAAAGAGTTTTTGATGATGAAATTAAGGCTCTCTTAATCTTATGCTCTTTACCTAAAAGTTGGGATAGCTTGGTAATGGCAGTTAGTAATATTGCGTCTGCTTCAAATATCTTGAAAGTTGATGATGTTGTTAGTGTAATCTTGAATGAATAAATTCATAGGAAAAGCATAGGGGAAACATCAAGAAGTGCTTTAAGTGTTGAAATTAGGGGAAAGCAAAGAGAGAAGGGAAAGCAAGGGAAATCAAGGTCAAAGATAGGCAGTAGATCCAAATCTAGAAATGGAGGTATAACTTGCTGGAATTGTGGAAAGAAAGGGCATGTAAAGAAAGATTGTTGGTTCATAGAAGATCAACATGAAGGAAATAAAGAAGAAAAAGATGTAGGTGTTGTTACATAGGATGCTCTTATATGTTCCTTGGATAAAGTAGAATCTTGGGTTTTAGATTCTGGTGCCTCTTTCCATGCAATCCCAAATAGAGAATTTTTTCATGATTATGTCCATGGAGACTTTGGAAAAGTTTATATAGGGGATGGTGAGCCTTGTCAAATTGTTGGCAAAGGGAAAGTACAGTTGAAATTGTAGACTGGCAAGATATGGGCATTGAAGGATGTCATGCATGTTCCCATCCTGAAGAGGAGTCTAATTTCTACAGGAAAGTTGGGTGATGAGGGTTGCACAGTAACTCTCATAGTAGAATCTTAGAAAGTTTCCAAGGGTACACTTGTATTAGCAAGAGGTAAGAAAGTAGGTACACTTTATCTATCTACTTGTATTACTAATTATCCTTCTATTTAATTTACTCTGGATGTAGATGCAAAGATGTGTCTCTGTAGGCTTGGTCACATGAGTGAGAAGGGAATGGTCACATGAGTGACACTTTTAAGAACTAGAAAGCCTTAGTTTTTAAGGAGAAGGTGATGGATAGTGATCAGCTTAAGAGGCTGAATAATTCTGAGTAGGGTAATGCTAACTTGGACAATTTTATGATCCAAAATGAGCTCATAGATAAAAATCATCACTCACAGGAAAACACAGACACTGACGTCAGTCAGGTAAGAACTGACATCGATCAGGTAGGAACTTACATCGATTTGGTGGAGACCAAAGTTAGTGATGTCAGGCAGGTGGAAACTGACATCAGTCAGGTGAGAACTGACATCGATCAAGTCGGTCAAGTGGAACTGACATTGGTCAGGTGCAGACTAAGAGATGACCAGGATCGGTCACTGTTAGAATGAAATTTGGGTGGATAGCAAGCTGTTAATGAGTCTCAAATGCCCATGAGGAGGTCTGAAAGGGTAAGCAAACCTCAAATTTGTCATTCCCCTTCTTTATACTACTTGTTGCTCACTAATGGTGGAAAACCAAGAAGTTTTGAAGAGGCAATGCAGGTAGAATCCAGGAAATAGTGGGAGCATGGCATGAATGAGGAAATTGATTCCTTGGAAGAGAACCAAATGTGGAATTTGGTAGAGTTTCTAGTCAAAAAAAAAACACTAAAAAATAAATGGATTTACAGGTTAAAGAAAGGAGAGAATGGACAAGTGAGACATAAGGCTAGGTTATATGGTCTTGAGCAAGCTGCAAGACAATGGTATTTGAGGTTTGACAAGTTTATGACAAAGCATGGCTTTAGTCAATGTCAATGTGACCATTATGTTTATTTTACCAGGTTGGATAATAGTAGCTACATTATCCTGTTACTATATGTAGATGATATGCTTGTTGCAGGTTCATACATGCAGGGAATTACTGAGCTAAAGGTAAAATTAGCTCAGATATTTTCCATGAAGGATTTAGGATCAACAATCCTTGGCATGAGTATTTTTAAAGACAGGGAAAATCATAGGTTGATTTTGTCTCAAGAGGATTATGTGAATAAGGTAGTGGAGAGGTTCAATTTGTAGATGCAAAATTGGTAAGCACACCTATGGATGGATAGTTCATGTTGAGAATAGAACAGTGTCCTAAATCACATGATGAGGTTGAGTACATGGTATGTACTAGAATTGATATTGCCCAAGCAGTGGGAGTTGTTAGCAAGTTTATGGCCAATCTAGGAAAGAAGCATTGGAAAGTAGTTCAGTGGATTCTTAGATATCTGAGAGGGACCAGTAGCAGGTATTTATGCTATGCAGGGTCAAACACTTCTCTACATGGGTATGTAGATTTGGATATGGTAGGTGAATTGGATGACAAGAGAAGCACCACAGGATATGTGTTCACTATTGGTGGAATGGTGGTTAGCTAGATTTTAGAGTTACAGAAGGTTGTTGTAGTCATAGAGGATGGAAAGGAAATGATATGGATGACTTGGTTCATGGAAGAATGGGGAAAGGAGAAATATAGTTTCAAATTGTATAGTGATAGTCAAAGAGCAATTCATTTGGCAAAGGATTCAACCTTTCATTCAAGAACCAAACATATACAGCTTAGGTACCACTTCATTAGATAGGTATTGGAGGATGGATAGTTGAAGCTGGAAAAGATCCATATAGATAAGAACTCTGTAGGTATGCTAACAAAGCTGAGAATAAAGGAGAAGTTGAATCTTCATTAAACTTTTGTTGGTCTTCAAGATTGAACTTGAAGATGGAGATATAAGCTAGAAACAAATTTGAGGATGTTGCTGTATAGGTATAGGTACAGGTGCAACTTTTTATCTCCAAGTGGGAGATTGTTAAGTTGTGGAGCTAAAAGCTTCACAGGTATGAAAATATGGAGGTTACTAAGTTACACAGTAATCGACATCAGTCAGGCCAATTGATGTCAGTTATCTTCAGCTACACAGTAACCAACATCGATTATGGTCGACCGGCATCGGTCAGACAGGAACTGACATCAGTCACCTATGTGTTTCCAAAATTGTTGTTCTAATTTTAGACAAATAGTTAGTTTGCATGTAAAGACTAATTTTAGTCTTGATTCTATGTTTCTAATTATTGTTTGTTTTGGGATCTATTTAAGAGACCCATGGGGCTGTATTGTAATTAAGGACAAAAGGATTAGATCCTTCAAGTGTAATATCTAGAAGGTCTGCAAGAGTGAAAGACTAGGAAGATCTATAGGTAAGCAAGACCAATTAGATCTACAAGGTGCAAGATCAAGAAGGTCTATGGTAAGGAGGAAACAACAATTGGGTTGATTGTCACTTGGAGGTAGGCAACAACAACCATTGGGTTGATTGTCACTGAAGGGAACAACTCAATAGTTGAGTTGGTTGTAATTGATTGAGAGAGAGAGAGAGAGAGAGAGAGAGAGAACTCTTGAGGGAGAATTATTGTACACCCAAGAGGTTTGGGAAGAGTGAGATTTATTCATTGTATTTCCTTCTGGAAGAGTGTTAATATAGATTGTATTATTTCTCGTATCTCTTATTCTTTGCTATTTCTGGTTTCTAGTTACTTATTACTTCTGGTTTAATTCCATGTTTAGTTGCTTACACAAAGGTAATCAATTGTACTCTAAGGAGGATCCTGACATATTAAGAGGGGATTATATATTTTTATGGATAATATAAATAGATTCATATATTCTTGGTATATATATAACATATTTATAAATATATTAAACATGTGTTATAACTATACCAATACTAATAATTGTTTTGAGCAATGGCTTTACTGACTGACTGAACTTATCTTGAGATAAAATTATTATTGACATATTATATAGAAAAAATAATATGAACAATGTATTATTTATTATTTTAAACATATCTACATAGATCATCAAATTTTTCTTTAAAATGGGAATTGTAAATAGAAGCATAGTTATGGGGCTTATATTCTCCTAGTGGTTTAATTTCAGAGGGAGTAGAAGGTTGGAAAACATATTGAAAATAGGAATCATGTCCTTTAATTTATTCTTCCATTATTTATATTATGTCCATATAACTCATTTTTATAAAGTAGACTCAATTTATCTATATAATTCTAAAAAATTTTATAGGTAGAGAATACATGGTTATAAGTAGTGTAATGTCCATACATTTTGATGTTATCCTTGGCATTAATTCTCGTTTATTGGTTTATGATTTAATGGATATATCAAATATTGATTATATGTCTATTCATTTCTCAAATTTGGCCACTTATTTTATTCATCTAATATCGAGTTATAAATTTATATTGAGGGTGTCCAATGTGCAAGCTCTAAACAAAAAACCAATGTTTACAAAAGATAACTAAAGTCATAAAAAGGGTGATAAAGACTCAAGGGGATTTAAATAGGTGAAAATAATAAATCTACTCATAATTACTACTAAACTTTAGAAAATGATAGGAATTTACAGACATGTAAAACTATATGACATAATTCTCACCACATTTCAAAATATATTAAATAAAAAATAATTATCAAATACATATTAAGGGTATATATTATAAAGGAATCCTCTTTCAAGTATTTTAAAATCTAAGATTGAATTTCATCATATGATCCACAATAGCCCTTTTTATTGTATTAAAATTCTCAATGAGATCAAGCATGTTGACATCCTTCTTGAGCAATTTGTACAAATTCTCTCCTAGTTCATCCTAACTTGATATATCTAGGAAGCTAATTATTTTTAAAAAAATCTAAATCCTTTCCTTTGAAATATGAAACAATAAGTATGAGGGTTATATTTGATTCTGCAATATTATGGATTACATAAAGGTTTTCCACATCTTTAATGTGATCTATTGGGATCACAAAACCATGCATATCAAAGGTATGAATAACTTTAAGTGTAATTTAGAAATAGAGTTCATTTATTTCATGTGTAGGGAAATAATAAAACTCCATGACACAAAAGGTAAATCTCTTTAATAAATTCATGATTTTTTAAAGGAGTATTATAATTCTAAGGAAATAATTGTTATTTAATAAATTCCTAGGTTTTTTTACATAGAAAAGAAATTGAAGATGGTTTTATGATTAGTGGAGTCACCAGGTGATAAGGATTTTTTTCTAAATCAAGTAGATCCAATATTTTCAAATAAAATTATTAAATTGACAGATTAAAACATCTTAGACCTTAAGATAAAGATAGGATCTTATAGTTTAGGTCCCACTGAGCATGGAAAAAAATTGATGTGTTGAATTATCTACTCAATACACCTAAACTTCAAGAATAACATGGGATATATGTTCAGTGTGAGACTGATCCTTATAGATAACATCCATATATATTTGGTTATGCTTATATTA